>CM049377.1:449285-999285 GCA_026937815.1 Etheostoma perlongum | reverse complement strand
CACCCAAAGTATGAAGGGAAGGTTTATTCAAGGTGATTTATGGAACAGTTTCACTGTTTTCACACATCACATCTCTAGGGAGCAGGAACGTGCTCAGTAAATGTCGTGGCATGGAGTCTATCCTTTACAATCCATTTCCAAAGTGGGAATTTTAACACAAAGACAGCTGCACTGGAAATCATCCGCTCTGGGGACCAGGAATATTATCATTATAATAATTCAATGAAATTCAATTTCATTTATAGTATCAAATCATAACAAGAGTTATCTCAAAACACTTTACAGATAGAGTAGGTCTAGACCACACTCTATAATTTACAAAGACCCAAGAATTCCCCCAAGAGCAAGTATTTAGTGCGACAGTGGCGAGGAAAACCTTGAAACACGGTCTGCTGATAGTCTGCAGATATACACCCTCCCCCGCCCCGGATGATACAGCACATTTGATGGAAATGGCTGATGAGATTCTGTGAATCAAAATGTTAGACAGACACAGATTGAGCAACAGTCACGCTGGAAAACAAACTCACCAAGCATCAGCCAGATCTTACGTAAGAAAATGTTTTTCAAAACATTGTACTTCCCTAAATTAAAATCACCTTATTTCTGGGACACGAGAACAGACCTTGAGCAACACTGGCCTGGTGGCTCAACTTCCTGAAGTGATTAACTAGCAAGAACCTCTTGGAATTTAAACCATGACACAAGTGTGATGTTTAACAAACACCGAAGAACAGTGGTAACTGGATGTGACGTTAACTTTAATGCTATGAGCAAGGGCGAGAGATGGGACCCATGACCAGATTTCCTAAAAAATATCACGTCACACACAGTCAGCCGTCACAATCGGGCTCATTATCAAAGAAAGATTTTGTATCACACGCTACAGTCCATCTCACCTGTTTTATTTTAGGTTTAAGGGCTTTTTTGTCTGTTTTTTTTGTATTGTCTGTTTTTGATTTCATGGCATTGTTGTATGTTGTCAAATGTGTAAATAAATATGTGCTTTAAAACTCAAAAACTCACTCTCTCCTAAACCAAGTTTAGACCAGAGAGTCGTGACAGTACGAGAGTAAACTTTTAACTTGCAAGGTGGCAGTCTGCAGCGTTCTGAAAGCTGACAGTTCACACCATTGTGACGAGGAAGAGTTATTATTTTTCTGCCACATGGCATCAATTTGTCATTGATTACATGCCACTTTGCAACACACAACAGAGACCTTATTTATTGATACTTACTGATTTCAATTGTTCGATCCAACACCAAAGATTCTTTTGTACATTAAAATAATATTTCCAAATTGTTTCAGTGGTTCATTAGCCACCGTTCGAATGACAGATAATGGTAACAGTAATGGACAATTCTGCTTCCAACCTGTAGGGGGACCAAAGAGGAACAGTGCATTGGTGCCTACTGTAAATGCTTGGTCTATAACGTTGGCTAATTCCAAGGGGGTAAGCGAGCCATTTTAATGCTACCTAGCACACACCCGCCGTTAGCATTCCATTGACTGCCATTCATTCATATCATTCACGACTAATCTAATGGTAATTTAGCCAGCTAGCTAGCACACCCCTGTCTGTCTGCCTCACTCTCCCAGAACTGTGAGAGCTGACAACGGTCCCAGTGACACATCCACAGTCAGCTCCCAGCCATAGTGTTAATTTCATCAGACGAGACTAAATATGTTTGTCAAGGACCTTTTTCTTTTTTTTGAGATTCAGCGTGACCCTTTTTTCAACTAGACGTCACACATCCAGGTAGCGATGTGGCCCGGGAGGGAGGAAGTCTGGTTCAGCCGGCTGGAAAAGCTGCTACAGCGCGTAGCCTTGGCCCCGGGAAAGGAAAGGAGTGCTGGCGAAGCTGCTCTTAAACAGCTTGCAGAGCGGATGGTGCCCTGGCGCTTAGAAAACATGTGACTGTGTAACAAGGTGTTATAAAGCCCAGGAGCCCTAAAACTAACAAGGACATTTGGCACAAAACTAAGACTAAATTAAAGCTAGCAGTCAGCTACTATCATTCCAGCCCTGGCCCCGGGGACACATCCACAGTCAGCCCCCAGCAGCTAGCAACCATCCACTATCATTACAGCCCCGGGGACACATCCACAGTCAGCCCCCAGCAGCTAGCAACCATCCACTATCATTACAGCCCCGGGGACACATCCACAGTCAGCCCCCAGCCAGCTAGCAGCCAGCCACTATCATTACAGCCCCGGGGACACATCCACAGTCAGCCCCCAGCCAGCTAGCAGCCAGCCACTATCATTACAGCCCCGGGGACACATCCACAGTCAGCCCCCAGCCAGCTAGCAGCCATCCACTATCATTACAGCCCCGGGGACACATCCACCATCAGCCCCCAGCCATCCACTATCATTACAGCCCCGGGGACACATCCATAGTCAGCCCCCAGCCAGCTAGCAGCCATCCACTATCATTACAGCCCCGGGGACACATCCACCATCAGCCCCCAGCCATCCACTATCATTACAGCCCCGGGACACATCCATAGTCAGCCCCCAGCCAGCTAGCAGCCAGCCACTATCATTACAGCCCCGGGGACACATCCATAGTCAGCCCCCAGCCAGCTAGCAGCCATCCACTATCATTACAGCCCCGGGGACACATCCATAGTCAGCCCCCAGCCAGCTAGCAGCCATCCACTATCATTACAGCCCCGGGACACATCCATAGTCAGCCCCCAGCCAGCTAGCAGCCATCCACTATCATTACAGCCCCGGGGACACATCCACCATCAGCCCCCAGCCATCCACTATCATTACAGCCCCGGGGACACATCCACAGTCAGCCCGCAGCCAGCTAGCAGCCATCCACTATCATTACAGCCCCGGGGACACATCCACCATCAGCCCCCAGCCATCCACTATCATTACAGCCCCGGGGACACATCCACCATCAGCCCCCAGCCATCCACTATCATTACAGCCCCGGGGACACATCCACAGTCAGCCCCCAGCCAGCTAGCAGCCATCCACTATCATTACAGCCCCGGGGACACATCCACAGTCAGCCCGCAGCCAGCTAGCAGCCAGCCACTATCATTACAGCTCTGTTAGCGTTACCGGTGTCTCTCCCCATTCCCCCCTCCCCTCCTTCGGTTTTAGCCGTCTTTACAGTTAGCTAAATTTAGGTTGGTGTCGCAATTCTGCCTACTCACTCCGTGACACGGGTTCGTGGATCTGAGTGTCGTAATTTCGGTTTCATATTGCATATCATTACAGCCCTACTAAATATATAATTTGTTGCGTCTAGACATAAAGGTGAGTTTGTAACATATAAATAAAATAGATCATCAAATCCAATCTAAAAGTAAAAAAAAATGGACAAAATGGACAAAATCAGATATCGCGATACTCTTGATGTCGATGTTGCAAAGATATTGTAGGGTTGACCCTTGGTGCTTTCACTAAATATTTTATTACAGATATTTTAGATAAATAATTAATAATGTGATAAACAGTTTTAAGTGAAATAAAAGAGAGAGAAAAAATTAATTGATATTAATTAATAATAATTAATTTACAGGCATGCACAAACATAGTGTGATGTTAAAACAAATCCGCAAATCATAAAATAATATTCCCTCAAAATGTTGAAAAAACTGAGTTAGCATGTGCTTGTTATTATCAATTTAGACAACACAATGAATGTCACGATATCTCAATATATGATTTAAAGATGATATGATTCCATTGGAAGACAATAAATGATCTTATTGAGTTATTGCCCAGCCATAGTTCAGGTTGGAGGATTCTGTCAGAGTGGCTCAAACACTCAAAAACCAGCAAGACCATTAAAACCAGGGGTGGAACCCTAGGTGGAACGGCTTTCCTACCTCCTTTGGCGACAATATAGAGATGTAGTCCTCGTAGATGGAGCGCGCCTTCTCCTCCACGGCGCTCTTGTTGGTTTCCTGTTTGAGGTCTTCGCAGGCCAGCCAGAACAGCATGTTCTCCTCGCTGTACTCCGTCCGCAGGAACTCGCGGAAAACGTTCCGCCCCGCTGGGTTCCTCATCAGCTTGTCGAAAGACTGAGACCACAGCCGGATCTCTTCCGCCGAGGGTTTGGTGCTGAGGAAGGACGAGGGGAAAGATGGTTCATTTCTTCATTTGTTATGTATTATTGTTAACATTCCGAGGGGCGTGTTGACAAAAGGTTATAATCGTTAATGAAAACAAACAAAATAACAAAAAATAGGTTAACCGAAATAAAAATAAAAACGAGGCATTAGAAAAAACGATAACTAAACTAAAACTTTATTGTCTGTTTGCAAAACTAATTAAAATAAAATATTCAAGTAAATGTTCTTATATATATATATATATATATATATATATATATATATATATATGTGTGTGTGTGTGTGTGTGTGTGTGTGTGTGTGCACTGCAGACCCACCAAGCTTCACAGTTTGGTATGGTTTCCATCTTGGTGTCTTGTGATATTCTCCTCCTCCTCCTCCGCCGCCGTCGCTCCTCTTCATTCCTGACGGTGAGACTGACATCATAATAAAACTGCTCGCACGCACACACACAGTTGAATGACAGAAGAGTAATTGCTGTCAGAACTACATGTACACATATACAATCACCTATTATGATGTTACTACCCCATTTAAAGCAGAACTCTTGGTCACTATAAATATGCGGGTACTTTCTATTGAAAAACACCCCGACCTGAATCGGTGCAGGCAACACACACCGAGTATCTGCAGCTACCACTGAGCTAAGCTACAAATACACACGGAACTGCTGCGTGATGATTATCACAGACACCTGGCTGAACATCATGGACGGCAGCTAGCAGCTAGCAGCTAGCAGCTAATAGCCTGCACCGATTCGGGTTGTTTTTTTTTTTAAATCAAAAGTACACACATATTCATAGTGATCAAGATTAACATAAAAATTGGCTGTAATTCTCCTTTAATGACACCACTAACCACAGTTATGTTAACAGCAGGATAAAGCAGCAGCAGCAGCAGTGTGTGTGTGTGTGTGTCAGAGACAGAGAGAGCGCTATAAATAATAAGTTCCCCTGTGGGAACTATACTGAACTATAGAGACCTAATCACTGCACAGTCACTGTCTGACTAATGTCTGGAGACTCAGTGTGTGTGATCATGAGCAGGTCTGTCCCATGTATTCCTGTGTGTGTGTGTGTGTGTGTGTGTGCTTTGGTCTCCTACCATGAGCAGCTACAACAGCAGCACCAGCAGAAGCAGCAGGCGTTGGGCCGTTGGGAATTGTGGGTAGTGGTCATGCCCCGCCCGCCTCCGGTCCCGCTCAGTGCCGAGGTCTCGCTGCGACCTCCCCCCATGGCCAGCTCGCCCCCTCGCTCGGCCGGGATGGGACCCGTGTACTGCAAAGACACAGACAGAGAGACATACTGTGATTGTTTGTCCTTTACAGTGGTTACAGAACTATTTATACTCTTCCCCCTACTTGATACTGTTTTTTTGTGAGCGAAACACAGGTTTAAATATTTAAATAATATATTTATGTATTTAAAAACTTTTTAAATAAAGAAACTTTGACTTTTCTTTTCATGCCACTTTCTACTTCTACTCCTCTACATTTCAGAGAGAAATATTCTACTTTTTACTCCACTACATCTGACAGCTTTAGTTACTAGTTACTTTACACATTACAATTTTTGCTCTCAAAACACATGTAGTTTATAAAATCTGATGTTTTATTATAAATGAAATGGCCAACAATATGTACATTGTACTGATTATACTTTGCTCAACTTTTACATACAACAGGGTATTTTACAGTGTAGTATTTGTACTTTTACTTAGTAAAGGATCGGAATACTTCTTCTTCCTCCCCCACAGCATCATACATATTTTTATGTAGGATTTTCATTTTGAGACATTAGTACAGTTTTGGAAAGCCCACAAGCCAATCCCCAAAAGAGAGCCAGGAAGCTTCTGGCTGCGGTCTGGGATTTGCAGAGCTGAGATGGATCCTAACACCCTGCAGGTCTAGCTAACAGGCTAGAACTGGTCTTCACATGGTCACCTTTGTTTACAGTCATCCTCCAGACATATCTGTGTGTGTGTGTGTGTGTTAGAGCCCAACCAATAAAGGATTTTTAAGGCCGATACCTATCTTTAACAATTCAGAAACGCATTACAAAACATGAACAGATTTCCCTAACATTAGTTATTTATGAGTTCTCACTAAAAACAGAACATCAAAAGAAATTAAAGTTATGATAAAATGTATAAAACTACAAACGTAAGATATGAAACTTAAAGTCCTTTGAACAAAAACACAATAACAAAAAAAAGTGATGGACAGACTATGCAACGCACATAGTCAACATAAAATGCGGCACATAGCATGTTTGCCTTTAGAGAAATATATGATTCACAGTGCAGGATCTGAAGTCAAATAGGAGAATTAACTGTTGTTGGTTCACTTAGTTTTTATTAGAAACTATTTGGTAACATTAGTGTCTATCTTGCGAGACAGTCTTCTACACACGTGTCCAACTCAAGGCCCGCAGGCCCAACCTGGCCCCTTGCTAGTTTTGATCTGGCCCCTACATACAGTACATTTAGGTTCACAATACATTTTGGCCCACCTACTTTTTGTCATTTTTTACGTTTTTTTTTCTTCGACATTTCTGTAAAAACTGTAAGTGAGAAGACTATATGGGACATGCAATAATACAGTCAAAAATATTTGACTTTTCCCATGACATAAAAGCTATAAACTCTATGTCTGGCCCTTGATGAGATTCTCATTTTCTAGTGTGGCCCTTAGGGAAGTTGAGTTTGACTCCCCTGGTTTAGTGAATCTGTAGATTAGACACGCTAATAATGATAACAATTGTCCTATAAGTTGAGATGGGGGGGAGAGATAAGGCGGAGAATAGAGAAGAAAGACAGTCTGTCAGTTGGATGAAGAAGCACTAGCACATTTCAGTTATGAGCACTTCTCTGCAAACAAGAATAGAACATAAAGCTGCTGATTTAGATCAAGATGAACAAAAAGAGATTTAACAAAAGGATAAGAGATGCTAACAGATGTCAAGAAAGTTATAGAGTAAAAAACCAAGAAAGAAAGAGGAAAACATGAGAATTACAAACTTAGAGAGATGGCAGAGTAGAAGAGAGAGAGACAACATGTAGAATAGAGGAAGTGAAAGAGAGCGGGTATGGAGACAGACTGGGCAATGTGATGCATCATATGATTGAGCTGTGATCACACACACACACACACACACACACACACACATACAGATTCAATTTGTAATCTTGGGCCAGAAAGAGTTATGAAACATGTTGGCCATATGGGCAAATATACACATCCTGCACAGTCGCAAACAGTAACACACCTATCAGCACATAGTGTACATCACTAGGTCCAGTAGCACACACACACACACACACACATATAATGAAAAAGCACACAAAGAGACATGCATACACACACATAAAGGCACATTCAGACGTTCAAAGAAAAGTAAGCCAACACAAATACATGCAGTGTGTGTGTGCGTGTGTGTGTGTGTGTGTGTGTGTGTGTGTGTGTTATCATCATTAGATTGGGGGCTTTTGTTATTTATCCATTTCTCTAAAATGATGAAACTAAAACACAGCTAACATTAGTCTCTAGCTGTCCACACACTGTGTGTGTGTGTGTGTGTGTGTGTGTGTGTGTGAGAGAGCAGAAGGGTCGCTGATGCTGCTAACACTGAACATGATTTTCATGTTGTGCTGCCTGTAGGGGCTGACTCACAGGAATCATACACACCACATTAAAAGCTACCAGCTTGTTTTAATTGTAATTAAACATTTGGCTCTAACAGAGATCTTTGTCAAACCCCCCCACAAAGCAGAACAAGCCAAATATAGACACAGACACAGTCATCACTCAGGTGATCGTGATCTCGAGCTGAACCAATCAGAGCAGAGCTCAATGCCATGTGTCAGATACTCCCACACTGGGGAACAGAGCATGCCTCTGAGGAAAGGAACTAGAGGCATCAAGACATAAATGAAATACAACACAGCAGAAGTTGAGTCAAATATACATCGTAAATGGGGGTGGGATGGCAGTAGCTCAGTCCTTAGGGAGTTGGCTTGGGAACCGGAGGGTTAACAGTTCAAATCCTTGTATGGCTGGAGGTACTTCACCTCCTGGGCACTGCCCTGGAGCAAGGCACTGGAACCCCCCAACCGCTCAGCGCTCTGGTCCAGCACTGGCAGTCCACTCACTCTGACATCTCTCCATTTGTGCACGTATAGGTCCTGCATGTGTGTGTATGTCAGGCCTGTGTGTAGTGATTACAAAACAGTGTAAATTGTAATTTCGAAATAAAAGAATAAATCACAAACGTCACTTCCTTTGACAAACTGATCTCTTTCCATCTGCGTGCATTCCTGTCTCACATCACGCCACTACTGCTACAACTACTATGTGTAGTCATAGTTCCATTATCTTCTATTATCTTTATTGTTACTAAAACTGCCACTGTTCATCATTCCAACTGCTATAATTATGAATCACACGTCTCTACATCTGTACATCTGTAGCAGTGTCGTGTCCAAGGAAAATTTAAAACTGACATCTTTTCTCTGTTAATGTGTGTTTGAGTAAGGCAGTCACTTGTGGTTTGCAGCGAGTGAGTGTACTATACTGCTGAAACACACACACACACACACACACACACACACACACACACACACAGATGTAGTTTACCTGCACAGTCAGAGCAAAGACAGGAACACTCCCTTCCTTTCTTTAACCACCTTCCACTATCTTTTATCTTTTATAACACACAGCTATCATGTTTCTGCCTTTGTATGTGTGTGTGTGTGCAAAGGCAAGTTGGTATGAAAACTGTGTAGATTCATGATTTCCAGATGTCTATTTCAGAGGTGATCTGGCCACGAGAAAACTCACTACCAGTCTAGTTTAGAAATAGAGAAAGAAAGAAAAGAAAAAGACAAAGACAATAAATGACGAAATAAAGAAGCTAATGTGTACAGTTCCTTTTGTGCAGATGTCTCACTTCCTCTTGTTCCACATACATTTCAGTGTGTGTGTGTGTGTGTGTGTGTGTGTGTGTGTGCGTGTATGTTTAACATGATTGTTAACCTGATTAAACTGGATGGCATAAGAAAGCCTAGAAAAAAACACTCACCCGCACACACACACACACACACACACACACACACCTTAACTCCATCTCTGTAAATATTTTCAAACCTTTATTTATGCTGGTAAGGTTGACAGAGCACACATGCTGTTCTCCCGCAATGCCCTGCTATACACACACACACACACACACACACACACACACACACACAATGTGGCCAAATGGAGGTGACGAGGTAAGCCATGAAGAAATCTTTGCGGTGCTTTCTATTTTATGTGTCAGAGCTCCACAATCAAGACGGTTTGAATGGCGAAGGCGCTGATTTACATGTAAAAGTTCAACTGCAGTAAGTTGAACTTGACGCAAAACCATTACTTGACCTCAGTGAGTGACTCCTTTCTAATTTAATGTAGCTATTAGCATGAGAAAGCTGAAAGGAGATATCTGTTTTTTAGCAACTGAGGAAGTTTCCTTAGCATTAGAACCAAGTGTGCACCAACATCTGCACCGAGACACATGTTCATGCTATAGCGTCGGTGATGTCACCAACGGCCTCGGTTCCACTAGCTTCTGTGACCCAGGAGAAGTTGATCATCTCATTTTTTTTAACTGAGATACGACGACAAACTCGTTGTCGAAGCCTCATGGGAGCTATTCTAAAAGTAAAACCTTCAATAAGCTAACTGCATTAGCATCTTAAGCAAATAAGAAGAGTAGAGCGGATCTATGTCTGGCTTCTTATGTCCACCGTAAACTACAAGACTAACCGACTTGATAAAGACTAAAGTCTGACACCTTCTTAAGACGACCATCTCACATCTAACCTCAAAGACTGTCAGAATAACATCCAACGTTTTTGGATGAAAAACCATAGCTAATTCCGCCTTATTTTCATTATGTGTGTGGCTCATGGTTCAATGGTGTCACAGGGAAGCTGAAACATAGGCTTCAGACGTCTTAAAATAAATGAATAAGTCTTATTTTAGACCTCCCTCATTCAAAACCATATATCCTTGTGCTCCCTGAATCCAACTGAATCTCCTGATGTAGGCCACGCCCATTTCCGCCCAGACTTTTATGCGTGAAAAATCGTGATTTATCGGAAACCTACTTTGCCTCCTCGATCATGCAACCGATCTGCATGAAATATGGCAGGTAGCATCTCCAGACCGAATTGACAAAAAAATATGAAAATAATTTTTATAGGATAAAAATTGCGCATATAGACCAAAAAAATGTGTCTAGCTAACTGTGAAAACGCTAACTTTGCCATATCTGTACCAAAATGAATGCTGTCAATGTTAAATGGCTCATCTGATTTTTACTAATTGGGAGGGTACCATCTAGGGCCCCTCTGGAGGCCACCCCTACAGTGGGGTACTGATTGGTCAAAGTGGGCGTGGCCTATGGAAGCCACATTTGGATTCACCACTTACACTAATGCAAGCAACTTTAAATTTAGATTTATTTATGTCATCTTTTAAAAATTACTTTTTCTTTTTTCATATCGCAATATATATCGCAGGGAAAAAAATATCACAATGCCAGATTTTATTCCAATATCATGCAGGCCTACTGTTACATGCATTTATTAATACACTGTATGTAAGAATTGTAAGTAATTTGTCCTTTATATGAGTTATAATGTTCAATATGTTAATTTTTGCACTGGATGACTCCATATATATAGAACTGTTATAGACAACAGAAATGCTCGTGTGGCATTGCTGTGTGTGGAATATCAACACATATCTGTGAGAATTATTATATACAATTTGTCTTTATAGTCCTACAACCTTTTTATCATACAAGTGCAGCACACATATTCTAATAGCCCAGTTTTTATTGAAAAGAAATGGTGTTCATAGATTGACTATGGACAACAGGGTTGAGCTCTGGGATCATTTTAATATCAATGTACCCTTTCCATATTTCCTGACGTTTGCCTCCGCAAAAATACAAAAACAAACAAGAATGCTAGCTGCTGTCACACTGCTGTCTCAGTCCTTTCCCCTTCTGGGGACCACCACTTTATTTATATATGTATCACGTCCCTCTGTAGAAGCTCCCCTATGTCTCATTTCATTTCATGTCTCATCAAACGGTTTCCAAATTTCTCATACATCCCCAATTTGTGTCTTATTGTGAAGGGTTTCAGATTTGGATACATTGGATACAGGTGCAGAAATATCATCCTTCACTAACATGAGTGTATTAATAAATACATTCAAGTATCCCAAAAAGCCCATTGGTCATCTCTGCTGCGATCACCTTCTCTGTGCTGTACTCATTTGTTTGCTATGGGCTCTGTGTGCTTTGGCAGCACAGATGGACTCACACGCCATGCCAATAAAGCAAAATGAAATTTAAAATCAGGCACTGCCAGGGCTTTTGTGTACTGAATACCAACACACACACACACAGCTGAACCTAACAGCAGGCTTTAAGTAATTAAGCACTCATTTTAAGCATTAATCTGAGAGATTACTGTTCCATAATCTCACCACCTGATCATCAAAGGTCCTGTGTGTGTGTGTGTGTGTGTGTGTGTGTGTGTAACAGAGAGGCGGGGGTCACAATGACAGATCAAGCGAGAGAAAGAGGAAATGACAGAGAGCCATAATCAGTGCTTCCCATACATACATATATTTGTGGCGGCCTGCAACAATATGAACATCTACCGAGACTTTTTTTACTGTATTTTACTATTTAGAAACGAGTCAAATCCATTTGTTGTACAGCTGCACGCAAGTACATGGATTCACTCAGCCCGTCCTTGGCCCGCTCTCCCTGTCTGTGTATCAGACCACCAGCGAGGCACGGGTTACCTAGCGGGCCCTCCGTGGGAGGAGAGTGGGCGGCAGCTCAGGAGACCTTCAGTTACCGGCTGCAGCAACTCAAATTCAGACAGCGCAAACGCCTGGCTACCCATGGAGGGCTGGTACCAAGGGGATGAGTGTTCCTCTAGTGGCTCCATCAGAACAACGCTTCACCTATAAACAGGGGCTACGGTGGGATCTGGCAGCTTTAACCCTCATGTTGTCCTCATGTTGTCCTATATCAATGTTCTTTTTAACTACCGTACATAACATGATTGATTCCACCCAATGCTCTTTGCCAAGTACAAATCTCTACTTTCATTAATTTTGGGGCGTCTTATTCAATTTTATAGCATTGGAAAACAAATGGAAGTGTTTTTGAAATAGTATTGAGTAAAAGTTGACATATTCCAGTCTGTGATTATCATCAACATCCATTCCTTTAATTTTAGTCTCAATAATTCCTAATTTCTGCTTTTCTAACTCAAACATTAGGTATAATTTCCAATAAAGGAGGTTTATTGACCATAAATTCCAAAAATACCTGTAAACCTAGTTAATACGTTAGTGTTTAGTAGAGTTGAAAAAGTCAAAAAAAGTGACAAACATTGAAAAAAACATCAGAAGTGTTAAAAAAGAGACAAAAACGTAATAAAAAGTTAAAAAAATATTGATAAAAACACTTGTACTTATACTTTAACGAAGTCTCTTGCCACTACACAGTACTTAACCCGTTTGTGCCGACACATCTACCGCCGGTTACTGCGTTGCGCAACTCTGAACCTCCTGCCGGCTGTTGCGTGGCGGAAAGGTTCATCCAGCACTTCTTCATCATCATCATCATCATCATCATCATCATCTACCACATCCTCCCTCCCAAACTCCTCACTATCTTCCACCTCAGTGTCCCTGCCCTCGCTGTCCACGTCCTCCTCTGTCGGAGCCATTTTCTCGCTCGTCTTTCAAAAATTCATAAACAAACGCACATGTATGTCTGGTTGATTGACATGATTTTCAGCAAACCACAGTGCATTTTGGTGGTCACATGGCTTTAAATGGCCAACAAGACCCGCCTCATGTGTATTTGAACCAATCAAAACCAACCAAGACTGAGGAATACAAAATGCTGCGCCACGCAGCGGCCGGCAGGAGGTTCAGAGTTGCAACGCAGTAACCGGCGGTAGATGTGTCGGCGCGAAGCATCCGGTACAGACGGGTTAAAGCACACTCACTTCTACATCTAGCTTACTGGTTCTCTCGGTATTTCCAAAAACAGCCAGTTTTCTTCAAAACTAAATTATGACTGATGTGATATCTGCTGGAGCTGGACAATGTATTGTTTTAATATTGATATCGTGATATGAGACTGGATATTGTGTTAATTTTTGGATGTTGTAATATCGTGATGTAAGCATTAGTCATTATTATCCACATTACTGATGATTATTGATCAAAATCTCATTGTGTACATATTTTGTGAAAGCACCAATAGTCTACACTACAATATTGTTGTGGTATTGATCGAGGTATTAGGTTAAAAAATATTGTGATATTTGGTTTTCTCCATATTGCCCGGCCCTAATATCTGGGTTGAATTTAAAATCCTTCTTCTCAGCTACAAAGCTCTAAATGGTCAAGCACCATCTTATCTTGAAGAACTCTTAGAGCCTTCAGCTATCAGGCTCCTCTCCTGTGGAAGTAGCTCCCAGTCTGGGTTCAGGGGACCAGAGCCTTCAGCTATCAGGCTCCTCTCCTGTGGAAGTAGCTGCCAGTCTGGGTCCGGGGACCAGAGCCTTCAGCTATCAGGCTCCTCTCCTGTGGAAGTAGCTGCCAGTCTGGGTTCAGGGGACCAGAGCCTTCAGCTATCAGGCTCCTCTCCTGTGGAAGTAGCTCCCAGTCTGGGTTCAGGGGACCAGAGCCTTCAGCTATCAGGCTCCTCTCCTGTGGAAGTAGCTGCCAGTCTGGGTCCGGGGACCAGAGCCTTCAGCTATCAGGCTCCCCTCCTGTTGAAGTAGCTGCCAGTCTGGGTCCGGGGACCAGAGCCTTCAGCTATCAGGCTCCTCTAGTGTGGAACCAGGTCCCAGTCTGGGTCCAGGGACCAGAGCCTTCAGCTATCAGGCTTCTCTCCTGTGGAACCAGCTCCCAGTCTGGGTTTGGGGGGCAGACACAGTCACCACGTTTAAGAGTAAACTTAAAACTCTCCTCTTTGATAAAGCTTATAGTTAGGGAATGAGGAGGCGCAGCGTCCGCCTAAACCCGACCCACCTGCTACTCTTCATAGTCGTCAGATTCATCTACCATATATTTAATAATATAATAAAACTAGAGGGAGGCAGGCCAGTACAGACCGATCCGGTTGGGGAGAGTTCTAGCCTGACCAGGCTCCTCTCTTTACCCTGTCTCTTTTAGTTATGCTGTAGTAGTTTTAGACAGTAATAATATTATTATTATTGTATTATTATTATTATTATTATTACTTTAACCCCTGCTTATCAACAAATATAAAATATATAATTGGTTATTATAGATTTCATGAGTAAATTCATGCTGAGGCCTCCCAGCAGCTGTAGATATACTGTAGCAACATGTCTACAGTCAAGTTAGAAGCATCTGTGATGTTCCACCTGCAGCTAACCTGGGCTGCTTTCTGTTTACCACTGCTGGAGCTGGTCTGTGTGTGTGTTTGAGGTTTAATGTTTTACACTATAAAATCCTAAAACAGCATTTTTGTTTTGTTGCTGAATACTGGGAGTACAGAGTTCACTCAGCCCTCGGGGTTATTGAGGACACGAGATGCATGCTGAGGAAAGGAAGGGATCCTCACCACTGGCTTTATTCTCCAAATTAAATGAAATAGGTAAAGTGTTGCGCTGCTTTGATTCAGATTAAACCCATTGTTGAACAACCTGCATAGTTTTCATCTGCAGATGTTGCTCTCTGCTTTGTAGAGTAGAAATGATTAAATAACCATAATAATCAGTCCCTCCGGGATCTCACGATGTCGCGATTGTGCGAATTCACACAAATTCAACCAATCACCATGACTTTGGTGCGACTTCAACCAATCCCAGCAGCCCCACGTGCCAGACTCTGTATCAGTATGTGACTCTGAGCCAATGACCAAGCGGAATGACATCACACATACGTGGCCATATTCATTTCCTAGTTTAAAGGGACGTGTGTAACTCGAACATCTCACATTTACCATCAAATGTACAGCAACAGACCCAAAACATGTCAGAGCGTCTTGCCAACATTAACGTACGCGAGCGCGCACACACACACACACACACACACACACACACACACACACACACACACACACGGTGGATGCAGGAACAACCGGAGATGAGACGTGCAGGATGACCTTAACTGAGGACAGCTACGCTCGTTATTGTAAGTGCAATGATAAAGTCCAATAATATGAATGTGTCCCAGGCCAGGATAGGAAATGCAAAGATCAACAAGCCGCTGACAGACATGTTCAAATTTGATTCATTCAATAAATTATTATTTTTTGTCTTAAATCCACCAGCCATTTTCATTTGCAGCATGCTGATCGTTTTTGGGAAGATTATTAGAAAAACTCAGCCTTGAGTAGTTTATTCTCCCCAAAACCACTTTCCTTTTTCTTTTTAAAGACCTATACAAAGATAATCACAACTTTTTTGCAACTTTCTCTGTTGCAAAAAATACGTCACAGCACAAAACATAACACAAAAACAGTTCAGTAGCATAAACCCTCTTATTATCTTTTTAGGTTAATCAGTGAAAAACATTTGCAAATGTCTTGTTTTCCAAAAACCCAAAAATGTTTATAGTAGGATTTTAAAGTAGCAAAGGGTTGGTGGAACCAGCCAAAAAACGCAACTGTAACAATGAATCATCTATAGAAAAATGTTTAATACAGTCCCAGCTGTAGTTCCTTGAGTTACAGTACGTTTGCCACTGTAGATTTACTAACTTCAGTGTGTTTCTGCTCTGGTCAGCGTTAACTTTGCTGCTTTGACGGCTGTGTGATGTCAATCAGAGCTAAATGTGTACAACCCTAGGAATTCTTCCAAACAGTACAGGTGGACTTCGGGGGTTTTCACTGGCCTCATACGGCCTAGACACCGGCTAAGTGTTTTTTCGCGCTGCCTAAGCACGTTGTCTTCTGTACAGATGCAGGTGCTGCATAATGGTTCAAGCTGCAGCCCACAGGTTAGCCAGTTTGTGATGGATAGAAACAGAGAAAAAGAAAGAGGCAGGTGTGTTTGTCTAGGGACAGCTTCCCCACAGGTTTACACGCCACTCCCCTGAGTTTTGCTTGAGTGATCTTTCCCTCGCTGAACGTCACCAAAGTGCAAATGAGCGTATGCACCTGAACACTCTAAAGAGCCCTAGGGAAAAGCCATGGGTTTTAGTGAGTCACACCCCAGATCCAGTGCAGTAAGACGGAGAATGTTTTATGGAGAAAAGGAGCTTCAAGCTTCAAGCTCCTGCCCTGACATGTTAAACACTGTTAAAGCTTCGCTAATGCACTGTTTACCACACACACACATACACACACACACACACACACACACACACACACACACACACACACACACACACACACACACACACACACACACAAAGTCAGTGGGTCTATAAATCCAGCCTAATATTGCTCTGTGGTGATTTGGTCACTTTTTTATAGACCAAATAAAATTCTTTGATTAATGGAGAAAATTGTGAAATTAGTTAATAAGGAAAATAAGTGTTAGCTTCAGCCTTACAATAGGCAGAGTTAAACATGAATAATGTATGAATAATGTCATCTTGGTCGACTGAAGTCCTCTGTGCATGTCCTGTGCATGGAGCTCGGCTTTGCGGCTCAGACACGAATAGACTATTCATTTAAAGCTTTTACTCTTAAACACAAAAGGCACGTCCACTTTAATATATACTGTATATTTAAACATATCTGTGGTCAAGCTCAGTGCCTCGCTGTGTTGCATTAACTCTGAAACCTTCTCTTTGGGTCCCTCACATTTTGGGTTAGTCCATGATGTTGTGGCGTGCTGACGCTGTATATTAACAAGTTCTTATAACCTCAGCCCTCCACAACAGCAATGGGCCTCATATCCTGAGACATAAAGTCCACAATTCCTTCCGTGATATTATTTTTGCGTTTGGATGGTAGAGGCTTAACATCCAGCGGGGTCCGAGGGGGTCTGGGGGGGTCCGGGGAATGCTACCGTGGTTGCGGGTGGGTGCACCGGTAGTTATAAAACGATTATTAGACAATTCTGATATGTTCATACAGCCTACTTCAAACAGACAGGGCAACCTAACACAGACAGGTTAGCTTACCGTTTCTAGGTGATACACCATGTTTGTAGTCCAGCTGCGATATGCTAACTGTTGCTTGCAAACTTTGCAGGTAACAAAGTTTGCACTATTTTTGTAAAATGCTGCCACACTGCTGATGTCTTGGACATGGTAGAGGAGGACTGACTGGAAACTAAACACTCACAATTAAATAAATATTCAGCTAACCATCAGACGAAGGCTTTCTAGTTCTTTCTTCCATCTGTCCCCGGTGGGTCGGGCTAATCCAAAAAAGGTGAAAACAAGGGGGGTGTTCTGAAGACAGCCTGTTACCTGTGAAACAGGGGTGCTCTGAAAACACCCTAATTAGCAATTAGTGCTTTCCTGCCATAGACCGTAACGGTCCATGCTTCCACCTGATGGAATAACACAAAAAAATTGACCAATCAGAATTTTGGTCGAGCCAGAACGTATCGACGGATAAATGGACCAGTCGACTGGGAGAGTACAGCCCTAGAAACCAGACAACATTGCTCTGACACAACAAACGGCAGAACCAACCAAACAGAGCCTAGAGTCCTTCTGCTTCACTCACCGCCAGGAGACACATTGGACATGGGGAGATGGCTAACAGACTGTCCCTCTCCGGGACCGTCCTACACTCTCTATAGTGGAAGTGGAGCAGCCAAACGGCCAGCTGCTAGCTCTTTAGCTAATGCTAGCTTGCTAATTCCACCCACCCAACATGCCTTCATCATACACTGGTTACAGAATATATGACGCCATCACTAACAGGGACGTTGTAGAGCGTCCTCTGGTGGACAGAATATATGACGCCATCACTAACAGGGACGTTGTAGAGCGTCCTCTGGTATGACAAATTCAACCCAAGAGCTCATCTGTCCATCATCGTATAAAGCCCGCCCTGACCATTTGATTGCTCCAAACAGCTGGAGCTGGTTCAAGCATAGTTGCTCCACAACGGATCAGGTCCAGACCAAACATATTGTAAATGCTGTATTTATATATCTTTTCTAGTCTTAACGACTACTCAAAGCGCTTTTACATCATACAGGATACATTCACCATTCACACACATTCATACACTGTGGCCGAGGCTGCCGTACAAGGTGCCACCTGCTCATCAGATAAACACTCACACATTCGGGCAACTCGGGGTTCAGTGTCTTGCCCAAGGACACTTCGACATGGGACTGCAGGGCCAGGGATTGAACCACCAACCTTCCAATTGGCAGGCAACCGCTCTACCACTGAGCCACAGCCGCCCCTATATATATATATATATATATATATATATATATATATATATATATATATATATATATATATATATATATATATATATATATATATATATATATATATATATATATATATATATATTGTGGGCGGGGCTAAGTTTGGCTGGCATCCAGGCAAGTCCTCTCAGAACAGTATAGTTCCCCCAGACTGCCTATGGTCCCCCGAATGGCTAGAAATGGAGATAGGTGTAAACCGAACCCTGGGTATCCTGCTCTGCCTTTGAGAAATTGAAAGCTCCGATGGGCTCCGATGGGCTCAGATCGGCCCACCTCCCCTTTCTCTGCTTTGCCCTCCAAGAGAACTTTGGCCCCCCCATGAGAGAGAGACATCATGGCTTTCAAACTAGCAATGTGGCGGGTTAGGGTTAGGGTTGGTCAAGGCGGACCACTAAGGTCTATATAAAAGAGACTTCAGATACAGTATTAGGGACCACTAAGGTCTATATAAAAGAGACTTCAGATACAGTATTAGGCGACCACTAAGGTCTATATAAAAGAGACTTCAGATACAGTATTAGGGACCACTAAGGTCTATATAAAAGAGACTTCAGATACTGTATTAGGGGACCACTAAGGTCTATATAAAAGAGACTTCAGATACAGTATTAGGGGACCACTAAGGTCTATATAAAGAGACTTCAGATACAGTATTAGGGACCACTAAGGTCTATATAAAAGAGACTTCAGATACAGTATTAAGGGACCACTAAGGTCTATATAAAGAGACTTCAGATACAGTATTAGGGGACCACTAAGGTCTATATAAAGAGACTTCAGATACAGTATTAGGGGACCACTAAGGTCTATATAAAGAGACTTCAGATACAGTATTAGGGGACCACTAAGGTCTATATAAAAGAGACTTCAGATACAGTATTAGGGATCACTAAGGTCTATATAAAAGAGACTTCAGATACAGTATTAGGGACCACTAAGGTCTATATAAAAGAGACTTCAGATACAGTATTAGGGACCACTAAGGTCTATATAAAAGCATCCAAAGAGCAATTTGTCATGGGCCCTTTAAAAAAGAAAGAAAAGAAAGCTGATGCCTGCCTGCAAATTGTGAAATCCAACGTGTAAACTATGCAGGTTATTTCTTGTTCATCAGGCAACATATGCTAAACTGCATGTCCCCGGCATGTCCACTTTACAGGAACTGAGACAAGCAGTCTTGTTTAAAGTTTGATGACGATGCATTTTCACGTCCATCTAGCAGGGTGTTGAAAGCCTTTCCTCAGAGAGACAACAGAGAATGGGTGCTGGTACATCACCTAGATTTGAGCAATGAAGTGAAATTCCCACTTTAATCCACTGCACGGGCAGCCAGAGAGGGAATCAAACCACTATACCCGGTACTGCCTTGCTTCATCTGTTGAGCTATAAAGTACAACTTTTAAGAGCGTACGAAACAAGCAAACCCTGTTTAATAAGTGGCACGGTAAACTGGCAGCACACAGAAAGCATTCAGCAGCAGCAGCAGCAGCGCTCACCAGAGACGAGACGATTCAATGGTGGATCCACGGCCCACGACTGAATGAAAAAACAAACTGCTCCTTCTTTTTCTCCCGCTCGCTGGCTAATGGCCACGACGTTTCCATCAATCAACACGCCTTCACTCCAGTAAAAGGAGGAAGAGAGAGACGAAAGGCAGTTCAATGCAACAGGAAAAGATGGGGAGAGAGAGCAAAAGAGAGAAAGAGAGAGAGAGAGCGAGAGAGAGAGAGAGAGACAGAGAGAGAAAGAGAAGCAGGAAACAGAGTCAGAGGTATTGTGACACACGAGGCTTCTTGGTTTCTTTCTAAAACTTGATGAATCAGACCTGGTGTCCAAACACACACACACACACACGCACGCGTGCGCACACACACACATGCACCCTACATGACTGCATGGGCCTATTAATGCCCTGGTGGTTTAATACAAAAAGCTGCTAAACCCAACATTTACATTCTGTCTTCCTCTAAACTTGGACACCCCTTGAGTCCAGTCTAGACTTGTCAACATCTGTCTCTTTCACAACAACACCAAACTTAACAAATCGGGCTATGTGTCCCTGGAGCTAAATGCCCCAGGCATCCACGGATGAGATATAGGAACGTGTCTTCACAGCTCGGCCCTGTCTCTCTCCTTATTCTTTGATGGGAAGCAGTAAGAGAAGAGCGTGGCTGTTTTCCTGTTTTCCTCTGATTGAATTAAGGTGCACATTACACATCCATAAGTATGCACCACATACTGCTGGATACAGTAAGGCCTGGTTTTCATGGTTTGAGCCCACTCAACTTTCAAAGAAAGTAAGTCTGAATGCTTCATAATACGATATTATAGACAGCATGCTTTAAACTTTGTGGAAACAGTGTGGGAAAGACCCTTTTTCTGTTAAACCCTCATGTTGTCCTCATGTTGTCCTCGTGTTGTCCTCATGTTGTCCTATATCAATGTTCTTTTTAATTCCCCAAAATAACATGATTGATTCCACCCAACGCTCTTTGCCAAGTACAAATCTCTACTTTCATTAATTTGGGGGCGTCTTATTCAATTTTATAGCATTTGAAAAACAAATTGAAGTGTTTTTGAAATAGTATTGAGTAAAAGTTGACATATTCCAGTCTGTGGTTATCATCAACATCCATTCCTTTAATTTTAGTCTCAATAATTCCTAATTTCTGCTTTTCTAACTCAAACATTAGGTATAATTTCCTATAAATGAGGTTTATTGACCATAAAGTCCAAAAATAACTGTAAACTAAAGTTAATAAGTTAGTGTTACGTAGTGTTTTTATTTTTAATGGGAAGACAACACAAGGGTTAAATGCCCTTGTGCATAAAGCCAGGTTTATAGTTAAAGGGTCTTCCTGGTTTGGTGTGGAGGGATTTGACTGGCCTGCACAGACCCCCCCCCCCATACTTCATCCCCATTGTCAACACCTTTGTGATGAACTGGAAGTCTAATCCTGCATGGAGGGGCAGCGTCCACAGCGTCCACTTGGGGGAAACTGTGTGGGTGTAATGTAGGCTGCACTATTAATCGCCATTTAATATGGACTAGTGCAATATCCAAATCGCAGGGGGGGACAATATTTGTTAAAGGCAACAATTGTGAATGAATTACAATCCTATCCTACAGACTAGCCAACTGTTTGGTACAGATCCTCAAAAATCACACTAAAATCATTTTACACTTTTATTTTCTTCAATGAAAATGAGAATGAGACAAAAATAACCCCCCCCGACATTGAGACTCCGCCGTAAGCTTTAGTGTGTGTGAACACTTTGTTGTGTCAACTTACTACTCAAACTACTCATGTCACGGAAGGACAAGGTGTACTTCATAACCAGCGTGGATGAAGTTCCCCTAACAGTATCCTTGGATAAAGAAACACTCAAATAAAGCATAATAGGGAAGATGAGGGAGGGAGGGAGGGAGGGAGAGGTGAGTTTAATGTAGGGGAAGGGCGAGAGTGAGTTGAGAGAGTGAAGGAATTTGGCGGAGTGGGAGGAAGACCTAGAGAAGGAGAGAGGGGGACATGAAGAGGGTGTGGCTGAGGGGCAGAGATAGTGAGAGAGAGGGAATGGGTGGAATGGGGGAGAGCAAGATAAGAAAACAAATAAGGGAGTGAGAGATAAGAAAGGTAAGGGAGAGAATGAGAGATAAGAAAGGTAAGGGAGAGAGTGAGAGATAAGAAAGGTAAGGGAGAGAGTGAGAGATAAGAAAGGTAAGAGAGAGAGTGAGAGATAAGAAAGGTAAGGGAGAGAGTGAGAGATAAGAAAGGTAAGGGAGAGAGTGAGAGATAAGAAAACAAATAAGGGAGAGAGTGAGAAATAAGAAAGGTAAGGGAGAGAGTGAGAGATAAGAAAGGTAAGGGAGAGAGTGAGAGATAAGAAAGGTAAGGGAGAGAGTGAGAGATAAGAAAGGTAAGGGAGAGAGTGAGAGATAAGAAAGGTAAGAGAGAGAGTGAGAGATAAGAAAGGTAAGGGAGAGAGTGAGAGATAAGAAAGGTAAGGGAGAGAGTGAGAAATAAGAAAGGTAAGGGAGAGAGTGAGAAATAAGAAAGGTAAGGGAGAGAGTGAGAGATAAGAAAGGTAAGGGAGAGAGTGAGAAATAAGAAAGGTAAGGGAGAGAGTGAGAGATAAGAAAGGTAAGGGAGAGAGTGAGAGATAAGAAAGGTAAGGGAGAGAGTGAGAAATAAGAAAACAAATAAGGGAGAGAGTGAGAAATAAGAAAGGTAAGGGAGAGAGTGAGAGATAAGAAAGGTAAGGGAGAGAGTGAGAAATAAGAAAGGTAAGAGAGAGAGTGAGAGATAAGAAAGGTAAGGGAGAGAGTGAGAGATAAGAAAGGTAAGGGAGAGAGTGAGAGATAAGAAAGGTAAGGGAGAGAGTGAGAGATAAGAAAACAAATAAGGGAGAGAGTGAGAAATAAGAAAGGTAAGGGAGAGAGTGAGAGATAAGAAAGGTAAGGGAGAGAGTGAGAGATAAGAAAGGTAAGGGAGAGAGTGAGAGATAAGAAAGGTAAGAGAGAGAGTGAGAGATAAGAAAGGTAAGGGAGAGAGTGAGAGATAAGAAAGGTAAGGGAGAGAGTGAGAGATAAGAAAGGTAAGGGAGAGAGTGAGAGATAAGAAAGGTAAGGGAGAGAGTGAGAAATAAGAAAGGTAAGGGAGAGAGTGAGAAATAAGAAAGGTAAGAGAGAGAGTGAGAGATAAGAAAGGTAAGGGAGAGAGTGAGAGATAAGAAAGGTAAGAGAGAGAGTGAGAGATAAGAAAGGTAAGGGAGAGAGTGAGAGATAAGAAAGGTCAAGACGAGAGAGAAGTGAGGAGTAGATGAAACCCACTGACAGCAGGTTCATGGAGTCAGGCAGACAGTTTGATTTAGGAGAAGGATGGAGAGGAGGGGTGAGAAGGGAGAGGAGAGGTTTTCCAGGGTGATACTAGGGTTGGGATGGTAGACCGGCATCGTGATGCCACGCCCCCCCACCCTGTCAGATCCTAATCCTAGTGGATGGGAAATTGACAACTGCATAACTCTCTTAAAGGAGAATTCTGGGCACTTTCAACATGTAGCTCTGTTTTTTTTCTGCCAGTAGAGAGAATGAGTAACCAATCTGTGCTGCCTGCACCGTGTTATCCCTCTGCTAGAGTTAGCACCCAACAGGGTGAAACAGGGCAAGTTTTAAACCTGTTTTTAGCCTCTAAACATGTCCAAAATGTCACTACCAGTGCCTAGCCATGTGCAGAGAGGGAACAGTGAATCTGATGCTGGAGATGTGACAGAAACGCATCAAAGTTTTGCCAATTGACTAGTGTCGGAAATAAACATGGATTACAACAACTTTTATGCCTTTCTGTCACATCTACTGTAGTCAGATTTTTAAAAATACAGTTTTTCATGTTGATATTTACTGTTTCAAATTGATTAAATACTGCTCAGTTAGTAAACTTCTGAAATGAAATCTGTTCTTCATTAGTTTAAAGCTTTTTTTACCCTTTTGGCGAACACTTTTTCATGCTTTTGACACTTTATTACGCTTATTTTGATGCTTTCAAGGCTTTTTTAACAATATGACGCTTGATGCTATTATGCAATTCAAAATGCCAATAAACAGAAATACAACCACGAGTCACGTTCTATGGACAATTTATCAAAACAATACAAACTTGATAATGAACTGCATCCAATTCTGAGATGTAGCAAGGCCCCTCGGGATGTAGGCCGGCTCCTGTAATCTTTTCATTTAGTTAGTCAAACCAGCTTGACGGCCAAAGTTGAACTAGCCTATTATCGGGATAATAGTTAGTGTCATATTAAGTAGCTAGTAGCTACAGCTGTTTCAGTGTGTCAGATATACAAATTATATCAACATCTTGAAATATGTGATCAGACTCAGTATAGTTAGGTAGCCAATATTAAAAAACCCTACCAGCTAGATAGATTAGCCACGTCTTTCTCTCATTTTTCTGCTAGCAGGTGTTTCGGTTACAAAAAAATAAAGACATAAAGAACACAGAGAGGAAAAGCAAGAAAAGGGGGATGTGGGAGACAGAGAGAGGAAGAGGTGCAGTTGGTTTACCAGTACGTCCGCCATGTCGCGAGGACGGGCAGTTGGTTAGTGTGTGAGTCGTCAGCGATGTTAGCGGGCCGGACACATGCATGTCATCCCCCCTTCTGCCTCGGACCTCTCCTTTATAAATACACACACACACACACACACACACATACATAAACCCACACACACTCACGCCACACCGTAGCACACACGAGAACAATACAAATGCATCACAAAAACATGCACAATCAAACATGAGTGTGTGAAATCCCACAAGAACATGCATTTGTGAACCAAAAACACAATTTAAACGCATATAAAACACCCATGCACACGCACGCACACACACACACACACAGTATCACCCACAAAATGCACCAACATCCAGGTACATTAATCCACAAAAACACATGTGTACATAGGCAGTAGCACACACACACACACATACATACACACACACACACAAGGAGAGAAAAAGAGGCCATAGTGAGTGTGCGTGTGTACCAATCATTCACCTGTCACCATTAATGGGGGCTCCTCCGTCTGTCACACAAAACTCGGAGAGGCACACATCAACCAATTGGATAATCATCTGCTGAGTTTACACTTCCAAAAGAGAATCCGTCTGGGTTTCCATCAACTTCTGTCATGCAAACGCTCCGAGGATGTCCTCACACGATGACTTAATCAAGAGTAGAGCCCGACCGATATATAACGCGCCGATATTATCGGCCAATAGTAGGCATTTCCCGATATATCGGTATTTATAATGGCCAATTAAAAAAAAACAAATCAGCCATTATATCAAAGTCATTTATTTGTCATTATAAATGATTCTGATATAATGGATGATTTTTTTTAATAAAATTAATATTTAAAAAATAAAAACGGACTGTCAACCATGTTATGAGTGTTGGCATAGTCTGTCCACCAGAGGACGCTCTACAACGTCCCTGTTAGTGATGGCGTTGCATAGTCTGTCCACCAGAGGACTCTCTACAACGTCCCTGTTAGTGATGGTGTTGCATAGTCTGTCCACCAGAGGACGCTCTACAACGTCCCTGTTAGTGATGGCGTTGCATAGTCTGTCCACCAGAGGACGCTCTACAACGTCCCTGTTAGTGATGGCGTTGCATAGTCTGTCCACCAGAGGACTCTCTACAACGTCCCTGTTAGTGATGGTGTTGCATAGTCTGTCCACCAGAGGACGCTCTACAACGTCCCTGTTAGTGATGGCGTTGCATAGTCTGTCCACCAGAGGACGCTCTACAACGTCCCTGTTAGTGATGGCGTTGTATAGTCTGTCCACCAGAGGACGCTCTACAACGTCCCTGTTAGTGATGGCGTTGCATAGTCTTTCCACCAGAGGACGCTCTACAACGTCCCTGTTAGTGATGGTGTTGCATAGTCTGTCCACCAGAGGACGCTCTACAACGTCCCTGTTAGTGATGGCGTTGTATAGTCTGTCCACCAGAGGACGCTCTACAATGTCCCTGTTAGTGATGGCGTTGTATAGTCTGTCCACAGGACGCTTTACAACGTCCCTGTTGGTGATGGCGTTGCATAGTCTGTCCACCAGAGGACAATCTACAACGTCCCTGTTAGTGATGGCGTTGCATAGTCTGTCCACCAGAGGACGCTCTACAACGTCCCTGTTGGCAACACTGATTTTTTTTTTGTGTTTTTGTTCAAAGGACTTTAAGTTTCATATCTGAAGTTTGTATTTTTATATATTTTATTTAAAATCTAAAATCACGCATGGTTTTAAGTCTGCTGTTTGTTCTTTAATGTGGAACTCTTTATGCTGCTGTCTTGGCCAGGGCCCCCTTGTTAAAGACACTCTGAATCTCAGTCTGAATAAAGGTAAAAGAAAAAGAGTGACCAGTAAAACCAGCAGACAAGATGAAAACACACACCTCACAGACTGGCAACCAAAAACACATATCACTACAGTTATCACTACAGTTATCACTACAGTTATCACTACAGTTAATATGGACAAAAAGAATCAGGGGAGACAGAAGTTGCTTGTGCGCGAGAGAGAGAGAGAGAGAGAGAGAGAGAGAGAGAGAGAGAGAGAGAGAGAGGAAGAGGAATAGAAGACGATGATGGCCAACTTAAAAAAAGAGGAAGCAAGCAACAGACAATGAAGAAAGACACAGGAAGAGGAAGTGTGTACCAACTGGCAGCAGGAAGGAGGAAAAAACTTGTATCAGGTATAAGTGTGCAGGGTCCCCCCCCCCAGTGTTTTGCCAGCCAGGTGGCCCACCCTGCCTAAGTCGCCCCCCCAGTGCTAAGCCACTGGGAATTATTCATGTATTTCTAAGACGCTTTATGCTCCGTAGTAGGTGTATTTATTTATTTATTTAATTAGGACAATGCACATTAATCAACATTTCTGTAAATGCACCAGTATTAGCCGGTCGGCTAATTTTCAACTGTAGTCAGGCAGCTACGCCGTCGCGACCCTTTCGGGGTTTTGCGTCGGGGTTGCTTTGCATCGCGGCACATTTCACCGCCTTAATGCTCGGGGGTGACGCCACACGCTACTCAGAATGGCAAACCCTATAGACTGTCCTGCTAAAATAGCTCATTTGTTTGGCCTTTTCTTGCTTAGAGTTTGTAAAAGGTTTGGAGAAATAGAGAGTAAAATCCATTGACCTAGTTACTGGAACCAGAAAATAAGTCTGAAGTTATTTGCGAGGTGTCTGCCAGGCAGGTTGTTATGTTAGCATGCTAACTTTAGCACAACTGCCCACTAACTACTGCTTGCTGGCGAAGTGCTAATTTCAAAACGTTACTGACATATAGACACTTTACAAACAAAATATGTCTGAGTTTATTTGCTAAGCTCATGTCAGTGAACTAGCATGTTGCTACTCCCCACAGTAGGCCGCTGGAAACACCGCCTATCAACACACACCACCAATTGACCAATCACAGTCCTTGTGGTCTGCGTCGCCTCGACGCAATGTTACACACATATCAGATATGGGAGGTGCACATTAGGGGTGGCTGTGGCTCAGTGGTAGAGCGGTTGCCTGCCAGTTGGAAGGTTGGTGGTTCAATCCCTGGCCCCCATGTCGAAGTGTCCTTGGGCAAGACACTGAACCCTGAGTTGCCCCCCGATGCTGTGCATCGGAGTGTAAATGTGTGTGTGAATGTGGATCTGATGAGCAGGTGGCACCTTGTACGGCAGCCTCGGCCACAGTGTATGAATGTGTGTGATGTAAAAGCGTATGTATGATGTAAAAGCGCTTTGAGTAGTCGTTATGACTAGAAAAGATATATAAATACAGCACATTAATGACCATTTTTGACTCTTTTTCAGGCTACTCTAAAAAGGAATCCTCCTGTTAAGCCAGGTTCATTCCAACTCAGAGTAAAATAACACCTACCCAGTGTGTCACTCGGGTAATATCGGGCCATTCTGATGTAGGATTTTAAAATTAAAGGCTTAAATGTCCAATTAAAGCTATATTTGAAATCTTTTTCAGGCTGTTAAAGCCATATACACATATGACATCTTTGGAGGTGCACGTCGAGCTACGGCGGAGGGCTTGGAGTGGTTCGCGACGACGCAGACGCATGTGGGGGTACGCCGTCGATGCGACGCAGCGGCTTTCATATCTTCAGCTGTCCTGTCAACAATAAAGGTGGAAAATGCCCCAAAAAATATTTCAGAAAAAAAAAAATATTGTCCCACCAATAATCATTTAAATAATTACAATTTCTCACATCTAAACATAATTAAAAAAAATACCTTAGCTATTTTGAGCAATTATTGCAGTTAAACAAACAAACCGCCAATATGTAAATAAAAATATTAACTATTATTTAATTGGGTACAAATTCCCCAAATAAATGAGAGATCATGTAGAGGAGAAATGTGGCTTCCTGTGATTTCTGCAGGCATTTTCACACTAAATGTTTCTGAAGCTGTTTAATCACAGCTTGGTTTTGTTCAGTCTATTATTATTATTATTATTATTATTATTATTATTATAGGCCCTGGGCTATAAAGAGTGTGCTAAATTGGCTGCGCCACAAACTTCTGTGCCCGTAACATTGATTGTAACAAAGACTTTCATTTTTTACTGTCCAGTAAATCATATCTGTTCCATTAACCCTCCTGGTGTCTTCAGTTCATATCTGACCCCTTTCTAGACCACAAATTTGGGTTTCTTTCAAACAAATTGTCCAAAAATGTAACGTCCCTACAACGCTCCTCACGTTCAATCAAGTTAAATAAATCTAATTAATCAAGTTAAATAAATAATCACTTCACTTTCATTGAATTTGGGAGTTTTTTGTCAATTTTACAGCATTTGGAGAAAAAACTATTCGTAAGAGAACTTTAAAAAAAAGTGACAATATAAAAAAAGAAAAAAAAAGTGACGCAAAACTACCACAAAGGGACACAAATATACTAAAAAGAGACGCCAAATGACCACAGAGACCCGAAACAACACCAAAGGAAGCACAAATGACGAAAAAAGGACACAACACGACTACAAAGACACGCAGAAACCCACAAAGAGACAAAAATCCCACAAACAGACATAAAATGTATGCGGAAAATGCATTATTTTTAAACTGCCCCCCCTCAGCAAATAAGGGAAAACGAGACGAGAAAAGTTGTAAAATAACATCTCTCATTTCTCCTTTTCTGTGTCTCTTCCTCCTAAAAAGTGCTTACCAGAGGCAACACCTTATATGGTCATGAACAGTAATTATATAAGAATCCCAAAGTTTTACCTTTTTACTAAGGTTGTGCAATACAAGGCAAGGTATACAACAAGACTATTACTGGACCTGTGGGAGTAGCATTGTGTCCGTTTATACATAAACATGCCATCAAGTACAATAAGGTCACTAGAAACTCAAGGCCCGTTTTTTGTGTTCACACCCAAGCGATTTTCGCTGACGATGAGCCGAATGAACATGCAAATTCATTATCTGTCACTAGATGGCGCTTAATGTAAAACAGAAATACCCCCGTACATAGGGTGGCGCTGCGCAACTTTGCGCTTCTGATACTCGCTTGCAACTCAGAAGAAGAGCAGAGAAGAAGAGCTATATGATAAGCGCAACAGCTGCTGGTCTCCTTGGTTCCGTAACCAAGGAGACCAGCAGCTCAACATTTATTTTGGACATCGTGCTTTGCCTCTTCCTCGTCTTGTGGCAGTGATGACGGTGGCGTATGTCTTTTTCGTTGGTGTGCTCGGTAAGACCGTTTTGTGCTTGAGCGCCCCCAAGTTGTGTTTTACTGTAACTTCAGAAGCACAAGACACGTGAGCAAAAGGGCCGATTTCATTGGTCGGATAGTTTTTGACGCGGCGCGTCAAACCAAAAAAACGAACCCGAGGCGTTTTTTAAAAAATGATGCTTTTACGCGTGCCGTTTTTCGCGTCGGTGTGCACACTATCATTGACGCCCTTTGTTTAGTCACGACGCGTTAAACGTTGCGAAATCCGGTGTGAACAGGCCTTCAGACTGTAGGACAAGTAAAGGAAAGTACAGTTATTTCTTTGACTTAACTGTCCCAAATTTTTAATGGGTCACTGATCTGTATGGAACAGACTTGGGTCTGGATGGAACTATCTGTGTATTATGGGTAGAGCAAGGCCATAACTCTCTCAGAGTTCAGGGTTTATAAAAATATATGCCAGGGTTGTCCCCTGCCATTATTCGGTTTAGGTGCAGCATTAAGCCCAATGAATGAAACTAAAAGACTTTCCTCAGATCAGCAAGGAGGCAAATCTGTCGGCATCGTGTTTTGGCCGTTTTGAGCGGTCACATGGTCTCTAAACGGTCTGCTCACAGTGAAGTCCTGCACGGGTCACTAGGTTAGTCTGGGTCACTAGATTAGTCTGGGTCACTAGGTTAGTCTGGGTCACTGGGTTAGTCTGGGTCATTGGGTTAGTCTGGGTCACTGGGTTAGTCTGGGTCACTAGATTAGTCTGGGTCACTAGGTTAGTCTGGGTCACTGGGTTAGTCTGGGTCACTAGGTTAGTCTGGGTCACTGGGTTAGTCTGGGTCACGGGGTCACTGGGTTAGTCTGGGTCACTGGGTCACTAGGTTAGTCTGGGTCACTGGGTTAGTCTGGGTCACTAGGTAAGTCCGGGTAGCTAGGTTAGTCTGGGTCACTAGGTTAGTCCGGATCACTAGATTAGTCCGGGTCACTAGGTTAGTCTGGGTCACTAGGTTAGTCCGGGTCACTAGGTTAGTCCGGGTCACTAGGTTAGTCTGGGTCACTAGGTTAGTCCGGGTCACTAGGTTAGTCCGGGTCACTAGGTTAGTCTGGGTCACTAGGTTAGTCCGGGTCACTAGGTTAGTCCGGGTCACTAGGTTAGTCCGGGTCACTAGGTTAGTCTGGGTCACTAGGTAAGTCCGGGTAGCTAGGTTAGTCTGGGTCACTAGGTTAGTCCGGATCACTAGATTAGTCCGGGTCACTAGGTTAGTCTGGGTCACTAGGTTAGTCCGGGTCACTAGGTTAGTCCGGGTCACTAGGTTAGTCTGGGTCACTAGGTTAGTCCTGGGTCACTAGGTTAGTCCGGGTCACTAGGTTAGTCTGGGTCACTAGGTTAGTCCGGGTCACTAGGTTAGTCCGGGTCACTAGGTTAGTCTGGGTCACTAGGTTAGTCCGGGTCACTAGGTTAGTCTGGGTCACTAGGTTAGTCTGGGTCACTAGGTTAGTCCGGGTCACTAGGTTAGTCTGGGTCACTAGGTTAGTCCGGATCACTAGATTAGTCCGGGTCACTAGGTTAGTCTGGGTCACTAGGTTAGTCCGGGTCACTAGGTTAGTCCGGGTCACTAGGTTAGTCCGGGTCACTAGGTTAGTCCGGGTCACTAGGTTAGTCCGGGTCACTAGGTAAGTCCGGGTAGCTAGGTTAGTCTGGGTCACTAGGTTAGTCCGGATCACTAGATTAGTCCGGGTCACTAGGTTAGTCTGGGTCACTAGGTTAGTCCGGGTCACTAGGTTAGTCCGGGTCACTAGGTTAGTCTGGGTCACTAGGTTAGTCCGGGTCACTAGGTTAGTCTGGGTCACTAGGTTAGTCCGGGTCACTAGGTTAGTCCGGGTCACTAGGTTAGTCTGGGTCACTAGGTTAGTCCGGGTCACTAGGTTAGTCTGGGTCACTAGGTTAGTCCGGGTCACTAGGTTAGTCTGGGTCACTAGGTTAGTCTGGGTCACTAGGTTAGTCCGGGTCACTAGGTTAGTCTGGGTCACTAGGTTAGTCTGGGTCACTAGGTTAGTCCGGGTCACTAGGTTAGTCTGGGTCACTAGGTTAGTCTGGGTCACTAGGTTAGTCCGGGTCACTAGGTTAGTCCGGGTCACTAGGTTAGTCTGGGTCACTAGGTTAGTGTGGCGGCTGCTCGCTCTGCCTGCACGCCGCTACGGCTCAGTGGCTACGAGCGAGCTAACTGCTAACAGACCCCGCTGCGACCAATTAACAACACAACTTCTGTCATTATATACGTAACTTATAAGAAGGTGTCAGTGTCCGTGTGTTGGCCGTGGCTGGGTGAGCTTCTCCCGCTCGCACAGAGAACGCCGCCACGTCAGAGCGGCCAAAGCGTCAAAAGGCGTCCCCGTACTTTTTGACAAGCGTCCTTGGCGGGCGGCCAGAGCTTTTTTGCAGCTCTAGTCGGTGAGGAGAGGCTGACCCCCTTGGTGAAATCTAGCAGCTGTGGAGGGGAGGGAGGCGTAGTACCCCTGCTACGGCGCCCTCTAGGTCACCCAGTAAGACCGTTCGCCCCATGTTGGCTGCAGGGTCCGGGTTCAAATCCAACCTGGGGCCCTTTGCTGCTTGTCATCCTCCATCTCTCTCCCCTTTTCATGTCTATCCACTAAAATAAAGGAAAAGCCCCAAAAATAACCTTTACAGTAAAAGCCCTGAACCAGGTGTAAGCACCGCTAAGACAACTTGCTATGGGGTTGACAGAAGAAAAAAAAAGATGTTACTAACTTGACTAAATTGATACAAAATGTAATTGTCTTAGAAGATAGTTATTAATTATTTATTACCCGTGTTCCAACCGAACCGTTATCTCATATGAAGCATGCAGCTAACTGATTTTATTTTCCAAACTAAGTGGACATGACAACTAGGAATGAAGAGCCTGCAGACAGCTGGCAAACTAACATAAAGTAAGAAAGCCTCCTTCCTCCTTCAGCTTTCTACCTTTTACCTTCTACGTTACCAAGCAGCAGCTGAGGACGGAGACAGCCCCGTTTAGCTGGCGATACACAGAAAAAGACGGAAATGAGACACGGCAGGGTTCGCGCGACTCCTTGTCCTCCCCCCCCCACAGACTGCTGCCTGCTTCCCGTTCTGGGGAAGGAATCGAGGAGGTGAGAAAGCGAAGGAGGGAAGGAGCCACTGAGATCGCGGAGCGGGGAAAAGCCCCGCCGCTGCCTGGAGACCGGGACGGGCAAATTAAAATGAAAGCCCCCCAGTCTCCCCCCCTCCCCCGTGTTCAAGCTCGTTTCTGCAGCCGATCAGATACTCACAATCTTGGCATTAATAAGGTCCGGAGGGCGGTATCCGCTGCGCTTTCGGAGGCACATCCGTGTGTGTGTTATTCCCTCTGCCGCTCCGCCCCGGGGGCGTGGATTTTTTTTTTATTTCTTTTTCTAAATATCCTGCCGCCGCGCCGCTATATTGGAGGAAGAAGAAGGAGTCCGCCTCCTCCCCCCTTCGGCTGCTCTCCTCCTGCTCTGCTCGGCTTTTTCCCACAGCGAGAGAGAGTGGTAGAGAGACTAAAGGAAAGAGTGTGTGTGAGAGAGAGAGAGAGAGAGAGAGAGAGAGAGAGAGAGAGATCACCGCCCTGGCGGACAGAAGCAGCAGAGCGCATGCGCGGTTTCACGGCCATCCAAGCAGGAAGAGACCCGGGAGTTCTCTACAATAAAACTTGATATACTATATATACAGTTCTGTATAAACTTTGATCGGGTTTACATGTTAGTACGCATCATAAAAGATCGTTTAAAGTAATGACCAATGCACTAGGCCTACTTACAATTATTTTTTCATAGGTTAATTATATTTTTGTAATAGTTTTTTTTTACACATAATATACATACGTAATGAAAGATTGATGATTAGCTCAATGTAACTGTGTGTGTGTGTGTGTGTAATAATAAATATGTTTGACAGCCTGCAGTTTAAAGGAAATTGTGTTTTTGTTTTATGACTTAATACATCATAATTACTTTCATATAGAGTTTTTACCTTTAATCAACACTAAAGACAACAGATTATTTCTACTTTTTTAACAATAAAATTCCTTGATTGCTTTGTATAGATGTATTGCATGGAGAGGTGCTGATGTAGTGGTAAATATAACAGTCTAGTGAGTAAAAGTTGTTTGGCTACATCCTGCTTTGCATGTATCTCCGGACAAAGTTCAAACCACGGCCCCTCTGACGTTTCTGCTCTCCTGCTGGAGAAAAAGGAGAGAAGAGTTCAGTCGAGGCCATTTTCCAAAAGTCTGGCCCTCACATTTCCAGCTGCATTTCCAACATCAGGGTTCTCCCCTGCCATTATCATGTTAAATTTAAAATAAAAGAATAATTTTAAAATAAAGAAGAGATGCCAAATGTCCACAGAGACCCACAAAGAGACACAAAGGAAACAAGAGAAATGACCAAAAAGAGACACAAACGGGCTACAAGAGACGCAAAAACCCACAAAGAGACAAACTCCCACAAAGATGGGGAAATTGCACTTACCATGCATCTTTTGAAATGCATCATAACAGTCATATTGGACTGGTACGACATGACTACATAAATAAGGATCATGTCTACAGAACAAGACATGTTCTACTGGTTGGAAAGTGTACAATAAATAAAAAGAACAGGACAGGACTTTTCTTTCGCTTCTCTGATTTGTTCCGTTTAGTTGTCTCTATCAATTTCTTCAGTGTAAGGGAAGACTGTCACTCCGGTGAAATATGCACACACGTGGACCGCTCCGTAGGATCTGTCACGTAGTGGACCCGTGACTGACGTGCACCAACATGTGCACGTGGCACGGCAACTGGCCAATGAAACAGGGTCATTATAGCGTTTCAAGTGGGCTCTAAACACAACCAGGCCACACAGCCAACGGAGGGGACGCTGCGCTCCACCCATCCATCCATTCACCCACGCATCCATTCACCCATCCATCCATTTATCATCCATTCATTTATGCACCCATCCATCCATTCACCCACGCATCCATTCACCCATCCATCCATTTATCATCCATTCATTTATCCACCCATCCATCCATTCACCCACGCATCCATTCACCCGTCCATCCATTTATCATCCATCAATTTATCCACCCATCCATCCATTCACCCACACATCCATTCACCCACGCATCCATTCACCCGTCCATCCATTTATCATCCATCAATTTATCCACCCATCCATCCATTCACCCACACATCCATTCACCCACGCATCCATTCACCCATCCATCCATTTATCATCCATCCATTTATCCACCCATCCATCCATTTATCATCCATTCATTTATCCACCCATCCATCCATTCACCCACACATCCATTCACCCATCCATCCATTTATCATCCATCCATTTATCCACCCATCCATCCATTTATCATCCATTCATTTATCCACCCATCCATCCATTCACCCACGCATCCATTCACCCACGCATCCATTCACCCATCCATCCATTTATCATCCATTCATTTATCCAGCCATCCATCCATTCACCCACGCATCCATTCACCCACGCATCCATTCACCCATCCATCCATTTATCATCCATTCATTTATCCACCCATCCATCCATTCACCCACGCATCTATTCACCCATCCATCCATTTATCATCCATTCATTTATCCACCCATCCACCCATTCACCCATCCATTCATTTATCAACCATTCATTTATGCACCCATCCATCCATTCACACATGCAGCCATTCACCCATCCATCCATTTATCATCCATCCATATATCCACCCATCCATCCATTCACCCATCCATCCATTTATCATCCATCCATATATCCACCCATCCATCCATTCACCCATCCATCCATTTATCATCCATTCATTTATCCACCCATCCATCCATTCACCCACGCATCCATTCACCCATCCATCCATTTATCATCCATTCATTTATCCACACATCCATCCACTCACCCACGCATCCATTCACCCATCCATCCATTTATCATCCATTCATTTATCCACCCATCCATCCATCCATTCACCCATCCATCCATTTATCATCCAGTCATTTATCCACCCATCCATCCATTCACCCACACATCCATTCACCCATCCATCCATTTATCATCCATCCATATATCCACCCATCCATCCATTCACCCATCCATCCATTTATCATTCATCCATATATCCACCCATCCATCCATTCACCCATCCATCCATTTATCATCCATTCATTTATCCACCCATCCATCCATTCACCCACGCATCCATTCACCCATCCATCCATTTATCATCCATCCATATATCCACCCATCCATCCATTCACCCATCCATCCATTTATCATCCATTCATTTATCCACCCATCCATCCATTCACCCACGCATCCATTCACCCATCCATCCATTTATCATCCATTCATTTATCCACACATCCATCCACTCACCCACGCATCCATTCACCCATCCATCCATTTATCATCCATTCATTTATCCACCCATCCATCCATCCATTCACCCATCCATCCATTTATCATCCAGTCATTTATCCACCCATCCATCCATTCACCCACACATCCATTCACCCATCCATCCATTTATCATCCATCCATATATCCACCCATCCATCCATTCACCCATCCATCCATTTATCATCCATCCATATATCCACCCATCCATCCATTCACCCATCCATCCATTTATCATCCATTCATTTATCCACCCATCCATCCATTCACCCACGCATCCATTCACCCATCCATCCATTTATCATCCATTCATTTATCCACACATCCATCCACTCACCCACGCATCCATTCACCCATCCATCCATTTATCATCCATTCATTTATCCACCCATCCATCCATCCATTCACACCCATCCATCCATTTATCATCCAGTCATTTATCCACCCATCCATCCATTCACCCACACATCCATTCACCCATCCATCCATTTATCATCCATCCATATATCCACCCATCCATCCATTCACCCATCCATCCATTTATCATTCATCCATATATCCACCCATCCATCCATTCACCCATCCATCCATTTATCATCCATTCATTTATCCACCCATCCATCCATTCACCCACGCATCCATTCACCCATCCATCCATTTATCATCCATTCATTTATCCACACATCCATCCACTCACCCACGCATCCATTCACCCATCCATCCATTTATCATCCATTCATTTATCCACCCATCTATCCATTCACACATGCACCCATCCATCCATTCCACTGACCCTACTCTTGCATATTTCTGTAATGTTCATCAATATGCACTGTCCCTATTTTAAATAAATGCATTTGAAGTCATCCATCCCTATCCCGACCTGTAGACACCGTTCTCCGTAACCACGACATTCTTGCTTGTTAAAGAACCCCATCCAGATCTAAGGGGTTCTAAAGGCCCTAATCTGAAACACAGTGAGTGCTTGCCCCCGAATGTTTCCTAGCCAGTTTTTCTGACTTTAGATTCTTTTTCCATGTTATCCCTTCATTAAAGTCTAAACTGAAACTATGGAACAATTTAAGATGAGAACGGTTTGTGTGATGTCACCATGGTGAAACGAATCGCTAAAACTGTAAGACGGGGAGCCCTTACCTAGAAGCCCTCAGGGACTCTTGTGTTTGTGGATGCCATATCTCCCCTCAAAAAGTTATTTATTCTTGTTTTTGATTTTTGATCACCATCTTCCAAGTTTAAGGGTAGGATCTGCTGGTGTGTTTTTGTAAATGATGTAAATGGATGGAGAGCAACAGGAGGGGGCGCCATATACCAAGCAGAGAGAGAGAGATAGAGAGAGAGAGAGAGATAGAGAGAGAGAGAGAATCAATCAAACATGAATGAAACAATTAAATACAGACATTTACATTTCACCCTCTACATACTAATAACATAACCTAATATCATTCCAATTTTGTAAATTGGCACTTCCTAGCCATAAGTACCTGGTACTGGGCCTAGCCCACAAGAGCAGTTCTCACTAACACCCTGTCCTGGATGTAACAAGCTATTCCATATCAAACTGCCAGTGATATCAGAGATACACAAAAAGGTCTCCTTATTTAGATTATATTTCTAAAACATATCTCTCTCTTTAATAGAGGATGATGGAATTTAGCAGTTGACTTTTTCATTCGAGCACCCCCTGTTAGAACACTGTGGCTGACACTGGCTGGAGTCGCCTTTAGTCTCCAGCACCATACATGTATGTTATCAGAGGTTGACCTTTGATTGGTGATACAGCTCTGAATCATATCAGGTGGCACAAATCTCCTCTGTTACGTGAACGGGCGTGAAGTCTTATCAAATGCTTTCCCACTGCTTAAAGCATATGTGCTGCTTTGTGCGTATAGGTCGTGGACAGGAAAACATTTAAGACATTTCGGGAGGCCTTGATGTATTGTAAATCTCACTGATGCGCAAAAACACACACAACATAGTGGGACTTTTGACAGAGTTGGAATAATTCCTTGCATGGTAATAAGGCTACAATATGCTCAAATGATGCCAAAAAAGCACAAAACACACTTGGCTGCACTGGCTGTTTCCATGAAATCCAAACTAACCCGGCCACTTGTTGACTGGCCTGTGCAGTGCTTTCTGTCACCACAGGGGTGCACTGAAGCTACACATCAAGTCGCTGACACACACAGCATTTTGAGGTTATGCAGATGGCAGGCACGGCGCCAGGATCCAGTTTTGGATGGACCAGACCAATTGTGGGTGGAAATTAAATTAAAAACGTTATCAAATTACTGTTTAACCTAATACAAATGACTGACTAATATACTGTTATATTGTCTGTGCTTATATAAAAGACACTTTAATAGCTTGATGCTCTTTAAATATGTTGTTGCATTGTAAACCGTTTTGGTGCAAATGACGGCAATCGCTCTCCTTGGCTGTGACCAAGAAGAGAGCTTTGGAATCTCTATAGAGCACAAAGCCCTATAGACCTCAGGCCTAGAGACTCTAAAAGTGGTCATACATCTAATATTACCCCAAAGCTCATATAGCATGAGGCCGAATAGTTCCCAATTCAGTTTAATGGTTTTAAATTGTCCTGCCCGACAGTTAGAACCAATACTAAGGCACAGAACTTGGTCATTGACGTCATCTGTCATGTAAAACAAGACTCAAGTTATTTCCTACCGAGACAAGCTGTTACTTTAGTGTGATGATATATGTTATAAACATGTTTAAAAAAAGGAAATACATCACATTAACAAGCCCTAATGTTGTGGTTTGGGGTTTTTGTTTGGGTTTATTTCTTCCCTTTCTCGGCCTCCTTGTGTTTGTGTCTTGGATTTCTCCCCAGTCTTGTATTGTTGGTCCTGTCTTGTGTTCCCCTGGGTGTCTGCTTGTTCTGTTTCCTGCTTTATTTTTGAAGTCTGTTTTTTGTCTCGTCTTGCCTCTAGGTTTACTCCCTGTGTCTTCCCGCTCTTGTGATTACCTGATGTTCTCCACCTGCTTCCCTGCCCTCCTGTCCCCCTCCTTTTGTTACCTTGTTACCTCGTGTATTTAATGTCTGTGCTTCCCTTGTCTCTTGTCAGATCCTTTGGCTGCTGCCTGTTCCCGTATTCCCTGTAAGTTTTTCCCTGTGTGTTAGCCCTGACTTTTCCTCGCCCTTTTCCCCCTTGACTCCCGTGGATTTTGTGTTTTGGATTTCTTTGGCTTTTTGCCTGTGTTTTGCCCCCTTTGGATTTTTACCAGGGTTTTGCCTTTTGTGCTCCCTTTATGTTGAACTTTTCAATAAACCTCTGTGTACCTGCTCCTGCCAAGTAAAGTTGATAAATTCAGTTTGATGTATTCATTTATTTGGCCTGTGAAGCCCAGTAAATGAATACATCAAATCAAATTTATCAATTTAAATCTCAATAAGTCACAGTAAATAGCAAGGACATAAAGTTCATTCATGAAGACTCACATGTATCTCTCTCCCGACCTAAACAGCTGCAGGGTTTCACCAGATGAATGTGGCCGTTGACTCTTCCAGTTAACCAACCAGATGTTGCCACCATCTCTCTGCTGTCAGTCATGTCAAAATGGATGTGACCCTCTTCCAGCCCATTCACCTCAAGGTCCCATCATTCCCGGCACCCAGGGTTCCTCCATCAGAACCCCGCTCCACATTACATCCATCCAGATCTTCAGGTTTCATTTATCCCTTATCAACTCCACCAGTGCCTAGACCCCATTGGGGGGATATTCCTATATATCTACGGCCTCTATAACCCTTGTAAATTAACAGTGCGATGGAGTCTAATAGCCAAAGACCTATCATGCACCATGGTCATTAAACAGTCGGAGCTGGTTGATGTGGCTGGGGAAAGGGAAGTTTGGGGCCCCCTACTGGAACTGCTGCCCCCGCAATCCAATACCGGATAAGCATACGAAGATGGATGGATGGATAAGTTGACTGTCGCACTGTTGCTTGCTCTGGAGGACACTGTTGGGTCCTTGTGAATTCTGGAGTGTGGTCTAGACCTACTCTATCTGTAAAGTGTCTTGAGATAACTCTTGTTATGAATTGATACTATAAATAAATTGAAATTGAAATTGAAATTGACTGTCAAATATGAAACCGGACATTAGCCTATGTAAACCTCCAAAATCATAAGTTGCCTTATTTTATCGTGCTTCGGGTAATGGATGCGCTGTGCTTTGGACATGCTGTCGCAGATGTGATGCGTTTGTGCTCTGTGTATTTCTGCCGTAGTTTTCCACTTCCAATGTGAAGCAGCGTACAGCCACTTCCCTAAACTATGTCTCATTCAGAGACCAGAGACCCAAGCGTTTGGGAACATGCCTAATCTCAGTAAAACAATTAATCTTAACACACAGACAAGTTGGAGCCACTATGTCTCTTTTCCATCTGTCCCCCATGCCTCAGAGTCTCTAGCTGTCATTTAAGACAACCTGGTGGCGTGTGGTCACGTACAAAGAGAAGATGTTCCTGACTCTGCACCCTTATCAGAAAAGCCAGCGTGGACCACTGTGTTCCAGACTCCAGGGCACCACCCTCAGCTGGTAATAGAAGAACAGACAGCTGGGACTCTGCTTCAGGGAGGACACATACACAATGAAGTGAATGAAGTCATACAACTGAAAAGCATAGTAATGCATAATAATATGAATAGAAGGATATATGAAATCATGCTTAAATGTAATTTTTCCATTACAATTTGAATATTAAAAAATAAATGAAATTCAAATGGTATTATAGAAGATTGACAGCTCTAAAGTAGACTTACATAGAATTTGCCTTGGTAAATGGTGCAAACATGAACAATCACATGTATTAAACATGAATATGAAATACAGAAAACAAATGTATACATGCAAATGAACTGTTGCATAAGAAAATAAAAACGAGGCTGAATGGGTTGAGTGCAGAATGTGCAAAAATGATATAGTATGTGCAATGGGCAGTAGGGTTGAACGATGAATCATTTTCAAATGGAAAATCACGATTTGCGAGAATGTAATTAACTAATTGTGATGACCGGGATTAATCAAAAGTGCAATATTTAGTTAAATGTTTGGTGTAACGTTTGGTTTAACAGTTTTTTAGTCCTCTTTTTGTCTTCATATTTACTGTTATTTCATAAGATAAATGCTGGAATAATGTTACATATCACAGATGTCCCATGATTATATATGTTATCATCCCTGCATAAGAATAAAGAGCAGTTCTGATGGTGCATGTTATAATGCTCTATGTTTCATCTGTTACACAGTGGGGGGGGCTTCCCGATACGATATCAACACGATACTTATGCCACGATACAACATTGTTGCAATTTTAAACATATTGCAATATTCTGCGAAATATTGCAATTTATTACCTTTTTTCCAACTTTGGATTTTTCCCAATTTCAAATGACGTCCCCAAAAGGAAACTTTCTCAAAATGTGTTTTATTACACAGTCAATCTTGAAGAAATAAATGTATATAAAAATAAAAATATGTGATTCCTGTTGCTACTCTGGTATCTGTGAATTGGGTTTGTTTTTTAATGCATGACACAATAATACAAAGGTTTCATTCATTCATCAACCTGTAGAGAAACGACGTTAACACACTTCAGACCAAGACAAGATCAAGACAAGACCAAGACTTTGGGGGTTGAGACCGAGACCAGATCAGTGCCAGTCAGCCAAACCTCTTCCTGTCTCTCTCACATTCACTTCCTTTGGAGTGCGTGTTAATGGGGGGCGGCAGACTGCGGTTCACAGTGACACATTTCGAACAAGAAATGGTTGCATTTGAAGCAGGGAATTTTACATGTGATCGCAAAAATGCCGTTAACACATAAATCAGACAATGCACAGGCAATTTAGTGATATCCCTGTAGGTTTGGTCTTGACCGGTCTGGAAATAAAATCCCAAATCGTCTTTATTCGAGACCTTCAAAAAGTAATGTTGAGACTGATCTTAAAGGTTAACCACCGTTAGTTCCAACCTGGACCCTATTTCCCTATGTGTTTGTGTCTATGTGACTGATGGAACAACAATCTTTGTCATCGGTCCAGTATTAAGAGAGATCGCTGCAGTCAGCAGAAACAAGCTACAATGGAAGTTAAGAGGGCGATTGTCCAGCTTGTATTTGTATTCTAACCATCACAACTCAAAAGTTTGAGTTGAAATAAACACAGTTGATCGATTTAAATGTGAAAATATGTTGGCTTTATACACCCTAAAATGATAGTTTTTTTAAATGGAGTCTGCTAGTGACACCAGAGCTGTTTCTGGTTAAACAGAAAGGTATTAAGAAGTTTTAAGAAGGTCTCCCTCTGTAGGGATCCTTTCTTAGAATAATAATCTGAGTTTTTCAGTGACAAAAAATCTGTACTTTTAGTGGACGGAGATTGATAATGCACATTTTCCCATCTGAGGCTGCTGGTTAGAGCGGTCACGCCGGAACAATTTGAAAGATTGTTGTTCCCATCACTCAGTCACACAAAAACAGGAAAAAGGTTAAAAAAACGGTAGTTATCATTTAAAACCAAGACCAATTTTGAATACTACAACTGTGATTCAGACTAAAACACACTGAAAAACTGAGAAATGGCAGACTGACAAAGGGTGGCATTTGTTAAATCTGCAGGGATTTGGCTTGAGAACTGAAAGGTGCTTGTTTTACTGGATAGAATATGAGATTTAGTCTTTTTGGTCATTTCGCCTGTGATGCTGTTGAAATGAAAACATACAGCAGCTTTAGAGTTAGTCTGCACACAGCAGGAGCCGTGATGGTTTAAGGTGAAAAAACACAGACCTTGCCGATCAGACAGGATTACCATCACCGCTGCAGACATGAAATTACCTGACCTCCCCTTTGCAGACACTAATCCCATCTGAATGGATTTTATGATGTGGCACAAAATGACACATCAGATCACTGGCATCACTGCAGCTTCCTCGATAGACCAAAGATCTTTAACAGGGGGTCTTAATAAAAATGTCTTAACATGAATCCAACATATTATGTGCAAATATAAATCCCCCCTGATGATAGGCTTACTGGCCTATAGGTGAGGTAGTCCCTTAGCCATACAGATACAGTTAAACCTGAATCTCTCCCCTATCATGTCTATCCACCGTCACTTTAATGAAGGGAAAAATTCCCCCAAAAAATCTGTTAAAAAACAAACATGATTCATTAAATCCTGCCGACAATTATTATTATAAGAGGTTAGTATTCTATGCAATAAAGGTATGTATAAAGGATTAGGGCCACCGTACTGAATGCCATGTTTAATATGCAAATTCATTTTCTACAATATGTGTAGTAGGGGTCCCTGCTTCATCTGGAACCGTGGTAGTTGTCTTATTAGGCCCCCCTACTCTCGTACGACTCAAACACAGTTTAGTGTATTGTATAGAGGGTCAAAGATCTGGACCAGTCTCCCCACTTCACTCACTGAGCTTTCTAAAGAACAGTTTAAACAGAGATTCAAAGTGTTGCTCCTAAATTCTCTGATTTTTCCATTTGGGTTTGTGCTCTAAATGTAATTTTATACAAAGAAATGTGTGTTTTTTTTTTTTTAATATAATATATAAATTGTTTTTAAATTGTTAAATGTAATTTGTTTCTATGGAGATTGCCACTTATTAAGCCCATTGAGGGTTTTTCGGCAATCATCCCTCACATCTTTGTTATGAAACATATAATACTGTCTTAATGCTTTTGTTGTGAAAATAAAATAAATCAAATCAAATCTGTCCTTCAGCCACGGGGTCCTTTGAAGACCCCTGTCAAAGACAGTGTATCAGTGTTGCGCTGGATGCAGACAAACCCAAACCCAAGAAAAGGGTGAAGTATGGTTCTGCAGCGGCTCCACACAGAGCTTTCACCATGCGGTCTGAAGTGTGATGGGCTGATATTCAAATATCAGCTCCGAGTTAGCTAAGAGAACACAAAACAAACTATGACACGGTTGGATTGCAGTTATGTAGATGTGACTTTATTAACCTTTTGAATAGTGTGAACTTTCAGGGGAAATGTGTTTCCTTATCAGGAAATTAACATATACGTAACGTAGCCTTCTAGCCATAGTACTCTCAAATACTTTCATTTCTGACAAATGTCATCCTCCATCCTCTTCTCTCTCTATCTACATATTTTGAGGGATAAAAGCAACATAGCTGACATTAACAAACAGCTATGAATAAAATCCCATTCATTAGTTATGGGTCTGTTAATTCATGTTTTAAAAAAAGCTGACATTTTGGAAAAACGCAGGTACACTAACTTACATCTGAGTATTTAGAGGGAATGTCCAAGTGAAGATGGGCCGTCACCATGAATTGAAAACGTCCAAAAATGTCAGCCAAACACATTCCAACACAATATTTATCTCTATTTTATCTCTTCCTATTTGTGTGGGCTTCATTTATGATTTCTATGTTAAATTTCATCCTCATTTGGCTGACAGAAATGATAAAGACTGCTATCTAAATTATTCCTACATGATATTCAATATTCCTAAACTCAATATGTGCATGAGAAATCCATTGTGTATATTTCTGCTTATCACACCTGAACATGTATCACTCCGAACAGCTTACCTTGGAGAGCCATGCTAAGCTAAGTGCTATCAGTGTGGCTCACTCAGACCAAATCACTGTGTGTGTGTGTGTGTATGTGTGTGTTAATCATCACGTCTCAGCTCTAAATCGATCGTCAGTCTTTTAGACCTTCCATCCTCCATTATCTCCTCCAGGTATCTCAAGAGAGAGAAAGAGAAAGAGAGAGAGAGAGACAGAGAGAGGGGGCGGAGGGTGAGAGAGCTAGAGAGGAAGAGTCACAGAGGAAACAGAGACAAAGATAGAAAGTTAATTACTGTTGCGAGCCGAACTCGGATTGACAGACAATGCAGTGGGGTAAAAAAGTGGAAGAACTTAATGGACTTCTGTCTAGACAAAGTCTCAGTCGACATGGTTCAGGGTTTAGGTCAAATCAACTCCCTGAGTACCTAATGTACTTGTAAAACTACTATTTACAAATGTTCAAACTTTTTTTGAGAGTAAAGGCCAGCTAATTTGATTTATATAGACTGAAATGTAATGTTTGGTTCAGGAGGGATGTTGCTCTGTGGGATCCACATACTCCTGGAAATGAAGCGTTGACGATCCAGACTATGAAGACCCTAAAATGTGTTGTATAATCTAAGTGCATGAACAGCTGATTGACAAAAACTCAACAACTGACAGCCAGATTGGCACCAAAGCACCACGTCTGGGCGATCCCATCTGGCAGGAGACGTTCACCACTCGGTCATCATACTGTAACACTTTCAGTCGGCCTCTCTCCGATCATTCACCCTGAGTGTGTGTGTGTGTGTGTGTGTGTGTGTGTGTGTGTGAGAGAAATAAAATCCAAATGCTAAACACTGTAAGTGGACTGCCTGCAGTGTGCTGCAGAGGCCTGGTTTCAGTGGCTTGAGGAAGTGTCCTCCCCCTATTCTTGTGCCAACAAGTAATTATCGAGTGATGTGGGACAGAAGAGACACAGAGACCATGTCATTAAGGTGAAGTAAATGGAAAGGAGGGAGACACAAGGCGAGAGTGAGAGTGTCTCCTCTGACACAGTGACGATTGGATGGATAACAATGCCTCCAGTCAAAAATCAATCTATCTGCCGTCTCTCCTCCTCTCACTCTCTCCTCGGTTTCTCTTACTAACCCTTTCTTAGATTAAAGACATGATCAAGAATGGACAGAGACCACTGAAGTTATATCAAAGTGGTTTTTTTGACAGTTTCCCCACTACAGAATAGTAGAAAATGCCCAACTGGAAGCTTTCAACAGCTGCTTATTATTAAGTGGATGTTAATACCTAGTCATAACAAAGTCAATATTGTCAGTTTATCTATGGGTTTGGGAATCTCCCCCCACCTGCTCCGCCCCCAGAAACATCCTGGGCCTTTCACATGGACAGACGATGGCTCCATGGTTATCTTGGTTAGAGTGGTCAGTATAATATGGCATTCTTATGCAAACAGTTTTAATAATAATCAGAGAAAAGTTTGTATCATCATTTTTCTAACACTCTTTCTTGTCGTATTCTCCCACACACATTTATAGAGCCCCTATTATGCTCCATTCCAGCATTATATTTGTACTCTCGGGTCTATTAGAATAGGTTTACATGATTTGATGTTTAAAAACATATAATGTTTCTCATTCTGCCCTTGGCTGCAGCTCCTCTGCCTGAAACACTCTGAACTCTTGGCCCCGCCTTCCTGAAAAGCCCAGTCTGCTCTGATTGGTCCTCTGGCCCACTCAGTTGTGATTGGTCAACCAAATTCCAACAAGCCAAGGGGGGGGCTGTGCTTGCTCAGGTAGCACCAATAGAGACCTTGGGTTCTGGAATTAAATTTCCCATTCATTTCTCCCATTGACGTCTGGAAAAATCTGTATATGAAGAGTTTTTAGACCATGCCTTAGGGCCACCACTGTCCTATAAAATGCAGCCCCTCAACTTCTGTGTAAATGTTCTTCTCTTCTGGAAGTAACACATAACAGCCTTATACATCATGCAATTATTGAATGAATGTATACACCTTCTATTTCATGTGTAAAGGTACTGAGTTCACAAACTTTATCACAAACATGCGGTTTCATGAAATCTTTCCTCTGGAGGTGTGTCCAGACACATATGTGTTGGCAAAATGTCGCATCACAATATTGTTTTGTCTTACGGAACAAGTTAGCCATAAGATGGCATAAGCTGACATAAGTCTATGTTGATGCCAGAAATTCCCCCGGTTCTCCGTTATCTTTCTCTGTCTTTGTGTTGGCGTTCTAAACTCTGGTTGATTTCTGAGGACTATGGTTACCTGGTCCTCAGATCTCTGCAGGGTAAATCCAGACAGCTAGCTAGACTATCTGTCCAATCTGAGGACTATGGCTACCTGGTCCTCAGATCTCTGCAGGGTAAATCCAGACAGCTAGCTAGACTATCTGTCCAATCTGAGGACTATGGTTACCTGGTCCTCAGATCTCTGCAGGGTAAATCCAGACAGCTAGCTAGACTATCTGTCCAATCTGAGGACTATGGCTACCTGGTCCTCAGATCTCTGCAGGGTAAATCCAGACAGCTAGCTAGACTATCTGTCCAATCTGAGGACTATGGTTACCTGGTCCTCAGGTCTCTGCAGGGTAAATCCAGACAGCTAGCTAGACTATCTGTCCAATCTGAGGACTATGGCTACCTGGTCCTCAGATCTCTGCAGGGTAAATCCAGACAGCTAGCTAGACTATCTGTCCAATCTGAGGACTATGGTTACCTGGTCCTCAGATCTCTGCAGGGTAAATCCAGACAGCTAGCTAGACTATCTGTCCAATCTGAGGACTATGGCTACCTGGTCCTCAGATCTCTGCAGGGTAAATCCAGACAGCTAGCTAGACTATCTGTCCAATCTGAGGACTATGGTTACCTGGTCCTCAGGTCTCTGCAGGGTAAATCCAGACAGCTAGCTAGACTATCTGTCCAAACGGAGTTTTCTGTTGACGACTAAAAAAACATGTGAATGTACACATGTTCCACCAAAACAAGTTCCTGAATTGTGAATTTTGTTCTGTTATTTATATTTCTATGTTAGTGTAGGGAGTAGATGATTGAGTCTATGCGATAAGTAATAAAAATAAATTTTCAGGGTTTCCAAACCCTGAATATTACATCAAATACAAGGTCTTTTCCAGGACTTTCCAGGCACAGTTTAACAAAACCATTTTTGCAAACACGTCAACAGGTGTGTAATGTTATCTTCACCAGCACACTCTTCGCCCTGTTACGTTGGCAACAGAGTGCTTGCTTACGTTGTAACCTTGGTTGCTTCTCTATCGTCATGGTGTTAAACCTGCCAACAGCGCACCAGGTAGAATTGTGAAGTGAAGCAGGAGAATTAAAGGTGCTGGTTTCAGACCGAGCTGCAGGGAGAAATCAAATCGCCGGCAGAGTGGGCGGGGCTTACCCAGTCTAGAGGCACAGTGAATTGAAGTAAATGTATACATTTTGTTGAGGAAATGCAGTGGAGTCAAAGTAAAAGTTTCCAGAAATATAAATAACAAAGTATAGATATATTAAAGTACAAAAACAAGGTATGTGTACTTGTGTTACATTGCAACACTGCTGTTCATTGACTTAACATTGAGTTCAAACTATTATCTATTGGATGCAAAAAGGCTGTTCTGCTATGTCGAAACGGGCTGGGCAGTAATGAGGTGGAATGGCTGGAGGCCGCCAGGGACATGAATGTTTCCCATCAGCCAATCATCATCCTGAAGGCCACATCCTCAGCAGGAGACAGTCCCACAGAATAGGAACATGGGTTCTGTCCTTGGCACAAATGACCGCTACTACAGTGTGACGGCAAAGCACTTCCCCTCAATATAAAGTGATTGGACCAGCATGACCATAATGTATGTGTGTGTGTGTGTGTGTGTGTGTCTGTGCGTGGACATTAAACCATGGAACCACGGAACCAAGGACATGAGACTGTCATCTGTGTGTGGGTGTGCTACCACATGTCTGTGTCTATTTGATCTTCTAATTTGTAGCCAATCAGGGAAAGATAAGTCATTACCAGTGGTACTTGCAGCCTGTGTGTGTGTGTCTGTCTGTGTGTGTGTTTGTGTTTGTGTGTGTGTTTGTGTGTGTGATTGAGTGCAACTTGACAGACGTGACTGAGGGAATACTAAACAGGGCGTCACACAGCACCGTGACTGACAGAGGAAGATAAGGGCCAAGAGACATACACAGAGAGGAAGACAGAGCGACAGATTAAAGGATGAAGAGGACAACAATAAACATGGTAGGAGAGCAAATGAGAGAGTTGAAGAAGGGAGGGACTATAGATTGAGAGAGAGAGAGAGAGAGAACGCCGCCTAGCAGGACGATCTTTGAGTTTTTAACAGGGAAAAGCTTCATTTTTAAATTTGGAGTTTTGGGGCTAATTTGCTTCCATAGAATGTCTTCTGTAGATCCGGCCCACCTAGTGTTTGTCACTTTTTCTGACGTTTTGGGCCTGTTTTTTATGATGATTGACAAACTTTTTTCCTGACTTTTTTATAAACTTCTAAGAGAGAAAATGCAACAATACAGTCCAAGATATTCAACTTTTTTGATTAAATAAAAGCATGCCTGGCTCTTGATGTGATTGTCCAGTGTGGTCCTTAGTGAAGGTGAGTTTGACAGTCCTGTGTGAAAGAGATCTGAACCGGAGGCCTGTACTATGAAGCAAGATTCAGCGTTAACAAAGTGGCTACATATATCTATCTTTATATCATGTATCATGTATCTTTCAGTTTGTGTTGATTCTAGCAGCCATTTTGGACCAAAGCTGTAGGGTTTTACCACACCTACTGTTGTAAAGGTCTTTTATTCACGGCGCTGTAGAGTTAGTGTCATATAGTTGACATGGATGATTAATGTTACTGAACCTGTTACTGTCAATGTTTTGATTCTGAATGACCTGTCAGCCTTCCACCTCTCTAAAGCTGTATTATTACAGCTGCTAAGAGGATGATTGCAACCCGTTGGAAGCCACCTCAGGACTTATCTTTCCATATCTGTCTATCTGTTCATGGATCCTTTCTTTTTGGCTATCACGTACATGGAACTTTTGACGGCTTGTGTGGGTGGAGCCCACAGCACTGGTGAAAATGACTAATGACCTTCTAACTGCTCCAAACAAAGGACTCGTCTCTGTACTCGTCTCTGAATGTTTACATTATTATTTTTTCTGAATATAAACAATACAAATTTTATCACAAAAAAAAGTTACAGATTTCAAGTGTTGCATATAGCATCTTAGCCTACTTACCATTTCTTTCAATCTATGGAAGACCTGCAGCCAATCAGGCGGTGCCTTTCATTGCTGCAGTCAATAAACAATGTGTGAGAGAGAAAACAGCAGCTCTACAGGATAACTGCTCTGGGGAGGAAGATGTGTGTGTGTGTGTGTGTGTGTTAAACAGACTCGCCAATGTTTTACAATTCTTCAGTCCATTTCTCAAATCAATACACAGTTAAAATGGATCATTTACTCCTTCCACCCCCCCACACACACAAACACAGAACAATGTCTTGGCACTGTAGAACAAGATGTCTACTCTTTTTGCCAAAACCCCTGGGAATGTGCTAATACAATGAAATATACATCAAGATATCGTCATACAACATAGGCATATCTTAGAAAGAGTTCAGCCTGAAGAAAGAAAAAAGATTTTTATTACAGGTGCAATTAACTTGTCCTCGCGATTTGAACCAATACCATTACTGGATGATAACAACCTTCTCTAAATGTCTGTGAGTTCTTCAACCTCATGTGGAAAGGTCAGTGAATGTAAATCGAGGAATGGTTAGGCATTGGATCAACAGTACACTTTCCAATTTACTTCTCAGACAGTCCGACACACAGAAAACAATCACTTTGTGGGTAAGCATCTGCCAAAGGCAGATACAAATGAAAAATCTTCTGCGTTAAAGGAAATCAACACAGAAAATATTGAGTCTGAAGAAGCAGCCATCAAAACGTCTTCAGCGCGGTTCAGCCAGTTTAGTAACGTCATCAAATAACAGCAGCACAATCAATGACTGCCTTGTGTTCTGGCAGCAGGTCTCACTTAGATGCAAATTTTCAGGAAAGAGAAGGAAATAAATGCCTGAGGGTATCAGAGAGACGATGCCCACAGGGGGGACTGGAACAACAACAATTTAAAAAAGTTAAAGAAGATGGAGGGTAAAACAGGAGAGATGTTTGATGGATGGTTCTTCTTAAACTAGACTCCGAGTCACGGCTAAGTAAGAAGAATGAACGAGCTCCGTGTCCGCGGGCAGACAGATAGGAACAAAAGTGAGTGATGGAGAAAGAAATGACAGAGAGTAAATGAGGAGATGGGAAGAAATGGAGAGGCGGAGAGGGGACTGAGACATCTGCTGACAGAGATGGAAACAAAGAGCGATGGAATGACATCAAAATGAATGAGAGAAAATAGTTTTTCAACAACAGTAGATAGCATGAACAGATTCATGTCCTGGTAAAATGTCTCCAAGTATTCAAGAAGACATCGAAAGAAAAATAATGTAGGAAAAAGCAAATAACAGAGAACAGGAAACATGAAAAAATGTGTTTTATTTATTTGCAATGCTCAGTATAACAGATGCAACAATGGGAGAAAAGACAAAGCTTTTTTGACCTCCAGTCATTTATCTCCTCCACAAATTGTGGCTGAGAAAAGACAATACATGCAAATATACATAATAATACATAATATGCAAATATAATGAATCATAAATGAGGGAATCTCTGGAAAGAAATTAATTATCTCGCCCTGTGTGGAAGAAGAACAAGAGAGGGACCCACCTACGTTAAGTACGTCAGAAGTTCCCCAGCAATAATTGATACTTCAAGAACAAGTAGAATACTTCTTCCACCACTGCTCATTATACAAAAATATTAATATTGTAATTTTCAAACTTCCTCACTGCAAGGCTGAAAACATAGCAATGTAAATGTAGCCATAGACTGTTTTTAAGGACACAGTTCAAGTTCTAATTGATTCATAATGCTTATTTAAGTGTTTCCTTTTACACTTAGCTGCACATTTAACTGTCACATTTAGACTGTCTAAGGGCTGAATTCATGACTGCAATTATCTGCCAAAAGGCAGAGAAAAAGTACGAAGAAAGGCAATTTAATGCAGATACAAAGGCGGAGAAATGGTAAACGGAGGGGGAAAAGGAGGCCTGCGACAGACCCAACAACAGAAGAAATGAAAAATAAGCACAAGAAATGCCTTAGATAACAGGAAGTGACAGAATGTATTGGCACGACGAAGGTGCAATAAACTAAAGGAAGATAGAATGTGCAAATGGTGACAAGGTTAAATGAAGGGATAAACAACAAGCAGGAAATTAAAGGTGTTGACAATCATAGTGGGTCTAATAAAATAGGAACGGGTGAAGCCTCTGAGGAGATTTTCAAAGGAAAGCTCCTTCAGATAAGGTCCATTCTCATTCTGGTGCAATGAGACAGTCCAGGTCCTTTTTTGTCTTTGCAGTGGGTTTATCCAAAATGCCAATGCTTGGCGGACTTAGACCGACCAAACCAAAATGTATGCTAACTTATTTTATAGTAGATCAGTCTCATTTTAGTCCCCTGAAGTGGCAAGTAACATGGGACACAAGTGACAGTTGAGACATAGTCTCCATTTGTTTTAATGTTTCTGTAGTACGCACTACTCCCATTCAAAATCAATGGAAAGACTTGTCTTTTTGCTGCACCTTCGCAAGTTTTAGAGTACCTTTGTGCATGAAATGCAATTAAAATGTCTGTGCAACACGAACAGGACCCTTACGTGACAACAAGATGCGTTTTCAACTCAGACATAGTTTAAATTCACCTACCCTGGTCCCTGCTAGCTCCTAGCTCCTAGCTGCCGTCTGGTGAGTGTGTTCAGCCAGGCGTCTGATAATCATCTCCACGGAACTTGTTACCCCAGGAAAACACTGGCCGTGAAAGCACCTTGATGCAGAGCCATTTTCATTTCAGCACCCATGTGTTCCAATCTGTCTGGTCAAACCGGCTGCGATCTGACTCATCCTAAAGGCCCGTACACACCGGGACGAATATCGCCGGGCGTTATTCGTCAGCGTTTTTCGACGCGTTTTTTGTGTTCACACGCAAGCGATTTTCGCTGACGATGAGCCGAATGAACATGCAAATTCATTATCTGTCACTAGATGGCGCTTAATGTAAACAGAAATACCCCCGTACATAGGGTGGCGCTGCGCAACTTTGCGCTTCTGATACTCGCTTGCAACTCAGAAGAAGAGCAGAGAAGAAGAGAGCAAGTATTTAGAACATTTCTCTTTTGTCTATATTTTTGTAGTCACTGTCGCGCTTATCATATAGCTCTTTATGTTCGAAACCAACGAGACCAGCAGCTCAACATTTATTTTGGACATCGTGCTTTGCCTCTTCCTCGTCTTGTGGCAGTGATGACGGTGGCGTATGTCTTCTTCGTTTGTGTGCTCGGTAAGACCGTTTTGTGCTTGAGCGCCCCAAGTTGTGTTTTACTGTAACTTCAGAAGCACAAGACACGTGAGCAAAAGGGCCGATTTCATTGGTCAGATAGTTTTTGACGCGGCGCGTCAAACCAAAAAAACGAACCCGAGGCGTTTTTTAAAAAATGACGCTTTTACGCGTGGCGTTTTTCGCGTCGGTGTGCACACTCTCATTGACGCCCTTTGTTTAGTCACGACGCGTTAAACGTCGGCGAATATCGCGCGCAAAATTCGTCCCGGTGTGAACAGGCCTTAAGGGGATCAAGTATAAATGTACGAAAGTCCATACAAATCTGTATTTGAGATATCTGAGTCTTGCAAGATTGGTGGACCTACGTACTTCTGTGGCTAAAAATGACCTCATGGTCACCAGTTTTTAATTGGCACTACTGTCGTAATCCCTGTGGAAGCTGTTAATGGAGTGTTCCACGGGTAATCTGGAATGACACTTTTTAAATGTGATTTAATGGTCTGAGCACTGTAAATCAATTACATTAATCTCCATAGTATTGGAGTGGAGGCAAAAAAGTGAGTTACTGATTAAAAGCTGCAAACTCACTTAATGGAAAGGCACCAGTAGGGATAAGAGAAAATATTGTATATTTTGTTATTAGGTAATGTCTCAAGTCCTCAAAGGAATTGCTGTTCATTTCGACAGCAATAAAGCAGCTCCATCAACCTGCCTCAAGAGTTACTAGGCAAAAGCCCCCCAACCTCATGGGGAGCAAGGTGGTGTGGTCCATGTTGATGCTTCTGAATAAGATTCTGTTCCATTTACAGCGCTGCTAAGCCTCTTAGGGAAGAGGTTAGGGTGAGTTATTGGACGTCCAGCAACAGAGATTACTCTTTACATCCTGTTGCCTAACATTGGATTTTATTTACCTTTTCCATGATCTTTTATGAACACTAACCAAGACAATCAAATTTAAAGACATAATATGTAAAGAAATTTTGCAGGGTCACAAATTGGCAAGACAACTAAATTTGTTTTATAAAATTCAACCAAACTACCGCTAGTGCTAACTGGTAACGTTAGATTTTTTCTGAAGGTCAAAGACACAAAAAAATACTGACTCGGACAAAGTTTTAGGACCACCTTGCACTAAAGAACTGAGGCGACAGCCCTTTACTTTAGCAAGACTCTCAGGATTTCATTCTGATTTTGAAAATTAGCCTGTGGCAGTGGAATTGTTTTGAAAAGTCGATCTCTCTGCTTTCCTGTCTTTTTTCAAGGAGATACAGAGTAAATCATGTAACGTTGTTTCAACAAGATGGCATCCATGTTACTAGAACGCTACAGTTCAATTCAATTTTATTTATATCGTGCCAAATCACAACAACAGTTATCTCATTGCGCTTTCCATAAAGAGCAGGTCTAGACCGGACTCTGTGATGTTATTTACAGAAACCCAACAATTCCCACCAAGAGGCTAAAAAGTTTCCATTCCAGCAAACACCACCGCTGTGAATTTCATTAATCTGTTTTCTCAGAGAAAGATGGACTTGTTAATAATATCATCAGTTGTGTAATTCAATTCAATTCAATTTTATTTATAGTATCAATTCATAACAAGAGTTATCTCAAGACACTTTACAGATAGAGCAGGTCTAGACCACACTCCAGAATTTACAAGGACCCAACAGTTCTAGTAGTTTCCTCCAGAGCAAGCAACAGTGTGAGAGTGGAAAAACTTCCTTTTAGGCAGAAACCTGGGACAGACTCAGGCTCTTGGTAGGCGGTGTCTGACGACCGGTTGGGGTTACAATGAAGAGTGGCAATAACAGTCCCAAAAAAAATAGTAGTTTGTAGTAGTTCTTTGTAGTAGTTCATGGCATAGCAGGGCACTGTGCGGCATTACAAGGCACAGCAGGACGTAGCAGGGCACAGCAGATCATGTAGCGGGACCATGGCGACAGCTGCAACCATGATTTTGGGGCCTCCCTGATCCAAGGAAACACGCTGAGGGAAAAAGAACATAAGGACTCCGGGGAATGACTCCCCAGAGCTAGGTTAGTAACAAGCATTTCTGGGACATGGATGCACACAAATGGAAAGATAGAAAGATAGAGGAGAGAGGAGTTCAGTGTATCAAAGGAAGTCCCCCAGCTGTCTAAAACTATTACAGCATAACTAAGAGAGACAGGGTAAAGAGAGGGGCCTGGTCAGGCTGGAACTCTCCCCAACCGGATCGGGCTGTATCGGCCAGCCTCCCTCTAGTTTTATTATATTATTGATTATATGATAGATAAATCTGATGACTATGAAGAGTAGCAGGTGGGCCGGGTTAGGCGGACGCTGCGACTCCTCACTCCCTAACTATTTTCAATTCAATTTTAGAGGTGCTCAGTGCATCATGGGAAGTCCCCCAGCAGTGTAGGCCTATAGCGGCGTAACTAGTGGATGGTTCAGGACTTTCCTGAGCCAGCCCTAACTATAAGCTCTATCAAAGAGGAAAGTCTTAAGCCTACTCTTAAATGTGGAGACGGTGTCTGTCTCCTGAACCCAAACTGGAACCTGATTCCACAGGAGAGGAGCCTGATAGCTGAATGCTCTGGTCCCTGGACCCGAACTGGAACCTGGTTCCACAGGAGAGGAGCCTGATAGCTGAACGCTCTGGCTCCCATTCTACTTTTAGAGACTCTAGGAACCACAAGTAACCCTGCATTCTGGGAGCGCAGTGCTCTGGTGGGGTAGCTCTTTAAGATAAGATGGTGCCTGACCATGAAGAGCTTTGTAGGTGAGAAGAAGGATTTTAAATTCTATTCTGGATTTTACAGGAAGCCAATGCAGAGAAGCTAAAACAGGAGAGATGTGATCTCTTTTCCTGGTTCCTGTCAGAACACGTGCTGCAGCATTCTGGATCAGCTGAAGAGTCTTTATGGACTTTTTCGAGCAGCCTGATAATAAAGAATTGCAGTAATCCAGCCTAGAAGTAACAAATGCATGGACTAATTTTTCTGCATCATTTTTAGACAGGATATTCCTGATTTTTGCAATATTACGCAGGTGAAAAAAGGCAATCCTTGAAATTTGCTTTATGTGAGAATTAAAGGACATGTCCTGATCAAAGATAACTCCAAGATTCCTCACAGAGGTGCTGGAGGCCAGGGTGGTGCCATCCAGAGTAACTATCTCTTTGGATAGTGCGTCACGGAGGTGCTTGGACCCCAGAACAATAACTTCAGTTCAGTTTTATCTGAGTTTAACATTAGAAAATTACAGCTCATCCAGGTTTTAATATCCTGAAGGCACATTTGAAGTTTAGCTAACTGATTAGTTTCATCCGGTTTGATTGATAGATATAATTGAGTATCATCTGCATAACAATGAAAATGTATGGAGTGCTTCCTGATAATATTGCCTAAAGGAAGCATATATAAAGTGAACAGGATTGAACCTAGAACAGATCCTTGTGGGACTCCATAACTAACTTTGGCGTGCACAGAGGATTCATCGTTAACATGAACAAACTGAGATCGATCTGATAAATAAGACTTAAACCAGCTCAGAGCAGTCCCTTTAATACCAATGAAATGTTCCAATCTCTGTAATAAGATATGATGGTCAATGGTATCAAATGCAGCACTAAGATCTAATAACACCAGTACAGAGATAAGTCCTTTGTCTGATGCAATTAGGAGGTCATTAGTAATTTTCACAAGTGCTGTCTCTGTGCTATGATGAGCTCTAAATCCTGACTGAAAATCCTCAAATAAGCTGTTGCTATGCAGGAAGTCACACAGCTGTTTGACGACTACTTTCTCAAGAATCTTAGAGAGAAATGGAAGATTGGATATAGGTCTATAGTAAAAAACTTCTGGATCAAGGTTGGGCTTTTTCAGAAGAGGTTTAATTACAGCTACTTTAAAGTGCTGTGGTACAAAGCCTGTTAATAAAGACAGATTGGTTATATCTAGTAGAGAAGTGTTGACTAAGGGTAAAACCTCTTTAAGTAGCCTAGTTGGGATGGGGTCTAAGAGGCAGGTTGATGGTTTAGATAAAGAAATAATTGAATTAAATTGATAAAGATCAAGTGAAGCAAAGCAGTCTAAACATATATCTGGTTATAAGCTGTTTCTAACAAGCCAACTTTTCCATAAACCAATTTGGGGGGGGCAACCCATATTTTGTCTAAACAATTCCTTTGGTTCTTTATCATTATCCTTCTGGGGTTTTTACAGGGGGTCTGGGGGTATGCCTCCCCAGGAATTTTTTGGAAAAATAAACCATTAAATGGCACTTTCCTGGAGAGTGCAAAAAAAAAAAAAATTAGAGATGATATGTCAAAACTGTAGGGCCATTGTTTAAAGGCAGGTATTAGGGCATTTAGCATTTACATTCATTATAATCAGTCATCACTTGATTACACATTGTGTTACCTTCTTATGATATAAGAAGTGACCCAGACAATGTGCCAAACATTGAGCCACATGAAGAGACCGTAACATATGTCAGTAGCTAAGATTTGGGCTGTGGAGAACAGGGAAGGGGTCTTGGTCAGGGACCAGGGACCCAAAGTTGTGAATGTTGAGGGGTCAACTAAGACCACTGAAATTCTGAAGAATGAGAACCACTGATTTACATAAATTCTAACCTTTAACCTTTGTGCCAAGGCTCAGTAATGTTTGGCCCTCATCCTCTGTGCCCCACTTACTGGATTTACTTATTTGGGAAAATAAAAAGGAGGCTGTACGCGGCTCTTCATCGGAGGTCTACACGGATGCAACGCGTCAAACTTCCACAGACAGGTAGCGCTCTTGAACCCCCTCACAGTCTTGAAAGCACAAATAGTCGATCATAAGTGGCTCAACAGGGAGATTATAGAAAACTCATCTTTCAGAAATTTCCGACCGGGTTGAGACTTCAGCGTGAGAAATCGGGGTGTTTGCGTGTGTCTCACGGCCGATGTGTGAGAGTTGGCAGCTCTGCTCTAAGGTTCCTAAGTTTAGAGATAAGTCAGGTAAAGGCAGGTCTTGGTGAATTTTGCTTCTAATAGTTATAATTTTATCATTGAAGAATCTTTGAAGAGGGGCAACTTAAGAGCTATGGGAATACTTGGCTCAGTAGAGCTGTGACCTTCCGTTAGCCTGGCTACAGTACTGAAAAAGAAACCTGGGGTTGTTCCTATTTTCCTCTATTAATGACGAGTAGTACGCAGTTCTGGCATTACGGAGGGCCTTCCTATAAGTTTGAAGACTATCTTGGCAAATTAAACGAGAATTTTCTAGTTTAGTGGAACGCCAAATTTACTCAAGTTTCCACAATGTTTTTTGAGTTTCAGTGTTATACCATGGAGCTAACCGTCTTTGTTTTATTATCTTCTTTTTTAGAGGGGCAACAGAGTCAAGTGTCATTCTCAGTGAGCCTGCTGCACTATCAACAAAATGATCGATTTGGGAGGGACTGAAATTAGCATAGGAGTCCTCCGTTACTTTGTGACTTGGTAATGAATTAAATGCTAATGGAATCACATTCTTAAATTTAAATTTATCAGATAGACATCTTGTATAGAAGGTTTGGCCTAATGGCGTGTAGTTCAGCAGTATAAACTCAAAAGTTATCAAACAGTGGTCAGATAGAAAGGGATTCTGTGGGAACACTATTAAATGTTCAATTTCAACACCATATACCAGAACAAGATCGAGGGTGTGGTTAAACCGGTGAGTCGGTTTATGAACACTTTGAGAGAAGCCAATAGAATCTAATAGAGAGATAAACGCAGTACTAAGGCTATCATTCTCATCATCCACATGAATATTAAAATCCCCTACAATAAGAACTTTGTCCGTTTTTAACACTAAATTTGACAAGAACTCTGCAAATTCAGATAAGAATTCAGAGTATGGGCCAGGTGCTCGGTACACTATAACAAATAGAACTGGTTCAGAGTCTGGACCAGGTGCTCGGTACACTATAACAAATAGAACTGGTTCAGAGTTTGGACCAGGTGCTCGGTACACTATAACAAATAGAACTGGTTCAGAGTCTGGACCAGGTGCTCGGTACACTATAACAAATAGAACTGGTTGGTTGACCAGGTGTGGTACACTATTAGAACTGGTTCAGAGTCTGGACCAGGTGTGTACACTATAACAAATAGAACTGGTTCAGAGTCTGGACCAAGTACACTATAACAAATAGAACTGGTTGCAGTGATAACTTGGGTGTGAAAGACTAAGAACAAGACTTTCAAATGAGTTATAATTTAGTTTAGGTTTAGAGCTGATTATTAGACTAGAATCGAAGATAGCTGCAACTCCACCTCCTCGGCCTGTGCCTCGAGGAATGTGAGTATTAATATGACTGGGGGGGGTGGATTCATTTAGACTAACATATTCTCCATCACCCAGCCAGGTTTCAGTAAGACAAAATAAATCAATATTAGAATCTGATATTAATTCATTTACTAATACAGAGCTGCCAACTTTTCCATAAACCTTGGAGTGAGATTTGGGGGGGGGCAACCCATATTTTGCCGCGTACGAAGCAATTCCTTTGGCTCTTTCAGGATCATTATCCTTCAGGGTTTAAATTGGGATTTGTTATATGTGGGGGGGATGGGGGCTCTCCCTAGGGGGGTCTGGGGGTATGCCCCCCCAGGAAATTTTTTTGAAAAATTAACCATGAAATGGCACTTTCTGGAGAGTTTTGTGCAAAAAAATGGAGAAATCAAGTCTTACATGATATGTGCAAAACTGTAGGGTTAAGAGCCTTTGCATTGTCGTAGTATCAACAGGTATTAGGGCATTCAGAATTTACATTATTTACATTATTACCTTCTTATGATATAAGAACTGACCCAGACAATGTGCCAAACATAATGAGCCACATGAAGAGACAGTAGCATATGTCAGCAACAGCTGAGAAGATTTGGGTCTGGGGTGAACAGGTCCAGGGGTCCCTGGTGTAGGGACCAGGGACCCAAAGTTAAATTAATGTTGAGGGATCAGCTAAGATCACTGAACCACTGATTTGCAGAAATTCTAATCCTTTAACCTTAGGCCAAGGTTCAGTAATGTTTGGCCCTCATCATCTGTGCCCCCCCACTTACTGTATTTACTTTTTTGGGAAAATAAAGACAATTTGTTCATTTTATAAAACATTGAATGAATTATTTACAGTTACATTTAGAGATGCACCGAGGTTAGAGGAGTACAATAGTGGCCCAACATTGCAGTATCGTATATATAGTATAGTATAGCTCAGATGTGTTTCATCAGATTTCTGCTCATGTTTACAACTTTGTGCACATTCTAAATATAACTCCTCCCATCTCTGTTGTCCGAGATTTGGAGAGTTGTAATATATGCTGCTGTGGATATTAATGCGCCGCTGATATGGTAGTATCTCATTCAGACCGTCTGACAGACCAGAGGCCCATTCGGGTCTCTGGTCTCTGACAGAGTTTAGAGGAGGCTGTAGCTCTGCTCTTCATCGGAGGTAGAGCACGGATGCAACGCGTCACTGTCCACAGCAGAGCGGGTCCACTAAAATGGGCTAAAGTTGCTACACTACCAGCCGTGCTGCTCACCTCTATTGTTACAGAGAGAGTGATCACCAAGCAACGGACGGATCTGTGATACTCAGAGCTCAGACCTGAAGCCGGGGAAATGCACCTGGGATGGCTCGTGAAAATAATGTTCTCAGTTTGCGACAATTCAAAACTTCCACAGACAGGGAGCGCTCTTGAACCCCCCCCACAGTCTCTGAAAGCATGACTAGTAGATAATAAGTGGCTCAACAGGTAGATCTATAGATAAACTCATCTTCCAGAAATTTGACCGACCGGGTTGACACTTGAGAAATCGGGGGTGTGGCGTGTGAGCGTGTGAAACCAGTCAAATGCGTGTGTCTCACGTCCAATGCGTGAGAGTTGGCAGCCCTGCTAATACACCTTTAGAAGCGAGAGATCTGAAGAGTCCACATTTAAGTCTCCTATTCTTTTGCACTATTGCACTTGTAGTTTTAATTGTTATGAGGTTTTCATGCACAGCTCCTCTTCTGTTTATCTTTGATTTAAATAACTTCAATGGTCGGGGGGCAGACACCGTCACTATGGGGTTTTGACTAGGTAACCCCTGGAATGGAGGAGCAGAGGAGTGTGTCAGACTGCGACTCTGCCTCCTGGTCCCCACTCTGGATTGTCAGGGATTAGGTCCACTAATAAACTCGTCAAGATTTCTAGAAATGAGAGCTGCTCCATCATAAGTGGGATGAATGCCGTCCCTCCGAATCAGACCAGGTCTTCCCCAGAAAGACTGCCAGTGATCTACAAAGCCCACATCATTATCTGGACACCACCTCGACAGCCAGCGGCGAAATGATGACATGCGGCTATACATGTCATCGCTGGTTAGATTTGGCAGGGGTCCAGAGAAAACTACGGTGTCCGACATTGACTTTGCGTATGTACACACCGATTCAACAGTAATCTTGGTGACCTCCGTTTGGCGTAACCGGGAGTCATTAACGCCAACGTGAATAACAATCTTACTGTATTTACGTCCATCCTTAGCCAGCAGTTTCAAATAAGACTCAACGTCGCCCGCTCTAGCCCCCGGGATGCATTTAACTATGGCTGCTGGCTTCGCTAACTTCACGTTTCTCAAAATGGAGCTGCCGATAACCAGAGTTGGTTTCTCAGCGGGTGTGTTGCTGAGAAGAATCACATCTGCTTGATACGTGGTTATAATCCCATTTGATGTTTTATTACACAATTTGGAATGGAGCAGTTATTCCTAACGGCAGTTAAAAGAAGAGTTTATGAAGGAAGTAGTTAAAACACTTTCTGTGATCTGATGAGCTTGATTTTTAGACAAAAGCTCTTGACGTGACAATTACATTAAAAACAGACTTTACAAAGATTTACAAAGAAATAAAGATTGTTAGTGCTGTGTATTCATTGGAAACAATCAGTTACTGCGTTGTTAGTGCAGTTTATGGACTGAAACCACTTTTACGGTTTCCTTTGTAATAAATGTTTATTTTTGGAAGTATACTGCTTCTTTATTGACCACTGCAGGTCACACACACACACACACACACACACACACACACACACACACACACACACACACACACACACACACACCTTCTGGTGAAATCAACAAGAGACCTAACTGTATCTTTTTATCCAGGGATAACATGTCAAAGTGAGAACTAAACTCAGTTTCAGTCCATTGTTGGGCCTCTTCAGAGGGGAAAAGATCACATCCGAAAATGGATTCCCTTTTCAACGTGGATCCATTTCCTGCTGATACAGGTCAGCTGCAACAGAACCAACCGGCACAAGGTCCACAGGAATCTTTGCAGGACACCCTTCTTTAACCAGTTCATTTGGTATTCCCTTTCCTGCAAAACATAACATGTTTTACATGTTGAATCTGCCCATGTACTGTAGTTTCAATACATTTGCTTAATTATACCCGGGATCCTGTGTGAATTCCATGCCTGTGACTTTTTCCAATCCTAGCCAGCTGGCATGTCAGGTTTGACACCCAATACTTTGATGTGTTGCCCTCCATGTTGACTTCCTCTTGGTCCCCCAGCTCTACCAAAGCTGTCTTTAAAGGGTAGTTGACTCTGGCATTCACCTCCGACCACATTCTCTCAATCACATGCTTCTGTGCAGGTTTTTAAGGATAGTGTAAGTCTGCCAGCCCTCATTAGAAATACAACAAGAAACCTGGATTAATTTTGAACAAAACATTTATTTCACCCTTGTAGAAGGAGTCTGAAGGTAAGGCTGCCTCTGAGTATTGTCTCTGTGTTCTGCCAGCTTTTCCTGTATGAATAATTCCAGATGAAGCTCTCTCCCACAGTCAACTCTGACCTGATCCCATAGTCCATAGGAAAGTACAGCAGGTCTGAGGACAAATCACAGACAAATGTAAAATATAACCTTTACACATGAACAGCATTAATCTAAGCCATAAATCCCTGAAGTGCAAATTAAAAGTCCAAAGCACTTAACAATTTTTTTCCAGTTGTGCACACACACACACACACACACACACACACACACACACACACACACACACACACACACACACGGTGGTGTGACACCAAAATCTGTGACCCATCAGATTCTGTGTCCCAAATGGGAAGTGAAGCGCTCAGGGTGGTTGACATGAATCGGTCGCAGTTTGAATTAGGTTTAGGCACCAAAACTACTTGGTTAGGTTTTACAATCATGTCGTCCTCGGGTCAAATTTGACCCATTTTCAGTTTTATTATCACAAAAAAATGGGCCTTCAAAATAAGCCATGATAATGTCCGCATTAGAATATAACATCAAAAAAGCACCCACAACAATAAAAAAGTGACAAAAATGTCAGAAAAAGGCGATAGTGTTTTATGGTTGATGGAAAGACAACACAAGGGTTGAGAAAAGATTGTGGTTTGGGTTTTGACACAGAATCTGATGGCTCACAGAATTTGGTGTTACAGCAGAAAGCTACCACACAACCACCGAGACATTTGGGCGGTGTCTTGCTCACTGACACTTTGACATGCAGACTACCACTACAAGCTCTAACAAAGTTATTTTACCTGTACACTTCCTCATAAATGAGGATGTTGTTCTTCATTAGCCTAGTGGAGGGACTGACCTGAACCTTCTTGCAGAAACCATCGATCGCCATTACATGGGTCACTCCAACATAACAAGCTTTAATTCTGATCTACATGCAGCTTGTGCATTGTAGGGTATGGGGTTCAGATTTCGGGCACCCTAAAATATAAGAACGACTTTATTATAAAATCTCAGTAATCCTCAATTTGTATGATAAGATTCTCCTTCACCTAAGTTCCAGTGGGGTCCACACATCTGAGACCCTGTTTCAGCTGAGCTCTGAGTGACTAAACCTGAGATGGGAAAGTCCAAACAGCTGAAAGAATTATTTCTATCAACTCGTTAAACTGGATGGAAGCGTGTTATATACAACAATTCACCATGGCAACGGGTAAATAAAGAGCAGAGCCTCCAATCTAATCCAGTGGCACTAGAAATATAAATGTGTGCCAATGCAGACCATGATATTTATCTTAGCCCTCGTGTTGCCTTCCCGTCAAAATTGAAAATCAACACTTTTGTTGATGCTTTTATCGATGTTATCGACTTTTTCTTACGTTTTTGTCCCTTTTTTCAACACTTTTGACGCTTTTTTCAATGTTTGTTACCTTTTCAACGTTTTCAACACTACGTTACACTAACTTATTAACTTTAGTTTCACAGTTATTTTTGTAATTTATGGTCAATGATCCTCATTTATAGGAAATTATACCTAATGCTTGAGTTAGAAAAGCATAAATTAGGAATTATTTAGACTAAAATTAAAGGAATGTATGTTGATGGAAAATTACAGACTGGAATATGCCAACTTTTCTCTTTTTTGTTTCCCTATTTGCTAATGGTAATTGGGAAACTGGCTGTTTTTTCATTTCAAAATAAAAATTCCTTGGCCACCAAATACACGGACTTAGAGGTACTTACAGTACATCCATCAACAAGGTGACAGCAAATGAGAAATAACTGCATTTATCTTTCATTAATCTGTTGGAGCAACATGCAGGTAACATTGCTGCAGTAAGGTTTTAAATATTGTGTCTGAATTCCCAGGGCAATACAAGGGTAAGAAACCAATCTCGGGTCATTTATCATGAAGCAGACAGCCGGCGTGGAACACTGCTGGCCTGGATGCACTAACAAGTTGATGCATGGCTGTGTTGTGCGGTCCAAAGTTCTCTACCTCACTTTCTTCTCCATTCTCCATCGCCAGCTGCAATCGTCTTTGTACAAAGGAAAGTTTTGTAACAGGGGCAAATAAGACTAATAAATAAGTTTGCTCAAGGACATGTGGCAAGAACAATTTAATAGTAACAATTGACCTTCTGCTTATGTGTGGCATCACAGGCTATGTCGTGCTGCATGTCTCTGCACTCAGACGGTTATGCAGTATCCTCCATTAACAGCCTTCTGTTGCTTCCATCTGTGCACACATACAGTTTATGGAATGAGGTCTGAAGTAAGGCTGGTGGGAAATCCAAGGTTGGGCTGATGATGTTTTCATTTTTATGGTAATTGTTCTTTCACTATTTTTCCGTCTATAGCACTGAAGGTGAGGTCCATTTCGACACATTTGTCAATGTGTGGTCATTTCTATTCGCCACTTTACATAAATTTGTATTTGGAAACTCTTTCATAGACTGGATTGAAATCTTGTACAGTTCCCCAAGAGCTTCTGTCAGGACAAATGATCATACTTCTCCCAGCTTTAATCTTCAGAGGTATATTTGTGGATTTTGCGGATGATGAATTACTTTTCCTCCTAAACTCACTGAGACAATCACACTTACAGATAAATTCTCATCTATCTCAGATTACTCCATTAACTGGAGTAAATCCATGGTTTAACCTCGATTGTGTGATTTTCAGAGTGTATCCACCACACTCAAGGAATATTACATGTCTGGGTGTACATATTTCTTCCAGGCTGTGTGAACTGACATGGCTAAACTACACGCCTCTACTTAAATGAATAGAGGATGACCTTGTGTGATGGACAACATTGCCCATGTGCCAATGATGGTCCAAAATCAACTACCTGTTTTCAATGTTAACCACCAAACCATCTGCTGTCTGGTTTAAGTCACTGGACTTCTCTAAATTAGTGTAGAAAAATACTAAAAAAGCTAAAGATTGGGTGGTTTAGAACTTTAGAAATTTTCAATCAATCATAGTCCCCTGGACCACCCATGGATGGACATAGGACAACCATTCTGTCTGCCATTCATGAGCTCCAGTATCAAACATCACCCGGCTTTAAAAGCATTAACATAAGCACTTCCCTGGCAGTCTGGTGGAAATATCTCAAAATGTCTGAGTCTTCGTCTATCCCATGCAGACTTAGTCCATTCTGAACAGTCCTGACATCCTGCAAAATAAGAAAACGCTAAATTCTCTAGTGTGGTATGACAAAGGCATAAGACATCTCGAGCATGTAATGCAGGACAGTAACTTCATTCCATTCCAGGATCCAGTGGAACAATATGGAATAGATATCAACAGTTTAAATCCATAATTCGGGTGAGATGTAAGAATAACAAAATGGACTTAGGTCTATCTGTAATGATAATAGACTTTCTTAAACTCTCGCCCCCAAAAACTATTATCAAAGCTTAACATGTTACTGTTGAAAACAGATGGTTCAGTGTCTCTCCCATTCTTAAAGTGGGAGACAGAGCTATCCAATAGTCCAGACCTAAACTTCCGGATGCAAATATGTTTAACCCTCATGTTGTCCTCATGTTTTCCTATATCAATGTTCTTTTTAATTACCCAAAATAACATGATTAGGAATTATTTAGACTAAAATTAAAGGAATGTATGTTGATGGATAAACACATGGACTACATCAACTTTTACTCAATAATATTTTGAAGCCCCTTTTTTTTTTACAAATGCTATAAAATGTAATAAGACACTCCAAAATAATGGAAGTAGAGATGTGTACTTGCCAAAGACTGTTTTGTAGAATCAATCATGTTATGTAAAAAGAACATTAAGATAGGAAAACGGATAAATTTGACCCGAGGACATGAGGGTGAAGTCCCGTGTCCAGGGCCTTCACCACCTGAGGGTCACCCCAGACAGGGCCTGTGATATCACAGTTGCATGCGCTGTCCTTCAACACAGCCTGTCTCAGGAAGAAAAGGGCTCCTAGAGTTGCCTTGGAGACGGAGTGGGACAATCTAGCATTATTTCCAGATAATGTCAATGACAGACTGGTCAGAGATTCCTTCACCCTGCCACATTAACCAAACTCATATTAACCTAGTGTTGACAGGTGCCTAGCCTATATGCCCTTAATGAATAATAATAATACTCACTGGATTAATGTAATCCTTGGGTACCTCCACAAGAGTAAGGGTATTGCCGTATACTGCAAGATAATGTCAGTTATTCCATATCATACTACATAAATGTTTGCTTATGTTGCATATGCAGTAGTGGAATAATGTACCATGTATGAAGGGGGCAGCTTCTATGGGTGGGGCCGAGTCTGGGGCAGAGTCATTGGCTGTCCCCCCCGGATCCCTTCTAAAATAGGCCTCCCTTTATTTAAGTTGAGAGCTAGCTCTTCTGCTGGCTTGAATTCTGGGGTTGGTGGGCCCTATGCCAGACACATGAGCCTTTTTTTAACAGCTAAAATAAGTAAGAGAATAAAATATGTGAGCAGGCGCCTTCTAATACAAGTCATTTGCACATTATAGTGAACATTTAATCCAGACACTTACCAGTCTGCAAAATGTTCTTATATTTAATCTTGACTTGTTGCCAGGTCATTTGACCAAATGAGTCAAATGACAAGTAATTCCTTTAATGTATAATTATGACATTTTCAGTTAAGAGTAGTGGTTGGGAAATGTGTATTTTAGGCTACTTACGCATTAAATCGATCTGCTATGGTTTGTCGTGCCTTTTCTCGCTCCTTTATAATAGCGGCAGTGTTTCCTTTTTTTAATATGATGTGCTTCATTTCCTCATAAGCCTCCATTAAAAGATGTTACTCATTTGGAGTGAGGTATGGAGCACGCCTGTCCATTGTAGCATCAGTTAATCTGATCGACCGTGTGACCTGACTGTGTCCCCATTTTTGTCCCCTTGTCCAGCCCGGTGACAAATCATAACATAACTAAATAACTAATAAAACAGACAAAGGAGTATACTAAAACTCTCTTGTTAAAGGAAAGTCTGGCTAAGGTATTCAGCTCCTCATACTGTATACCAGGCTGCAGGGCAGGACAGGTTAAAAAAAGAAGAAGAAAAAGCCACATTTACAACAACGACTCCATGTATACAGGGTCAGCCAGATGGTAGGTTCAGCAGTGCTGGCAGAAGGGACAGAACTTCTGCCAAAGCAGTAAGTATTGTATAAGTATATGGTAAGCGTTATGTTGCTATTTTCTGTCAATAACACTAAAGGTGAGGTTGCTGTTTGAAATTCCACCTAAATTAAAGACTGATAAAAACCTGATTTGTCAATTATTTTGATCACTGTCAATAAGTAACCTCTATAAATAGCTGAACTAAGCTGAGAAGTGGACAGCGATTCAAAGATCCAGGCTCTGATCGTCCACATTATAAGCAACAGTTGTTTTTTTTGTCTGGGTTGTGATAGGAAGAGGAGAAGCAAATTATCCCAGAGACACCTTTCTCCCCCCAGCTTCTCCCAGCTCCTCCTGAGGGATATAAAGGCATCCCAAGCCCAGATTGGATGTCAAATCACATGTGTTCTAGGTCTTATCTCTGAGTCTCCATCCAGTCACAAATGCCTTGAATACTTCCACAGGAAGGCATCCAGGAGACTCCCAAATCAGATTCCAAACCACCTCAACTGGCTCGTTTCAGAGACACTGACAGAAACCTTTGGCTGCTAGCCATTGCTTCTAAGTGAAGGTTGGAACCCAGATCGGCTGGTAAATCAAAAGCTTCCACCCTCAGGCTTTGCTTCCTTCACCACGACAGTTTGGTAACATGTCCACATCACTGCAGATGTCTCACATTGCCTGACAGGTCTGGCCCCACCACACCCCCACCATACATTCCAGGATGTGAGAACTAAACGCTCTAGTGATTGTGATTGGTTTAAAGAAATGCACACAACCGAGAACTAAACGCTCTGGGTTGTGTGCATTTCTTTAAACCAATCACAATCGTGTTGGTTGGCACTACGCTTCGAACAAAGCAACGGTGCATCTGCAAAATAGTCTTGGGGAGGAACTGGTTTTTGTGGAACATTTGCATCCCATATAATAAAACGTCAGGTACAAGATTAATGGTTCATAGACCGTAACATGAGCTATTTAAATTAGCTAGATAGGTAAACCTCATTAGTTCTTACCAGTGTCTCTCTGCCTGTTTATTTACCAAAAAAGTCTATAAGTAAAAATCCATTCACTCATTCCATTTTGGTCAATAAATGCCTTTATAGATATTTAAAGTTAGGGGCTATCTTTGCATCAAGGGTCAAATGTTTGAATTGGACTCTAAGTTTTAGAAAATCAATATTTATTATGTAAAAGAATATGTTTCTTCTAAGGATCTACCTAGTAACCAGAAGCCATAGTTTGTATACAGAAAGTGGCAAGCATTAATAGTTGATTTGAAAGTTTATGTATTGTTTATTTCTTACTTTTTCCTGCCCTAGAGTTTAATCATGTGTAGTATATATGTTTTTTAAACTGAATTGGTTGTTTAAAGAAAAAGCTGCAACCTAAGTTAAGTTTCTTCAAACCAAAGCTGATCAATCGTACATATGCTTGTCTAAATAAGGATTTGGAGGTTACTTTATTAATGGGATGTATATTACTGTTAGGCCTTCAGACTAGCAGCTCACATAGATGTAACACAGGCTATAAATGCCAGTCACGCTCACACAAGAAGACTTTGACTGAGAGAAAGTGCTGTTAACCTGCTGTATATTTGGCATGTGTATAAAGATGAGAAAATATCCCGGGGCAAGGTAGCATGCATCTCAACAAGTTCTGCAGACTGAGCTGCAAAAAAAGACAGGAAAGTACAGCTATTGAATAGAAGCTGCAATAGTGGAGGGAGGTTGTACTTGGCTGCCAAGTAGAAGGTTGGGGGTTCAAACCCTGGCCCTGCCGTCCCATATTGAAGTGTCCTTGTACCACAGTTGCATTAATGTGTGTGAGTGTTTATCTGATGAAAAAGTGGCACCTTGTACTGCAGCCTTGGCCACAGTGTGTGAAAATTTCCTGTACTAAAAGCCCTTTGAGTAGTCGATAAGACTAGAAAACGCTATAATTACAGTCCATTTAGATGGTCATGAAGTCTGATCTGCAACCTTCCATTTACATGCTTTATACTTGAGTTAGCTCAACACTAATTAAATGTTCAAGGCTTTACTTTCTGGGCACAATGTGCTACTTTTCTTTTAAAAAGGTGTCAGAGTATAGGGAGAAGCTCAATAGAATGTTAAACATGTTTTGCACTGTGTGCTCTATATACATTGAAATATCAACCTGCCAATCAAAAGTATAAAGAGAATCTTCTTTGCCTGTTTAATGAGTTCAGGTTGAAGCTGATCTCATCTTCTCAGTCAAATTAAAAGCAGCATTGGGACAGAGGGGAATGTTCAATTGCATCAAAGGGAACATTTCTGAACATTTCTGTATTCATACAGTATCTTTATTCTGATAAGTGGGAGGGCAAACAGTAGCCCTTTTATTTTTTCAGCAAAAGAACACCTCCAGAAGACAGGAAAGTGTAGTGAAGAGAAGCTGCAATACAGATGTAACAGATGCACTTTGAGTCACAGCAGTCGGATTTGTTTAACCATGGCACACATGGTTTCCAATCCAACAGGATGGCGTGGTAAAAGGGATAGTTTTTCCTCTATCACGGGTTAGCAGTATGCTGGTGCTCAAACATCCTGTCACTTGCAGCTTCCCAGCTTTAATGTGGGACAAGAGAAGTGGTTGCTTTGAATAAGCAGTAGATAAAGTCCCAATACAGCTCTTGAAGCTCGGAGGGGATTACCAAATGTTGTGGGGGTGCAGGGAATGAGGACCAAAATGCAGAGGCAAGCAGGCAGGAGAGGGTTTAGTTGCAGATTTATTTAAATAAATAAAAAAAGTTCCACCAACAAAATGTATCCAAACGGCAAAAACACAGTAGGTCCAGGGAAAAAGGCAAAAACAGAGTGCAAAGGCAGGGGAAAACTCACAGGGATAAACAGGCCACGGGAACAGGAACAAACATGAACCACTCCGTCAGGAAGACACACAGCACCACACAAAGTCACAAGACCATCTGACAAGAGAAAAAGGGAACACAGAGGTTACAGGGGATGCAGCAGGTGAAGCACATCAGAGCGGGGCAGGACAATCAGACAGACAGGAAGTAAAACTAGAGACAAGACGAGACAGAGACCAGACTTTAAAATAAAACAGGAAACAGAACATACAGACACTCAAGACAAGGGAAACACCAGACAGGAACAACAACAGAAGATCAGGGAGGAAACACGGAGAAATACCATAAAACAGAACAAAGACACAGGATAAAAAGGGAAACCATAACACCAAATTACTCATCTCAGCAGGTTGACCCCCTGTGAGGCTGGAGGTGATACAGAGACTGGGGGAGTCTTCAAAAACATTGGATGGATCGCACTTCCCTTATATTGCATCCCTGGTTCCTCCACTCACTGTCCTTCCTCTTATAGCCTCTTATAACCCTTATTGATAGCTCCTCGGTCAGGCTGAACCAGAACTTGTTCAGTCCCTCCTTGGTTAAGCTCTTATTTCTGCTCCGAGGACCGAGGAGGGATTACCGAGTAGACATGAGCAAGGACACCAAGAGCACCCTTCCTGGAAGTAGTGCAGCTGAAGGAGTTGCTAACTCCGTCCAAACAGCTGACTTATTCTCATGACGTCTGATCCCTCTAAAACACTTTGCTTGTTGCCTCTCCCTGCCATGATTTCCTTGTGTCTGTCCCGGGAAACCTCGGTGGGAGGGACTAAGACGCGAGGAAGGGATGGAAGTGGATGCAAAGGGGACATTTAAGGGGCATGAGATGCAGCTAGAGACTGGGGGAGCCTGCAAGTTCAGGAGTCTTCAGAGACATTGGCTGGCCCTCACCTTGTTTTAAATTGCATCCCTGCTTCCTCCACTTACTTCCCTTCCTTGCGTCTTAGTCCGTCCCAGCTAGAAAGCATGGGAGAGACAGAGGAAGTTATGCGATGAGAGAGGAAACGAGACAGGATTAGATGGTGCATCACATGAATTCATTAGCTGTATGGGCGGAGTTAGCAACAACTATCAGCTGCACGGCTTCAAAGAAAGATTCTCCCGTATATCCTCGCTCATAGCTCCTCGGAGATCCCTCCTCCGTCCTCGCTCCTCCTGCAAGGGATAAGTGCTTTAGGCCTTCACAACTTCTGGTTCAAATGGGAGATATCAAATAAGGGAAGTGGGAGTCACAACTGCTGTGGGAAATTGAGCTTTCATCATCATAGCTCCACCATCAGCGTGAAATGTCATCTTTGCACATCAAATATCTAATAACATAACTGGCAGATTTCAGTTATATCTAAGCATATTTATGCTCCCCAAAAGGATAAACCCTCTGAATTCTATAATGACAGTTGCTTCTCACACCTGATCCTCGATGCCAAACGTCCTGCTGCTTCCTCTGATGTAAAGCCTTGTGTTCCCTTTCATTCCAGTCATAAATCAGTGATTGGAAAGCTACAGTGAAACCAGCATTGTTTATAGTAGTGAGGGTGAGATGAAGCCTCGTGCTAACAATACCACCTGTTGGTCAAAACGTGTAAAACAGGCAGATATATTACAGATGACGGTTTTGACTGTATTTTGTGCCAATAAAGACTTAAAGATAAAGAAAAAAATCAATTTCAGCTTAATCCATTTGGATCAATTTAGTGTGTATCTTTTTGGGTATAATATATAATTATATATATATATACATACCTGTATAATAAACACATTTCCTTGAGAGCAATGTGGCTATCAAACTTGTCTAAATCAATCCTTTTGGTGGTAATATATTAGCCGGAGGGGCAACTAGAAAGAGTGTGGTGAATGTGTCCGTGTAGATCAGGGACGTGTAATGAAACCGTGTCACATGGTGTGGACGGACAGCGCAGCTTCGGATGTCATCAATGACGTCATTTGTATAAAACGATACAAGCCTAGATACGCACATCACGGAAAAGTTCAGAGATGTCTCGACGCAGAGCATGACATCACTAGTTTACAGTCAATTTAATCATGAGAAGAGAACAAGTGTGAGATGTAAATAATAGAAAAGAAGAGCCGTCAGAGGAGGAGACAGTTTCTCCATCCAAAGGGGGGACTCCTGTAGACCATTCAGAGGTAGAACAATATATACACATATATATTAAAATTAAAATCAAATTAGATCTTTCTCAGTTAATTCAATGACTGGATTCCCAGTGAAAATGAAATGTAATAATTATAAATGACGATGGAGCTCGGCTCAAACAGTCACAGGTGTTGAAGTGGATTCACCTCTCTGTCATCTCAAGAATAGAACTGCACAGAAGTATTAGAACTTTTCATTTAAATTAGTTTCTGCATACAGTATGTGGACCTATAAACTAGTGGTGATGCAAAACCAACAAACCATACAAGGTACAAATGATTTATCATCAATTTAAACTTTTGAATTATGGATCATGTAGTCTGCACTTTGCAATTTGGATTGCAAATTAATCACCAACTGATTTATTCCCACAAAAGAGTCATTTATACTTTGGAATTAATGAAGCGCTTACGGCATGCTTTCAAAGTAATAATTCAAATGCACACACACACATTAACAGAACTAAACTTTAAACAATGTAGTTTACCCAAACTTATGAATTTTTGTCAAACTACTATTTTCAAGGTCAAAACAGGACTTTTGATGCATTAGTTGAGACAGGGGCATGGCTAGAAGGGGGCATGGGGTGGCACCAGCCCCTCCAAAAATATGGTTGGCCCCCACCCCCATGTCAAATTAATAATGAACGTGATGTTTTATTTAGCAGAATTACATGTTTTGTTCTATCTGTTAGAAAAATTCCATTCCATACACACATTTCTCTGATCAGCATTAGGACAAGACAAAAAAAAGTCTATATCTGAAATATGGGTTTCTTTTTAACCAAATTACCACAGAAAATGGATTGATCATTGATCACTTTCATTCCTCTGGTCTTAACTATTAGTCGAAATAATTCAGAATTTCTGCTTTTTTAACTCAAATATCAGGTATAATTCTACATAAATGAGGGTTATTGACCATGAATTCCAGAGAGTAGTAAACTAGTGGTAAGATGGTAAGATTAGTGAAAACTAAAAACAAAGTCTGAAAAAGGGACGAAAAGTTCATTATTGTCCGTTTTTGACCTGGGAGGACAACACAAGGGTTAAAATAACTTCAGTGGTTCCTGTCTATTCTGGATAATGAAATTAGTCTAACACTATCCTATCCAATATCCAATATTTCCTATATTTCTAAGACTATTTTCTATGCTGTATTCTTATAAAATGCACTCATTCCATCTTTTATTGCACCAAATGGATCTGTAAATGGATTTGGTGTAAAAGGCTCTGAACTTGAAGTTTCTCCTGAATGAATCAGAGTGTGAGAATATGAGAATCTGATGGAAGCCTTTAACCATTATCAGACTACACACATTCAGCTCGAACAGACACGTCGCAGACAAAACAGGTCTGGGGGCTTGTCTGTGTCATACTCATTCTGTCCATGACACAGCGAGAATGTTTGACAATATGTCTGTCGAGTCTGACAGTGACTGTCCTGAAAGACAAAAAAACAGTCTAAACCTGTCTTCCTGGTATTAAACACCCGAAGGCTTAACGTCAAGTGGACCTTCAGTCTGTTTGCTTTACAGTGGAAAAAGGAGTTGATTTAGAGATGCTGGACAAGGATGGAGGGTGGGATGAATAACGGAGGGATGAGAGGGACTGAAGAGGCAGCTGCAGCTGTGTCTCAAGTGTCTCTGTGTTCATCCCTCTGGCTCTCAGGGTGGACGGACGGGCGTCATCTAATGCCCCCTCTGTTCACCAGTAAGAACCCAGAGATCTCTCCTCTGGCTCTGTTCATCTCTCTGCCGTCACGTCGCCAAGGGTTTCAAGAGACACTTCAGCACCCGCAGATGCTACAGAATCCATTACAAACAGGGGGCCTCTAGGTCCCCCAGTGTTGGCCCGGGTTCAGATCTGACCTGGTGTCATCCCCCATCTCTCTCCCCCTTCCATGTCTATTCACTGTCACTAATAAAGCCCCAAAAAGATAATCTTAAAAAAGAATTCATTACAAACAGAGCGAGGGCTTTGTCCCACCCTCATTGATTTAGCAACAAAAACAACTCTATTCTAAAAACTTAATCAAGAATTTCCAAATTTTTCCACATTCATTTATTTCTATATAAAGGTGATATATACTGTGTGTATATATATATAATATGACATGCCGTTTAGGAAATTATTTTGAATATATACAGTATATAGAAGAAAGAAATGTGTCTTTAGGTATAATGGTATTAAAAACAAATTCTATATATACAGTTTCCTTCTATATATTCAGACTTTCATTCAATATATTCAGATTTGAATAAATATATTTAAATCAATTTGATTCAATTGTATTTATAGTATCAAATCATAACGAGTTATCTGAAGACACAGATCTAGACCACGCTCTATAATTTACAAAGACCCAACAATTCCAGTAATTCTCACACTTTCATTCAATATATTCAAACTTCACATACTGTACGTATATACACACACACACACACATATATACTGTACATATTGTATATGTATATATATATACATATATACATACTGTATATATATATATACTGTATTCAAACTTCACACACACACAAATATAAACATACTGCATATGTATATATATACACATATATACATACTGTATATATATATATACTGTATTCAAACTTCACACACACACAAATATAAACATACTGCATATGTATATATATATACACATATATACATACTGTATACATATATTTATATATATATATATATATATATATATATATATATATATATATATATATATATATATATATAAATAATTAAAACATAATCTCACCCCTTGTATGTGTCATCCTCCAGCTCGGGTCCTATCCAGAGGCCTGGGAGTTTGAGGGTTATCTTAGCTGTTCCTAGGACTGCACTCTTCTGGACAGAGACCTCTGAATCTGCTGGAGCCAGTGTCCCATTTTGGGGGTCACAGCTCCGATTAAATGTAAATGTGTTGTATTTAAATAGCGCTTTTCTAGTCATAATGACTACTCATAGCGCTTTTACATCATACAGGATACATTCACCATTCACACACTGTGGCCGAGGCTGCCATACATGCACACACATTCACACTCCGATGGCAACTCGGGGTTTAGTGTCTTGCCCAAGGACACTTCGACATGGGGGCCAGGGATTGAACCACCAACCTTCCAATTGGCAGGCAACCGCTCTACCACTGAGCCACAGCCGATTACCACCGGCACCACTGTTGCTCTTACTTTCCACATCTTTTCCAGCTCCTCTTTCAGCCCTTGGTATTTCTCAAGCTTCTCGTGTTCCTTCTTCTTGATGTTACTTCGCTTGGGATTGCCACATCTATCACTACTGCCCCCCCTGCTGTTTGTCCATCAACACCATGTCTGGTTGGTTAGCCATCACCAGTTTGTCAGTCTGGATCTTAGCTGGGTTATTCTGGACTACCTTAGGAGGGGTCTTCCATTTTGACCTTGGGACTTCCAGCCCATACTCGTTGCAGATGTTCCTGTACACTATGACAGCTACCTGGTTATGGCGTTCCATGTACGCACTTCTTGCCTGCATCTTACACCCTGCTGTTATGTGCTGTACTGTCTCGGGGGCATCCTTGCACAGTCTGCACCTGGGGTCCTGCCTGGTGTGGTAGACCCCGGCCTCTATTGATCTTGTATTGAGTGCCTGTTCTTGTGCTGCCATGATTAGTGCCTCTGTGCTGTCCTTCAGTCCAGCCTTTTCCAGCCACTGGTAGGATTTCTTGATATCAGCCACTTCTTCTATTTGTCTGTGGTACACGCCGTGCAGCGGCTTGTCCCTCCATGGCGGTTCTTCCTCTTCCTTGTCCTCACCTTCGGGTTTCTGCAGCCTGAGGTATTCACTAAGCCCTTCATCTTTGGGGGCCATCTTTCTGATGTACTCCTGGATCTTTGTTGTTTCATCCTGGACAGTGGTCTTGACACTCACTAGCCCTCGGCCCCCCCTCACTACGCTTGGTGTACAGTCTCAGGGTGCTGGATTCGGGGTGAAACCCTCCATGCATTGTGAGGAGCTTTCTGGTCTTGATGTCAGTAGCCTCTATCTCCTCCTTTGGCCAGTTTATTATACCAGCGGGGTATCTGATGACTGGCAGGGCGTATGTGTTGATGGCTCGGATCTTGTTTTTCCCGTTCAGCTGACTTTTCAGGACCTGCCTCACTCTCAACTATTTATTTGTATGATACAGCTGCAAATACGTATTTGAACACCTGTCTATCAGCTAGAATTCTGACCCTCAAAGACCTGTTAGTCTGCCTTCAAAATGTCCACCTCCACTCCATTTATTATCCTAAATTAGATGTACCTGTTTGAGGTCGTTAGCTGCATAAAGACACCTGTCCACAACATACAATCAGTAAGAATCCAACTACTATCATGGCCAAGACCAAAGGGTTGTCCAAAGACACTAGAGACAAAATTGTACACCTCCACAAGGCTGGAAAGGGCTACGGGGAAATTGCCAAGGAGCTTGGTGAAAAAAGGTCCACTGTTGGAGCAATCATTAGAAAATGGAAGAAGTTAAACATGACTGTCAATCTCCCTCGGACTGGGGCTCCATGCAAGATCTCACCTCGTGGGGTCTCAATGATCCTAAGAAAGGTGAGAAATCAGCCCAGAACTACACGGGAGGAGCTGGTCCATGACCTGAAAAGAGGTGGGACCACCGTTTCCAAGGTTACTGTTGGTAATACACTAAGACGTCATGGTTTGAAATCATGCATGGCACGGAAGGTTCCCCTGCTTAAACCAGCACATGTCAAGGCCCGTCTTAAGTTTGCCAATGACCATTTGGATGATCCAGAGGAGTCATGGGAGAAAGTCATGTGGTCAGATGAGACCAAAATAGAACTTTTTGGTCATAATTCCACAAACTGTGTTTGAAGGAAGAAGAATGATGAGTATCATCCCAAGAACACCTTCCCTACTGTGAAGCATGGGGGGGTAGTATCATGCTTTGGGGGTGTTTTTCTGCACATGGGACAGGGCGACTGCACTGTATTAAAGAGAGGAGGACCGGGGCCATGTATTGGAGATTTTGGGGAACAACCTCCTTCCCTCAGTTAGAGCATTGAAGATGGGTCGAGGCTGGGTCTTCCAACATGACAATGACCCGAAGAACACAGCCAGTAGAACCAAGGAGTGGCTCTGGAAGAAGCAGATCAAGGTTCTGGGGGGGCCTAGCCAGTCTCCAGACCTAAACCCAATAGAGAATCTTTGGAGGGAGCTCAAACTCCGTGTTTCTCAGCGACAGCCCAGAAACCTGACTGATCTAGAGAAGATCTGTGTGGAGGAGTGGGCCAAAATCCCTTCTGCAGTGTGTCAAACCTGGTGAAGAACTACAAGAAACGTTTGACCTCTGGAACTGCAAACAAAGGCTACTGTACCAAATATTAACATTGATTTTCTCAGGTGTTCAAATACTTATTTGCAGCTGTATCATACAAATAAATAGTTAAAAAATCATACATTGTGATTTCTGGATTTTGTTTTTAAAGATTACGTCTCTTACAGTGGACATGCACCTACGATGACAATTTCAGACCCCTCCATGATTTCTAAGTGGGAGAACTTGCAAAATAGCAGGGTGTTCAAATACTTATTTTCCTCATTGTAACTATCCTGAACATCTGCAATGTGGCCTTCTGGTAGTTCAATCCCCTCAGTTCTGATCATCTTCCCTCTTTTTGATACCATGCGACCACACTTGTCCAGTCCGAACGACATTCCAATGTATATATATATATATATATATATATATATATATATATATATATATATATATATATATATACTGTATTCAAACTTCACACACACACAGACGTTGGTCGTGTTAAAGTAGTCCCCCCACAAAGCGCTTAGAGTGTCTATGATAAAGCACTATATGAATGTAATGAATTATTGTTATTATTATTATTACACAAGATATAATGAAACGTTAAACACATATCTAATGATATACAGAAAAAGAGTAAAGACTATACTATAAGGAGTCTGTAAGGTGAACGGCGTCTCACACAGAAAAGAATAAGACGTGTTTCAGTTTGACGTCTGTAAACTGAGTTTCTCAGGCAGATGACAGTTCAGTCAGTCTGATCTACTTCCTCTCTGTGTCTTTGAGTTGATTGGCACCAGATGATGGTCCAGTGGTGAAGCACACTCTCAAGGCATATGAAGGTGAATATGGTGCAAAATGTGAGAGCGCATAGATGCGATATGAGCACTTGTGGAATATGATTTGAGTGCTTGTACAACTAAAATTGAACTCGTAGATGTGATGTAAGCACTTATTAAATATGATGGGAGCACTTGTAGAATATGATGTGAGAGCTTGTACAACTAAAATTGTAAAAACAAATCTGTACTTGTAGATGCGATGTGAGCACTTGTAGAATATGACTTGAGAGCTTGTAGAAAAAAATCTGTCCTCATATTTTTTTTCCCATCACAACCACAACTCCGTGATTCCAACCTCTGGATCTGTTGCTGCAGCGTGCTCTCTCCATCACACAGCGGAGAGTCTGCACATTGACTTTTTAACACTTCTTGCGGTACATTTGGTGCAAAACTAATTTGTACCTGTGAACTTAGTCTGTGGAGCTCTGAGCCAACGGGACGGGGGTGGGGGGGACAGCAGGGTTCTATCGCCAGATGAGGGACAACTCTGTTTGCTGTTTGCTTATGTATGTAGCATGGAAGCTAGTGCTAGCTAACTAGCAGCCAGCCCGCTTCTAAATACTGTAAATACCTTTTAATTCTCTCAACACTCTAACAGTCCAACTGGAACCCTGGCGGTGAGCTCCAGGTCCTGCAGCCGCAGACGGACCGCCATCAGTGGGGGGGCCAGCGGGGAAACATTGCTGGAAAGCGTCACTGCCGACCTCGACCTGATCTCTCAAATCCTATTCTACAAGTGCTTACATCACATCTACACCCTCTCCCATTTTGCCCCATATTTACCTTCATAGAGGTGTGTGTGGTTTAATTTGTCTGCTCCAAAAAAACGAAATGTCAAATGATATAATCACAAAGGCCTTTCATTGAACATTTGTGTCGATTTCAACGTGCAAATTTCAAATTGCAGGTGATAGAGGAGCTGATCATGTAACTTTTACTTGCACATGAAATATGATACAGTAAACCTGCCTTATTAACAGGGCCACACGGAATCTGCACACGCAGAAGTTTTAGCAGATTGTCTGCAGATTTTAAACAAATTAAAATAAAACTCAGAATGTCAACACATCTCCACCCCATGCAGATAAACAGTCTGCTAAATTCTAAAGATTTTCTTTCTGAATCACCACTGAAAACTGTAAAAAGAAAAAGGTTTAGTTGATCATTTGCAAAGTATTTATTTAGGTAGAATTATTTAAATGAGTGTTTAATCCACGTGTGTTTCTCCACTGTCTCTGAGGAGTTTGACTCCAGCTCTGGTGAACACCAGCAGGCAAAACACCGCTGTCATGGCAACATATGATCCTAACACAGTCCTGAGAGCTGCCGGGAAGTCAGGATGTGATGTCACTGACTGTCCCCGCCCCAAATGGGCGAAGACCAGCAGACGTATCTCGGCAGCCTGGTGACCCTGCAGCCAGCAGTGGTACACCCCTAACCATCAAAAAGGAGATTTAGACAAAGAATTTAGAATTAAAAACACACTATGTAAAAAGCTGTGTTCAAAACCAATCCATTTATCCACTCACTATTACCTATAGTGTTTATTACATAGTAAATTATATATATAGTGAATGACGTGATTTTGGACTCATGTAAAAAAGATTTAGTTTTTTTGGAAATTCCTATTTTCATTTCTCCGTTTGAAGATCTACATTAAAAGAAAGACAGGGGGGCCAAGCTCTTAGAACGTTATATCAGAAAAAAAAAAATCAATCAATAAATTGGCTTATATAAATCTGGACCAAAAGAAATATGTTAGCAACAGTTTATTACAGTGATTTAATATCGTGCCTAAAAACCAAAATCGGGCCGTTATTTGAGAAACAAAAAACGGGAGAACGGCATTTTTTTTGTTTTTACCATTTCTTTGTTTTTGGTTTGAAAAAAAGGTGGTTTTCTCGTCTATATATAGACATATACTGTATATACACTACAGTATATTTTTTTTTTAGAGGTTCAAACAAAAAAACTAAGTATCAAAAAGTACACAGACCAATGATGTAATAATGAACTCAGTACATACAGCTATAGCAAGGTGGATGCCCTTACCTACAGTATATGCATGACAGGGAGAATACATACAGTATGTTAGAAGGAGCAGCTGATACCTGAGTCCTGTGTTTGTGCAGGCTTAAACACCAGGTGGTGCCCGGCGTCTATCAGCAGTCTGGGGGGTGTAGCGCTCAGGTTAAGAGCTGCCGAGTGTTCAGATCGGTAGATGGGTTCAGATCCTCGGTCCCAAGCCACGGCCATGTTGGGTTGTGCCCCAGGACAGCCCAGGGTGAGGACCTTGTCCGCAGGGTGGCTCAGGTAGAACACCGGCACCGCCGCTCTCCGCGAGGCCGAACTACTCCACAGAAACAGATTCAACACATCGCACATGTTTTACTGCTATACTGCACACTCAGGGTCACAATGTGAGGGCAACAGGAGAATAGTTCTTTTTAGTTATAACTGATCATTATTTTTAATCAAACATTGTCACATGGTCTAAAAGGCTTCGGGTGGTAGATTTAGCATCACATTCGGTGAGCAGTAAACAAAATTCATAAGCTTTGAGGCAAGCAGTGTTGCAGTGTATTGGTAAGATCTTCAGCAGAAATCTTCAGCGGGGGTTCGTGACCCCTACAGGGTCCTTAGAGTTGCTGCAGGGGGGCCTCCAAATAATTGTTTAATGGTTTAAAAAACATGAACATAGAATAGAATGCCTTTATTGTCATGATACACAAGTGTCGACAGTACCTGTGTCGACACAAAATACAAAAATATAAAATATAACAAATATAAGTATAAATACAATATAGTGCAGAAATAAAAACATATATAGTGCAGAAAAAAGAGAGGGGGGGGGCTGGTGCACAGTCCTGCGAGCATCTATATACATATATAAAATAGTTTTGTATACACATTATGCAAAAATATAGTGTGGTGTTGGATTCATTCAATAATATGAAAATATTGAATGAATCCAACATATCATGAGATCATGAGATTCAAGATGGCGCCGCTTGAGTGGCAGCTTGTTACAGTAGCTCTGCAGTTTTATACATCTTTTTAGTGTTTTTTACGGTGTTTTTGTCTTTTTTGTTTTTTGTCTTTGTCACTAGCGACACTTTAAGCAAGTGGCAGCTATGGATGTTCATATCGTTACGTTCGTAGCTTGTCTCTTGCTGCTTTTTGGAACTTTCTGGCACAGCAAATGGAAACTTATCCAACAAAGCCCCCCATCAACAACGGCCCCATTGTTCTACACCAGGGATCAGCTGTTAGCCCTGCGCCCCCTCTCTCTGCGGAGCGGCAGGAGATTCCGAAGGAGTTACGGAGAAGAAGAAGAGGGAGCAGAGCGGGTGTGAAGCGCAGGGAGCGGAAAAGACGGTATAAACCATGTTTATTGTCTGTCATCATGGGGACGTTAGATCTCTCTCCAACAAGATAGAAGAGCTGACGGCGCTGACCCGACTGCAGAGGGAGTACCGGGAATGCAGCCTCATGTGTTTCACCGAGACGTGGCTGTGAGATCTTTCTCCCAACACACACGTCACCCTGGATGGTTTCAAACTTTTGCGAGCGGACAGGCAAGCAACGGAGAGCGGTAAGAAGAAGGGAGGGGGGATCGCTTTGTGAACGATAGGTAGGGCCACCCGGGACACATCAGACTCAATAGACTGATCAGGAGAGCGAGCTCTGTCCTGGACTATCTTCTGGAGAAAGTAGGGGAGAGAAGTTGCCAAGCTGACAGCCATCATGGAAAACACCTCTCACCCCCTACATGACACTGTGGGGTCCCTGAGCAGCTCCTTCAGCAGCAGGCTGATACCCCCCCCTACATGACACTGTGGGGTCCCTGAGCAGCTCCTTCAGCAGCAGGCTGATACCCCCCCCTACATGACACTGTGGGGTCCCTGAGCAGCTCCTTCAGCAGCAGGCTGATACCCCCCTACATGACACTGTGGGGTCCCTGAGCAGCTCCTTCAGCAGCAGGCTGATACCCCCCCCCATGACACTGTGGGGTCCCTGAGCAGCTCCTTCAGCAGCAGGCTGATACCCCCCCCCTACATGACACTGTGGGGTCCCTGAGCAGCTCCTTCAGCAGCAGGCTAATACCCCCCCTACATGACACTGTGGGGTCCCTGAGCAGCTCCTTCAGCAGCAGGCTGATACCCCCCCCTACATGTCACTGTGGGGTCCCTGAGCAGCTCCTTCAGCAGCAGGCTGATACCCCCCCCCATGACACTGTGGGGTCCCTGAGCAGCTCCTTCAGCAGCAGGCTGATACCCCCCCCCCCCCCATGACACTGTGGGGTCCCTGAGCAGCTCTTTCAGCAGCAGACTGATGCCCCCCCGGTGTAAGAAGGAGAGGTACCGCAGGTCCTTCATCCCGGTCTCTGTCAGACTCTACAACACCTGCTCTACCTGATAATGTTGTTGTTTCTGTTCCTGTTTTTCTCCCATCTACACCACACACTTTCTGTTTATCTTTAATATCGGTATTTATATTATTTTATTACAAGTACTTACTTTTCAATATTTATGGTCACAGGTAAATATAACTCTTGCTTCATTACTCTAATTACACATTTAATTTAATTTTAACGTCACTTACACTGCAATATTGTTTCTTGTATCATGGCAACAGCACTTTAAAGTACCTTTATTTAACGCCATTTTGCTTACTCAGTCTATCATATAATCATTGTCTATTGTTTGCCTGTATGTCTTGTGTGCTTACTTGTTTGTGTGTTTTTGTTTTTTGCTGTTATTGAAAAAAAATGCTGCTGCTGTAATAACAAAATTTCCCCGTTGTGGGATGAATAAAGTATAATCTAATCTAATCTAATATTCCTCTAATCTAATATTCCTTTAGGTAAGGTAAACTAAGGTATCCATAAGCTAACCATTTACAGATACAGTTAAGCTTAAGGATTAACTGTGCCACATGTTAACATTATAACATGATGTATAAATATTTAATCATGCCAATAATTTTTAGTATAAAAGTATTGTTTTGTATGCACCATAAAAAGGTATGTGTAAAGGTTTTAGGCCACCCTACATGTTACTGTAAGCCCAGTTTAATATGCAACTCAACTTCATACAATATACTGTATGTAGTAAGGGATCCCTGTTCTACAGCATCGTCAGTGTGGGAGCGTGTCTATGTTCCCTCGACCCTATGTTCCCTCAGCCCTATGTTCCCTCAGCCCTATGTTCCCTCGACCCTATGTTCCCTCAGCCCTATGTTCCCTCAGCCCTATGTTCCCTCAGCCCTATGTTCCCTCAGCCCTATGTTCCCTCGACCCTATGTTCCCTCAGCCCTATGTTCCCTCAGCCCTATGTTCCCTCAGCCCTATGTTCCCTCGACCCTATGTTCCCTCAGCCCTATGTTCCCTCAGCCCTATGTTCCCTCAGCCCTATGTTCCCTCGAACCTATGTTCCCTCGACCTCGGCCCTATGCTCCCTCGGCCCTATGTTCCCTTGGCCCTATGTTCCCTCTGCCCTATGTTCCCTCGAACCTATGTTCCCTCGACCTCGGCCCTATGCTCCCTCAGCCCTATGCTCCCTCAGCCCTATGTTCCCTCGACCCTATGTTCCCTCAGCCCTATGTTCCCTCAGCCCTATGTTCCCTCAGCCCTATGTTCCCTCAGCCCTATGTTCCCTCGAACCTATGTTCCCTCGACCTCGGCCCTATGCTCCCTCGGCCCTATGTTCCCTTGGCCCTATGTTCCCTCTGCCCTATGTTCCCTCGACCCTATGTTCCCTCGACCTCGGCCCTATGGTCCCTCGGCCCTATGCTCCCTCGGCCCTATGTTCCCTCAGCCCTATGTTCCCTCGGCCCTATGCTCCCTCAGCCCTGTTCCATCAGCCCTATGTTCCCTTGGCCCTATGCTCCTTCAGCCCTATGTTCTCTCAGCCCTATGTTGCCTAACCCTAACCCCTAAACCAAGATAATTAGTATTACTACAGCAATGAATACAAGACCACATATCCAAAACATAAAATTAGACCACGGGTAGGGGAACGTGGGCTAAGGGAACATAGGCACTAATTTTGATGCAGGGGAAATAATATAAAATATTAAAAAAGTAAATAATAAAAGATGTTAATATAAAAGGGGAAACATAGAGCTCAGGGAACACAGGGCCTAATTTCGGCTGAAGTCCTCAAACATAGGGATGACCCCTTCAGTATAACATTTGTTCCCTGCAGCCCTTCTTCATGGTGTTAATGAATATCACAGCTTTACACTTTTAGTGTTGCCTGAATATTGAATATTACACTGGAACTTGTAAAATCTCAGTGGCCTCCATTTATATGGTGCTTTTGTCCAAAGTGCTTTACAATTTCACCCGTCACAGCGATGGTTGCTGGTCTGACCATCAGGAGCATTTTGATCTCTTCAAAATGTGGACAACCTGCTCCACATACTTCCACATACACCTTAATATATTCTTTGTGCTTACTTGTAGCCAAGAAATGCCATCAGAGCAAGGATTTTGGAGGATGGAGGAGCCTTAGTTTGACAAGTGACTTGACAACTTTTGACCTCCAGCTTGGCTCCAACTCGCTTCAGTTGTCCAAATGCCCTCGGCACTGCCCCTGAGCCACATGAAGCGACTGTCTGATTGGCCCGTCTGTAGCGCACGTGCAGGTAGTGGGAGTGGACGTAGCAGAGTCCGACGCGAACCTGCTCTCCGGGTACTCCACAGCGATCGCAGACTGACCAGGACTGGAAGCCGGTGAAGACCTGGTACAGTGGCTGAGCAGAGCCAAATCTTTTCTCATCTTTCCTCTTCTTGCTCATCCTTTCTGCAGTTAGCCTAAGAGTATCACATTTGAATTAGCATCACTTAAATCAGTGCTTCATCTGGAGACATCTTTACTATAACACTGTCAATTTTGAAATCATAAGTTGTTAAAGGGTAACTACCATTTTCTTTTTTAACCTGGACCACATTTCATTGCATTTGTGTCTAATAGATGTGACCAAAACTCTTTAACCCTTGTTTTGTCTTCCCGTCAAAATTGAACGTCAACATTTTTGTTGTCGCTTTTTATTGATGTTTTTAACTTTTTTTTATGTTTCTGTCCCTTTTTACGCTTTTTTTATGTTTGTCACTTTTCTTGACGTTTAACACTACGTAACACTAACTTATTAACTTTAGTTTTACAGTTATTTTTAGATTTTATGGTCAATAAACCTCATTTATAGAAACTTATACCTAATGTTTGAGTTAGAAAAGCAGAAATTAGGAATTATTTAGACTAAAATTAAAGGAATGAATGTTGATGGATAATCACAGACTGGAATATGCCAACTTTTACTCAATACTATTTCAAAAACAATTTTCAAATGCTATAAAATTGAATAAGACGTTCTAAAATTAATGAAAGTAGAGCTTTGTACTTGGCAAAGAGCGTTGTGTGGAATCAATCATGTAATTTTTGGGAATTAAAAAGAACACTGATATAGGAAAACGGGTCAATTTGACCCGAGGACAACAAAAGGGTTAAAATTGCCCTGCTAGGTTACAATGAAACCTCATGGGGCAATTGTGGAGCCTTGATAATTGTCCACTAAAAGTGATTTTTTTTTGCTATTGACAGGCTCAGATTATTATTAAAAGTGTCCGACAACATCATCAATCCAACAAGGTGACTTCTTGTCCGAAGACAGCGGTGTGGAGAGTGTAACGCGTGTTGAAAAAAAGGAGTTCAGGGAGTCCGTTTTTCGGAGAAAGCTACAGAAATCATAGGCTCCTTTTTTAAAGATGCTTTGGGGAGGCATTTTAGGCCTTTATTTGTTAAGGACAGCTTTTACTTGAAAGGGGAGAGAGAGAAGGTGGATGACATGCAGCAAGGTCGGAGTCAAACCAGCGGCTGCTGCGTCAAGGAGTACATATATGGGTGCCTACTCTACCAGGTGAGCTTACCAGGCGCACAGGCTCCTGTTATCTTAAAGACTGTCAGTGCCATGGCTCTATACTTAAATGATTTCGACAATGGGGATGGAGTTGGTATAGTTCACTGACCACCTGTAGTCATTTGAGCCAGAGTAGGCTACAATGTTACTGACGAAGAGAGAGAGAGAAAGAAAAAGAGGCATCATCCATAACCTATACTCTGGCTCAAATGAATATGAGCGTAATTATACAACAAGGAATTATAATGACCCTATCTACATTGTTGAAATCAATTAAATATGAATCCATTACAGTAAAAATCTTTTAGATAACCGGAGCCTATAATTTTCCGTTCCACTCTCCTCACCGCCGTCTTTGGACAAAAACTCACGTCCTGAGAACGATACTGTTGTCAGACACTTAGACACTTTTAGTGAGCCTGTCAGGAACAACAAAAGCAACAGTTGCCCCATTAGGTGTGTAAGTGGGGTCCAGGTTGAAAAAAACCCTTTCAGAATCCAGTAAATGTTTTGCCATGTTCATCATAAAGTTGATTGCCTCTGTTGACCATGTCTGTAGTAATGATGGGATGTCCCCATGGTGTTTGCAGAGACATGCAGTGGATGGCAGTGTTTCCCATACATAGGTTTTACTTGGGCGCACCACCCAGGTAAATTTAGACCCACCCAGGTAGATAAGATCAAAATTACATTTTCTTTCCAAACAACGGTGTATTTTATATAGCGCATACGGATCAGTTGCCTCCAGTCCCTCGCAAAGTGGCATCCATGACAGCATCGACGTATCACATGCTCAGAGAGAGACTATGGTTACGTTAATAGTAGGCCTAGCATGCTGCTAGCTTGGTCTTACAATAGGATTAACTGTACTAATAAAAACCTAGAAACAAGCTCCCCGAACGTCATTTATCAGTCTGGTTGTTACCCCTCTCCGCAGCAGTATCCTCCGCTCCATATCTTTATAATGGAGCTAGCTAACTGGAGCTGATTGGAGCTAACCGCTAATCAGAGCCAATAAAAATTCTGCATCTGTATCATCTTACAGTCTAATATGTTAAATATGTAAATCGTCTTTTCTTTCTAAATTATCTGACAATGATGTGTAGTCATCATTTTGACTCGTTTATAACTGAACCCATTATTACTAAAGCCAGCCATAACATAATTCATTTTGGGTGTCGATACATGTTCACTGGACAACAGAATGTGAATAACACATTCATCATGAGTGTCACAGGACTGCTGTTATGTCACTAACTCTTTCTCATCACCTCGGGGTTATGCTGAGCGTACGTGCCTCCTGGATGTCCAGGTCGTAACCATAGAAGAAGTCTTTGTGGGCGGAGCCGCAGATATAGATGCCGGAGTCGTCGGGCCCCACTCTATATATCAGCAGGCTGAAGAGACGGATGGAGAATCGACTTTTAAGGTCGCCGCTGTGAGGGACACGATTAGTGTCCAGCAGCTTGTTGCCATGGTGATCAGTCAGGGCTCTGGTCTCCTTGGAGCTGCCCAAATGTTTCCTAAAGAACCACACAACTGATTGGATCTGAAACAAAAAGAACTGCAGACCTCAAATAAATCTGCTGTTGGTCGATGTTTTTCAGTCAATCAATACAGCAGAGACTCAAATTGATATAACAGACGCTGAGATTTAAGTCTCTCTGTTTTGGACCTTTTGTCATTCTCTCATTCTCTCTGTTGTATCTAGCTCCATTTAAATGCTTGTTTTTTCCATTACATATTTCTCTGTCTTCTACAAATCCTACTTGTAAAGCCGATGGGAAGCTGCAGCAGCATAGCTGCTTGGGAACAACTCCATCCATTTACACACCTGGTATTGTACCAAGAAATTAGGATTGGATGTGTTTTCTTACACTGTTATGTTAAGCTAAATACATCACACAAATACTTGTTTCCCATTGATGTGACTCACTGAACCATGCATTAATTGTTTAGGATCACATCCTCTCTTTGTGTCTTTTGGTAAAAGGCCATGATATTAGTATTGTGGTGAAAAACTGGACTGTGTTTAAGTGTATTAACATAACTTTGTCCATGTTTGGACTCTGTTCGCTGCTATAAGCCACATGCAGACACATCCGGTCTTACACAGCTTTTGGTCTTTCTGTGATTCTTTTTCTGGGCGATTGCCTCAGAAGTGCAAATAAAAGAAATCTATACAGTTTTTCATACTGTATGTACTGTACATTAACATTTTCATGTCTAATTTGTATTATGAAAGTAAGGCTAGGATTCTCAGGTAGTGTTAGAAGTAAGTGATATGTTAAAATGAGATTCAGCTGGAAGGTAAAAGTTACACTTTAGTTTGACGTTAAATTAACTGAATACATTACAAGCTAATTTATACTCATATTTAAACAGATATCTTGATAGAACAGAAATTGTCAGAGAATGGCCCTCTAAAACGATACTTGAACTCTGTCCAGTCCAATACTGTATATTTGACATGGCAGGTATGAATAATTCAGCCTGGTCTCACAGAATTCCATGAAATGACCACAAACTGTTAACACCGCATTACGTTGTGGTGGCACAGAATGTGTGAAAAGTCTCTGTGGCCACCACGATAAACAATGCTATTGTAAAGTCAATGAGAAGATGACTTAGCATTAGGAGCGTCTATGGTAGCAAGTAGAATGAAAGCCCAAAATCAACCAAAGGAGGTTGGTTGGGATGGTGGATGGGTCAAACACAGGACCTTCATCCGGGAGACTGGGGATCATGTCCTGGTGTAATGTTTTCTAAAGTGACTTTCTACTTTTCTGAAACCCATCCGTACCGTTCTTCCCGTAACTCAGCCATGACCTTTTCCGTAAGTTAAGGGGCCGTGTTTATTTCACATCACATCACTTTTTGTTGGATCCATGAAACTGCCACAGATTTTGAGTTGAGGGGCCATGTTCATTTCACAGAATTCTGTGAGATCAGGTTGAAATGATTAAATGTGCTTTCAAAAATGGAGTGGTTGGCCCTGGATCAGAGGTTGAGATGAAAAGTCCAGTAACCATAGTCCTCAGATTGGACAGATAGTCTAGCTAGCTGTCTGGATTTACCCTGCAGAGATCTGAGGACCAGGTAACCATAGTCCTCAGATTGGACAGATAGTCTAGCTAGCTGTCTGGATTTACCCTGCAGAGATCTGAGGACCAGGTAACCATAGTCCTCAGATTGGACAGATAGTCTGAGGACCAGGTAACCATAGTCCTCAGATTGGACAGATAGTCTAGCTAGCTGTCTGGATTTACCCTGCAGAGATGTGAGGACCAGGTAACCATAGTCCTCAGAAATCCACCAGAGGTTAGAACGCCAACACAAAGAAAGAGGAAGACAACACTGACCTGTTGTGGTTTACAGTTGCATGGCAGCTCCACAGTGACTCCGGACAGGTAGGCAGCGTTGGTGAAAGTCAGGAAGGCAGGGCACGCTTTTCTAGCAAACACATCCTGCTTATCCTCAGGAGCCTCGTAGCTCCACACCTCAGGACACAGGAGAAGAAGGAGGGGAAGGAGGATGGGAGAGGAGGATGGAGGAATCATTCGGCTTCACTGAGGACTAATAAGGTTCTTAAAAGTTCCAAAAGTCAGGACTACAATGAAGTGTTTCAGCACAAACACAGACAAATCTCCGGTGTGTTAGTTTTAGTCTTATTTCACATCTGAAGATTAAATTTGGAACAAAGTTACTTTCAAAACACAACAGCTTTGATGGAATCTGATGAGCTCACGAAGATGTCTTCTGTTGTCAACGCAAACATCTTGATGTCACAGGCCAGTCGTATTCTACTTTCTGACAGCAAAAACTCTAGGTAGAAGTTCCCAAAGATTTACATTGTCTTTATGTCCTGTGTTGGCTACATTAAAAACCATAATCACCTTTGTTCTCAGAACATTCTGACTAAATTCACTTTTCCATTCTTCCTCTCAATAAAGTTAAACATCTTTATTCTCTTCCTGCTGTTTTTTTGGATGGAATAGACCAATTTGGTCAAAACAGGTCTACATAGACAAACTTTAGCTGGGTTGGTTGCAATGGTTACAACATGGAACTTACATTATAAAAGTTCTGTTGGCAAAAAATTGTCACAGAAGCATAAATGAACCATAACAACTCTGCAATGCTACACAGAATCACAAAACTGATATACTGCTCATGCGATAAACGCTGATGGAAACGTTATTTGCCGGATAAATAATGAATGAACCGCTCTGTCTGCACACATGGCGGGTGTCAACAAAGACAGATGGAAGTGGATGAACGAGGAGACAAGAGACTTTCTGAATTTAATATATCAGGAACTCGTGATGGAAATGGCCGATAAAGGTTAGGACAAGCCGTGGGACGTCTTGTGGCGTCAATGGAAGACGCTCAGACAGAGAGACATGTCTCAAAAAAAGTCTTGCAGCGGTGCCGGAGAGACAATAAAAGACAAGTTGCCTCTGCATCAAACTTATGTGTTGATAGTGTCGTTGTTTTCTTAATATAGCTCGATATGTCACTATCAGCTGGCACATAAGCACTATAAACGTATGCAATATTGATCATGTGATGGTAGACGCCGCAATCCATTTTGTCTAGAAAAACTTTGACAAATGTTGGGACACGAGAGATTAGAGCTAGCCGTCAGTGACCCTATCACTGTGCAAGGCACAGGAATCATTTGGACCGTTTCCATGTAGTTACATAGTCACAGTGCTCAATTACCTATTTTTAAGGAGGATAAACTTCAAGTTTCCGTCGCAAAGGCATGACCTCTGTGATCGACTTTTCTGGGCTTTTGGTGAAGCGACCAATGGAAAAAGAGGACGGTGACAGTACAAACTTTGAATCTAAAAGGTTTCTTCACAATGTCTGAGTTGAAAAACACATATTGTTGTCACGTAAGGGCCCTGTTCATGTTGCACAGACAATTTAGTAGCATTTTGTGTCTGTTAAGAGGCACAAAGGCTCTCTTTAGAACATGTCCCTACAACTGTCATTTTACCTAACTAGGAGCTCTGGCCATTAGCCGCAGCAACTCCAGTTTGCTAGCACAGATTTTGGTCATTTTTTCCCCCTATCAGTACTCGTGACATCGATTCAAGCAACGATCAAGATTCAGGTAAAGATCTGTCAGATTTCTCCTTTAAGCTCTAGGGATGACTCTGGGTCAGTCAGTCCACCAGTTTTATCCAGAATAAAATGTCTCTACAGCATCCTGAAGAGATGTTATAGTCTGCTGCATTGCCATGAAAAAAGAAAAAAACATAGTTTGCCTCAGGAAAAGCTATTGTGCCAGAGCTACACACAACTCATGAGCCACACTTCAGTTTGTTGGTGTGAGGTGAGGTGTTTCATACATTTAATTCATCCTGGACGTCTTCACAACACTGGTGCAGGAGTTAAGCTGCAGGAGGGTGATGTTGTAATAGTATAGAGAAGAAATAAATGAGTGCAATGAAGCGGCTCCCTGCTGAGCTGCAGGTCGGTGTGTCATCAGGCCTCCGGCACAATGACTGAACACAACACGCTTCTGAACTTCACCGCCTGAAGCCACAAACAAGACTTGTATGATGCAAGCTGGCAGCCTTGGTTGAAGGCATGCGCTGAGAGATGGTTTCACTGTGGGAGTTTGTGTTCATGTGTAAAGATTACAGTAGTTTCAGGGTGGAATTTTCCAAACAATAGAGAATGTGACAGGGCAGCAGGATGAGCAACTGTGTGTTCAGAGGGGTAAACACTTCAGATGACAACTACCTTCTACCTTCTTTTCCATTAACAAAATTGAATTCCTTCGCAAAACAAAAATCACAGGGCCTGTGTTGGACCCAGTCTATTTTTAACAATGTTTCCTTTGGTATTCGCTATCAGTAGTGCATTTCATTTATGTTTTTCTAGCTAACAAATGTCTCCTTTTGAAACAAAATGTCGCAGTCACACAACAACACATAAAACAATGGTCCTTAAATAAGACTTGGGGTGCAGTCACACCCATGTCTTTTGGTTCAGACTTTTAATTTTGATCTGACCCAAAATTACAGGTCTGAAACCTCCCCCGAACCACGGTCGGACCAAACAGACAAAATTTGGTCCAATGAAATGAGTTGCTCTCGGTCCGAATCAAACCAAACAGTGGTCCGGTTCATTTTCAAGAGTGTATGGCTGCGGCCTGGAGCGTCCCATGTCATCTGTCCCGTCTCATGCGGTCTCGTCTCATGCGGAGGTGTGTCCAACGGCAAATTCAGAGGGTCAAAATACGAAATCGCGAATTATTTTCCAGACATTTGTTGCAATCAACTGAAAAACGTTAAAAACTGTTAAAGTAACAATTTCATACACATAGTTTGCTGATTTCTGAATGTTATGGTTGTGTTGACAAGATAAATGCAGACTATTGTCTGGAATAAAATAAGCATGCGTCAACTATCATGCTAATTAATAAAATATATTTAATATATATATATATATATATATATATATATATATATATATATATATATATGTTTTTGACTAAACAGTTACGGCAATCATACAAATGAATAAAATACTTTAAAAAAATATGTCTACAAGATAAATGCAGACTATCATACTGATGAAAAAAACACTTAAAATATATGTTCGTCTATGAAATAAATGCAGATTATAGGCAAACTAAAAAAATCCTTCTGTCATCCCCGAGTTTCTACTTTTCAAAATAAAAGCTCGCATCTGGATTAAAATACAATCTCTCTTACTTTTCAAAGTAAAAGCTCGCGTCAACTATCATGCTAATGAATAAAATATTTTGTTTTTTTTAAATATGTAAAAATATATGTCCGTCTCTAAAATAAATGCAGATTATAGGCAAACAAAAAAAACTTGGATCCAAGTTGCAGCTATAGAAGAAATTTCTCTCCCGACAGAGGTCAAGCATTTGGTTTTGTTTTTAATTTTTTCCCCCCTTTCATACAATACAACACAAAATACAATAGAACCGCTGGCACGGAAGTGGAAGAACAATACGCAATCTGGCCCAATGCCGTGGTAGCAAAGATACGCAGTTGAATGCAGGACGGGTCCCAGAGACCCGAGGCCGATGCCGCGGTAGTATAAAAATACAACCGCGTTCTGCCCCGGGTCCCAGAGACCCGACAGCATTCGGCCCCGGGTCTCAAAGACCCGACAGAATTCTGCCCCGGGTCTCAGACAGACAGCATTCTGCCCCAGGTCTCAGAGACCCGACAGCCGAGGCAGCGCCAGTAGAGCTCTACAGTCCAATGCTCTCGCCATGCAGTTGTATTTGCAGCAATGTCCCAGTGAAGTGTGAAAACAATATATAGCTAAAATGAAAAAGAGTCTTGGAAAGAGTCTAACATGTTTATTTTTGCATTCTTGTTTTTGTTGTGTGCAGAATCAGATCCTTGTTGTCCCTCCTCAGGAGATCCTGCCGTTAGTTGGCAGAAATGCGTCGCTGATGCAGGTTTCATCAGATGTAGCTACGTTAATATGGAACAACACAACCATAACATTCAGAAATCAGCAAACAAGGCAAAATTGTTCCTTATACGGTTATTAACGTTTTTCAATTGATTGCAACAAATGTGGTCACGAATTTACCCGTCTGGAAAATTAATCGTGATTTCGTGTTTTGACCCTCTGAATTTACCGTTGGACACACTTCCGTATGAGACGGGACCGCATGAGACGGGAATGATGACATGGGATGCTCCAGGCTGCAGCCATACCCGTCTCTTCATTTTCAATGGGAAATAATTTTTGTTGGATGGTTTGGACCAAATAGGAAGTTCTGGCAGGCTATCGTCATGTTATAAGAAAAGCATAGGTCCTTTCAGGAACAGCTCAGTGCTTAGTGTGTACATGGTGTACAGAGTGTGAATGTTTATATGATAAGCAGGTGGTACCTTGTATGGCAGCATCGGCCACAGTGTATGAATGTGTGAGAATAGTGAATGGTGCCTGTACTATGTTAAAGCGCTTTAAGTATTCGTTTAGACTAGAAAAGCGCTATATAAATACAGCACATTTACATTCAGTGTGTGGTTGAGCAAGAGAGGAACGTTGGATGCCCTCAGAGCAGACAGCTGTCGTCTATCAGAGCAGAGAATAAATGTAAATGTGCTGTATTTATATAGCGCTTTTCTAGTCTTAAAGACTACTCAAAGCGCTTATACATCATACAGGATACATTCACCATTCACACACATTCATACACTGTGGCCGAGGCTGCCGTACAAGGTGCCACCTGCTCATCAGATAATAATGCACACACATTCACACTCGGGGTTCAGTGTCTTGCCCAAGGACACTTCGACATGGGACTGCAGGGCCAGGGATTGAACCACCAACCTTCCAATTGGCAGGCAACCGCTCTACCGCTGAGCCACAGCCGTTATTCATCAACATTCATAAATGTTGTTGTGGTAGGTATAAATGTACAGTGTAGGTTTGTCTCTGAATAAATGCTGCAGCTGCAGTTCCAGTGTCCTGCTTCTCAACAACACAACAAAACCAAAAGAGCAGAAGTAGCACAGGGAGACCAGCAGCAGAGAGACGATACAAGAGGACAGACGTGGCTCATTCAATTAAATTTTTTCAACTTTATTTATATAGCGACAAATCACAACAACAGTTATCTCACTGCACTTTTCATAAAGAGCAGGTCTACACCATACTCTGTGTGTTATTTACACAAACCTAACAGTTCCCTCCAAGAGCAAGCACTAGGCCACAGAGGCAAGGAAACACTTCCTTTAAGAGACAGAAACCTGGAGCAGAACCATGGCTCAGGGTGGGGGGGGCATCTGCCTCGACCGGTTGGGGGTGAGAAAAAGACAGACAGAGACAGACAGAGAGAGAGATACATGCAACCAGCACGGGTCTCAACCCGTTGTTCAGGTCCCAACATCAGCATTTTCTTCAGCTAATGTTATACGAGCAGGTGGCACGAATGTAGAACTATCGTTCTATTTCGTTGGGTTACGGCGAAACTGATGTAGTCAATGCCCAGCCTGGTCTCACCGAAATCCGTGAAATGCATAACAGTGCCGTTAGTTCAGAATTTGCTCCTGCTATTTTGTTATTTTCTTTCTTGCAACATTTTGTTTCTGCATGGTTTGTAGATCAGAAACACATGCAAATACTAGTGTCCATGAAGCAATAGAACAAAACAGACAATTTGTAATTGGTTGTCAAATTCAAATTCTATATTTTATTGTGGAAAAGAAATGTACTTTAATCCACTTTAACCATACTAAAAGAAAAGTGGTTTGCAGTGTGGGGACCAGCCACACAGGAGGTGAGTCCCTGCATTGTGACTGTGTGAACAGACTGTTGTCCCAACAATGGGATGTATACAGGCTCGCACACATCCCTGTGTGTCCACACTATACACATACACACATTCCTGTGTGTCTGCACAATACACATACACCCGTCCCTGTGTGTCTGTCTGCACTATAGCGCTATAGCTCTTGAACTCTTGAACTGCAGCTCTCCTGGCTCCACTGTGGTGTCAGGTTACAGCCTGTTTCTACATAGTCATTACTAAGTACATAACCACAGCAACATGTTTTTTTGTGTGTGTAAAAAAATAAATTTTGGAATATTGGATTGTATAAGTTTGACAATCGACTAGTGTGGACTTCACCGGAAAACAAAAAAAAAACAGGTATGGATTAACACAACCTTTCTGCCTTTCAGTCACATCTCCAGCAGTCAGATTCACTGCTCCCTCTGAAGGAATCACTGCACATGGCTAGGCACTGGTAATGACATTTTGGACATGTGTAGAGGCTAAAAACAGGTTTTAAACTTGCCCTGTTTCACCCTGTTGGGTGCTAACTCTAGCAGAGGGATAACACGGTGCAGGCAGCACCGATTGGTTACTTTTTCTCTCTACTGACAGACCTCCACATTTACAGACAACAGAGCTACATGGTGGAATCAACCGGAATTCTTCTTTAATTTCTAAAAACAGAAATACAAAATACATATAACATTGCATTGTATTTCACTTTCATTCTTTGTTGATTTCTTTTTAAAATAAATCTTCCATAAAGATGCAAGTAAACATAATCCAGGACAACATGAAGACTTCCTTACCTCTGTATCCTGCACCAGTGTGTCAGGTCTGACCGCTACACATTGTCCAATATACCATAACACTAACAAACCCTTCCTCCATTTTCTCACTCCCTCCCTCCTTCTTCCTACTTCTCTTCAACCCAACTTTTTCTCCTCCTATCATCTCATCCATGAAATCACAGAATTCATTGAAGCATCAAATGTTTTTCACTCCTTCACCCCTCATTTCCTCTTCCCCTCCATATATTTATCTCCCTCTACACCTCTTCTGCACCATCCTGTGTACACCCTGTAAACTCTACATGACATTCAGACGTGTTTATATAACTGACATTTACTTCACTGTTAAAGTTTAATCTAATTACATATAATATGCAGCCTTCTCACCTAGCCCTGGTCTCTCCTCCTGCTCCCTGTTGGATTTCACAATTAAGTTGAATGTCAGTTCAGCAAAACAAAAACATTTCTTTTTGAAAAATGACTTAAGTACCTGCCTTCTCTCTAATTTGAATGATTTAACATATTCCCTTCTAATCTTAAATCATAAACATAACATTATTACAGACCATTTTTAGTCATGCCATCAGTTTTTAGATTGATTTCTTTTCTCCCAGACACCCAATGACTTCAATTAATTTCTAGAAACATTAAATTGCAGACGTACCAACATTTCAAGACACTATCCTCTGGACTCGTGAATTGCTTCAGGTAATGGTGACTCAGACTCCAACACTGGGGACTTGAGGCTTGACTCTGATTTTACAGTAGGGACTCGACTAGAGCACTGGGCCAAACAAAAAGATCACTATAGAAGCCTAACCCTAACCCTTAATGCAATAAGGTGCCACTAAAAATAATGAAACAGGGTCTTCAAAATTGTAACTTTAAGGTTCGGTAACAACCACTGTCATGATTAACCCTCATGTTGTCCTCATGTTGTCCTCATGTTGTCCCCATGTTGTCCTATATCAGTGTTCTTTTTAATTCCCCAAAATAACATGATTGATTCCACACAACGCTCTTTGCCAAGTACAAATCTCTACTTTCATTAATTTTGGGGCATTTTATTCAATTTTATAGCATTGTAAAACAAATGGAAGTCTTTTTGAAATAGTAAAAGTTGACATATTCCAGTCTGTGATTATCATCAACATCCATTCCTTTAATTTTAGTCTCAATAATTCCTAATTTCTGCTTTTCTAACTCAAACATTAGTTAAGATTTCCTATAAATGAGGTTTATTGAACATAAATTCCAAAAATAGGTGTAAAACTGAAGTTTACAACACAAGGGTTATAGAATGAGTTGACCCTTGCAGGAAAATGGACGCAAACTGACATTTTGTTGTTCATCCATCCACGCTGACTTCCTCCTTCTGGGGACTTTGGCGCTCTGAAGAACGTCACCCAACAACTTCCTTTGCTCCCGACCAACAAGAGTTCCTATCGCCTGGGGATTTGTGCTGGAATGAGGGATGCTGGATCTATGGTCGTGGAGGAAGATGATGAGACTTTCATCATCTCCAGCGACTTTCAAAACTCTGCATGATGATTTTCACAGCCTTCTGAAATAAAGCAAAACCAAGGGCAAAATCAATTTAACAATATAAAGTACCACTGGTGTTGTTCTTTCAGTGTTATCTAAGGAGGAAAAGAAAATCCTTAAAACATAGCCACCTGACATTTCCTGTTCCTGTGCATTAACATTTTCAAAGCTGTCCTGAATGTAAACTAGGGACCTTCCACTGGATAATTTTATTGTTTAAAGTTACCTTCCATTAAACATTTTATTCATGTGAGAGCTTGCTCAACCACCCTCACGTCTGTGAGTGTGCATTCAGTGCAGGGTTTGATCAGATTTTGGGTTGGACCGCCAGACTTTATGTATTGATCTGTCCTCCCTCTGCCTGTTGTTTATTACCTCCATCTGTTCTTTAAAGATTCAATAAAGGGAGCCTGACAACAAACTCAGAGAACTCAAATAGATGCAATCGGGAGGTCTCCGCCAATGCTGCATTACCTTTAAAGCAGCACTACTTTTAGTAGACTCACTAATGGGTTGGGTATGGAAGGGAAGGACATCTAGGGAAGCTCTAAGGAGGAGCAGGTGATAGCACAAACGGAGGGACTGTAACGCGGCTCAGCGGTAGAGCGGTTGCCTGCCAATTGGAAGGTGGGGGGTTCAATCCCTGGCCCTGCAGTCCTGTAGTCCCATGTCGACTTGGGCAAAACACTGAACCGTATGAGTGTGAATGTGTGTGAGTGTCTATCTGATGAGCAGGTGGCACCTTGTACGGCAGCCTCGGCCACAGTGTATGAATGTGTGTGAATGGTGAATGTTTCCTGTACTATGTAAAAGCGCTTTGAGTAGTTGTTAAGACTAGAAAAGCGCTATATAAATACAGCACATTTATATTTAACGCCACAGGTGGGAGCAGAACTGGAGGGAAATTAACAAAACAGGAAGTAATGTAAGGGGGTGGGCAGAGACAAAGACACCCGACAGACAGGTAACCACAGAGCACATGGACAGCAACAAGCACTAAACCCAACACGCCATCTGTGCTGAATGTTTATAATGTTTATCTGACAACCAGATAGTTTTTAAAACTAGAAAAGTGCTCTATAAATACAGTCTGTTTGCGTAGAAAAATGACGCCAAAGGATACCCAGAGCTTAAAATTGGGACGCCAAGGGGTCCTGACCACGCAGCCGTATGTGACGAGTTGGGAGGGAGAACGTGTTGGTATTAAAATGATGTGAATACTATGCTACACCATTCACTGCCACCAATTCACAACCCAAACCAAACACATATGGGAGATATGGAGCCAAGTCATAAAGAGACGGGTATGACAACATTTCGGGCTGGTACTGTGGGCCAAGAACACTTGCAGTCACACACACACACACACACACACACACACACATTTGATGGCAACCAAGTTTACAGTACAGGAGTACTTTCTCTTTTTTTGATTTGGACAAGTCAAGAACACTGTGGTTATGCTGGGTAGGTCCTGACTGAGTAAGCAGCAGGGAGGAAGATTTTATGGTCTAATCATAAAAGTCTTATTTATTTCATTGCAGATGCGATGCGGTTAATGGAGGACAGACACACTTTGGGGAATATAATGTGCTGGCTGTGTAGCGTCGCTGAGGATGAAGCCCAATATGAGGTTGTTACATGATTCTGTGGTCGTCAGATTTGTTGTCCTGCATGCTTCCACTTCCAGTAATAGAAAATAGTAATGTGGTGGTGGGAGAGGGTGGGGGGGGGGGAATTGGGTTGTATATCTTTGTCTTTCCCTCCAATACGCAGCAAAGCTTTCCTACACACACTAAAAATCTAAATCTGACATTTGTCTGTTTAAATGTCTGTTTTTATTGGTTTAGCAGAGGGGTTCTCCTCTTAGAAGTCTCGCTGTCTTTAATAATCCATCTGTGGAGTAATTATATTCTATATTCTATTGATTGGATATTGATTAATCAGAGAAAAGAGAAAAACAAATACTGAATGGAAATCATAGAACTTGTAATTATTTAACTTTTATGTGTTTTATGTGTAATGTACTTTTTTTAATTCTGCATAATCTACTTTGAAATGTATGTCAATATTTTGAGATTTTAAGTTAATATTTTAAAGTTTCTTTGAGATGCTTAGTTTATATTCTCAAATACTGAGTCAATATTTTGAGATATTAAGTCAAAGTTTTAGTGTTTCATTATTTAGAGATTCTAAGTTAATATATTGAGATAATAAGTCAATATTCAGATTTTAAGTCAATATTTTAAAATGTCTCATTATTTAGATTTTTTAAGTCATTATTTTCAGATATTAAGTCAATATATTGAGATACTAAGTCAATATTTTCACATTCTATATATATTATAAAATCTTGTCAATCATTACTTAGAGATTCTTAGTGAATATTCTGAGATGCTAAGTCAATATATTGAGATAGTAAGTCAATATCTATGATACTAATTACATATTTTAAAGTTGTTTATTATTTTTAGATTTACTATTTTTAAATTCTAAGTCCATATTTTGAAATACTAAGTCAATATTTTGAGATATTAAGTCAACATTTTTATGTTTCCCATTACTGAGATTTTAAGTCAACATTCAGGGATACTAAGTCAATATATTAAAGTTAGAGAATCTCATTCTGTCTGATGGGAAATATGTATCAGAATGCACTAATTCATCCATAAATAAAGTAAGGTAGTTCACTATGACATACTGTATAGGAAATATCCATTATAATGGACAACTTCATCTATAAATGTAGTTAAAAGTAGGGTAGTTCATTATGATATATAGGAAATATCCATAATGGAAAACCTCATCTATAAATGTGGTTCAAAGTAGAGAAGCTTATTCTATCAGGTGGACTACTTCCTCTATAAATGTAGTTAAAGTACAATAGGGTGGACATATTTATCAGAATGGACTACTTCCTCTACAAAAGTAGAATCTGGTTCCACAGCTGAATGAATGGAGATGATTATCAGGTCTACCAAAAGAAAGTATTGGGAGTTTCATTCATTAAGATACGTTAATAATATGTTACAAACGTATCCTCCAGAGTTCCATTAGTTCCTTATTCTTTATGGTTTAAATCATGACAACCATTCTGCCACCTACCATCTACAGTAACCTAGTGCATTTTAATAATCCCCATTTTCCATTGCTGTAAGGTGCAAGGGCATAAAAAAAACCTGTGACGTCTGTACAGCACTGCTTTAGACCAAAGGGGTGTTTAGTGTCTATAGTGCGAATAAACACTGGTGGGGGGTGTGCAGAAAAATAAGGTCCATCATTAACATTACTATTATTATCATAAATATTACTATGAATATCTGTACCATTATTCGCTCTGTCTATGGCAACATTGCTGTTACTGTCTGTAGCTCTGTGTGAATATTGTGTAGGCTGCTCCGCGATCATCTCCTGCAAGTGATCCTTCCTTCTCCTTCGTTCTGTTCCTAAACCCGAACGTCCCATTGTGGTGGGTGTCCCGCCTGTGACCTTTCCTTTCCCTGTTCTTTTCATAAACCCAACCTCCGTATAGATGCTTCCCATTACCTGCTGACCACCATGGAAAAAACGTGTCTGTGTACACCACTCAATAGATTCTAAATAACGGACCATTTCACGAACTGCCGTGAGATCAGGTTGAAACATTTTCTCCTCCACACAGCTGCCTGTTGATATCACATTTAATAAAATTTACCTTGGAAGAGGTTTTTTGAAACATTTGATCTGATCCTTTTCAGTGCATTTAAAAAAAGAATTCACCCTTTGTTCAAAAAGAGTCAGTTAGCATCACATGGCGGCCGTGGCTCAGGAAGTACAGCCGCTCATCCTTTTTTTCCATCCTTTTGCGTCCTTGAGCAAGAACACTGACTTGCTCCCAATGGGCAGGCCAGCGCCGTGCATTCTTACACCATTGGTGTACAAATGTTAAATGCTGAATGAGAGGCAAAGGTAGGACTGTGATATACTGTATAAGCAGGTGCTATGAATGCATTCCATTTACACATGATATATAATGACCAGGTAACATAAATGTCACTTTCAAAAAGGTCAGCAGGCATTTTCTCCTCTGCAGCTCTCACTGACGAGAGGACAATTACATCGTCATTGGTGGACAAGTGTCCCTTTTTAAGGGCAGACTGAGGCCTCTGAGGCTGGAAGACCTAACCTTCAGCCATCTCTCTCTCTCAATTTCTATTTCATGTTGCTTTATTGGCATGACAAAAAATCCATCTGTGTTGCCAAAGCATAAGAACAAACATACATATGAACAACAAGGAGTAAATCCATCTGATGTAGTAATACAAGTAAACAGGATACTTATGATGTAATTGTAGATATTAAACAAATTGTGCATGTCCCTCAAAGGGTACTTTGAAACAATAATAAAAAAGAATAGAAAAATAAAAATGATAATATTTATACTTCTGTATTTATTTAGCCTTGTATTGTGTCAGGAGAAGACATATTTAGCTGCTAGCCATGCTATGCTTTTATCTTCTCCTAATAAAAAAGGAATCTATTTGTCCTCAGTGTAGGTAGTGATGCCTGGAATATGTTTTTCAGATTTTTTGGAAATATTTGGTTCTTAAGTCTTCATATTTGGGACATGTACATAGGAAATGTATTTCTGTTTTGATATCCTGGAGGCAGTGTGTACAAGCCGCGTTCCTCTCTTGGTCTCCACACTTTGAAATGGCAACCTCTTTCAATTTCCAGCTCATAGTCACTGACTTTGTATTTTGTTAAAATTAGTATTTCTTTTGGATTGTATTTCTCTGTCTCTGTCTGTCTGTTATATCTGCCACACACTGTCCCTCTTTCTTTTACAGTGTAGATACACGACACACATCTTTGTTAAAACCTTTACAGTGGCTGCATGTTGACATTGTACAGCACTTCAAATAGTTTTCTACTTGCCTCTTTGTTCTTGTGGTCTTTATGAATTCATCCGCCATCGGATTTCTGGACTGCAGTCGAAAAGTCAACATATTACCTCCTAAATCCTTTTTATAACCACTTTTCCCTAACCCTGATGGTAAACGTCGTAAGGTCAGGGAAAGGTGTGAAGGAGAATTAAATAGGAGTTAGGATCAGCCAACCGGAGTGTAAGGGGAATCCGACCTTACACCCGGCTGTAACCCCCCGACGGTGGACGTTACAGTGCAGCTGGATACTTCGCCCTGTGCGTTCTAAACGTGATTTTTTTAAGGCAAGCTTAATAAAAGGTGGACAATCTCATGGAAAATATTACTTCACCACCATTTATTCCCCATCTTATTGTGCAATAATCATGTTGTTTCATGTGAAGCACCCACTGCATTTCATTTCATTATTATAAAACAATGAGCTGTAGGCTGTTTTGCGTATGAAAGGTGTTCAGCAAATTGAGTTTATTGTCATTTTATCCACATGAATCCTGGTTAGGATGATTGTCTATTCTTCCATCTTCATCCGCTTATCCGGTATCGGGTCGCGGGGGCAGCAGCTCCAGCAGGAGACCCAAAACTTCCCTTTTCCCGAGCCACTTCAACCAGCTTCGAGTGGGGGGTCCCGAGGCGTTCCCAGGTCAGGTTGGAGATATAATCTTTCCACCTGGGTCTTCCCTTCCAGGCCTCCTTCCAGCTGGACTTGCCTGGAACCCCTCCCTAGGGGTGCCCCAGGAGGCATCCTTACCAGATGCCTGAACCACCTCAACTGGCTCCTTTCAACGTGAAGGAGCAGCAGCTCTACTCCAAGGGGTGCCACGTAGGGCATGGTCACTCCCTCCTCGTTTTTTCACAGGGTTTTGAACCATTCTTTGTCTGGCCCCTCACCTGAGACCACTTTGTCAAGGGAGACCCTACCAGGAGCACACAGCTCCAGACAACACAGCCCTCAGGTTCATAGGGACACACAAACCTCTCCACCACGATAAGATGATGGTTCCCAGGGAGGCTAGATGATTGTATGAAAAAATGTTGTTACATGTATAAGAAGATCACGTTAGACCTACGAATCTATTGTAGGCTACATAAGCTAAAAGTTGAGTAATGTTTTCTTTGAAGAAAACTCTGATACATCAATACAATGCATCATTTAAAAGCAATATAGAAAGGGTGAGAATAACTTATTTGGGTTGGTGTGGCTGGGGTATTTCAGGTCATTTATTTGAATTCCCGTCAGACGGTCCACGCATTCTCACATAATATGGTTATAATAATGTGTCGTGGTGGGGCCCGGCTGACTGTGAGTCTGTCCTATTATTTTTTTTTTTCTACCTTTGTTTCCGCTGCCCTGCCTGCTGTTTGTTTTCGTTTTTTCTCCCCTCATCTCCGAAGCCAGCTGATCGCTCACACCGGCCTCCCGTCTACAATCAACCAGCCTATTCGCCTTACCTGCCAGACTGCTCCCGCCCCCGCCTTCCACACCTGTCTGCCATCATTACCGCCCATATATCTACTCTGGCACTTCGCTCCATTCTTCAGCTGATCGTTGTCTCTTCTACATGGGTGAACTCCTCGTGAATGAGAACACTTCGTATTCACTGCTCTTCTGCATTTTCATATGATCTCTGTGCACTTACCACTCTTGTGTTTTCCTCCTCAGTTCCACTCCGGTCAGCTGGCATCAGACTCCCTGCCTGGTCCTCCTCCCTCGGCGCCCCCTTCGTCCTCTCCACCCATCCCGTCTTCCGCAACGCGTCTGTCCCCGACCCTGCTGCCTCCTCCTCGGCCTCCAGCTCCCCGGGCTTGCCCTCCTGTCATCACCAGTGTAGCCGTCCTTTTCCTCGGTTTTCGCTCCCGGCCCCCTCTGGAGTCAACCCCGGCACTCTCTGCAGTTTCCCTCAGACCACACCAGTCCCCAGACTCCCCATCCCCGGGTCTCGTACCTCCACCTTCCCACTCCTCTCTCCTTCTCTCACCAAATAAATACTTCTCCGTGAGTTGTGCGTTTGGGTCCGTCCTTCCCCGTAACATAATGTCTGTAATGCCTTTTAACAAAACATATATATTGAAATAAGCCAGGGGGGAACAGGCAACTTGTTTCAGATGCTGCTCTGGGCTAGAGATAAACAGTGTGTGGTGGATTCAGCGATTCAGTTCTGTAAACACATGCTCACTGTCATGTTACGCGTTGGAGAGGAGAATAAAATTCTCGCATTAACCGGTTTATTAAACCACTCACACAGTGCCATAAAGTACATTATTAGGCCTTAAATTGATTATTAACGGCAAAATGGCGATGCGTCGCTTTAAAGGTTGCTGCCGCAAGGACTAGTGGGACGTCATTATCTCCTCCTTTCGTAAAGGATGGTCCAGTGTATCAAATACTAACAGAGGTAACAAAGTAAGCAATGAAGCACCTTTCCTTATCACTGAGACAATGTAACGGCTATTATCATGGCTCATCATTTCACTCCGTTAGGAACCTTCCTAATTTGGACTATTTGATGCAGCCCCGGTGTGTTGTGGCAGGAGGAAGTGTTTGGTCTGGGGGTATTTCAAAGCAACAAACCAATTACAACAAGGAGCTGCGTGCAGTTTTGAGAGGCATGCACCTGCTGGGTATAATTATGTGATTGGTTTCCACAACAAATATTAGAAAAATGTAATGAGGAAGGAAATGCTCTCAACACATTTGTTTAACCTGAAAAGATACAATTATTGCATTTTGATGAGAGACATTAAAAACAACCTTTTGTTTGTTTGCAAGAAAACTCCACAGGGCGTCTTTAAGCTTGACTCAAAGTTCCTTGTTCCAAGTCTTCCATTGATCTGTATAGTACATGTTTACAGCTGTTACAAATGGCCATGCTCAGAGGCATGGCAAAAAGCAGTCATCAGTTGTCCGAAGACAGTCTGAGCTTGAAGCAAATTCAGTTGCTGTGACCTGTAATTCCAGGCACTGTCTAAACTCTGGTTTTCGGTTGCAGGCTTTCACTGTGTCTCGGGGGTTTAATTACTGTCAACTATTTAATAGTGACAGCCGTGGGCATCGTTTCACTTTACACGCCATTGTTCGTTGAAATAGGGCTTATCACGGTCTCCCCTATCTGTAGATATGTGGGCCAATGCATTTTTTGTCTCAGTGCATGTATTGTTTTAGTTTGGTGCCACAACGGCAGCGTCGCCGCTAGTTAGCTTAGCGTAGTGAATGGAATCCTATGTTGCCGGTTAGCATGTTGTGAGTAAAAGTGAGCCAACAAAAAAACAACATAATTACTACTTGTGGCCTGCGTTTTTTTAAGTACAAACAGCAGTCTATCTGTCTAGAAAATTGTCAAGTTTTAATATGCATTGCTATTTGTACCGGTTGTGAATACGCAGGCCACAACCGATGTTGCCCAGAACTAGAACAATGCATGCACTGAGACAAAATAATGCATTGTTATATACACAGTATATATGTATGAACACATCAGTCAGGCATAAACTGGCATAAGGCACAACTGCCAGAAAGGGAACAAGGAATACAGTAATTCTGGCTCAGACACACACTATCACAATATTGGTACCACTGTATCAGTTAAACAATTCAAGGTCTGGTATGCTTTAGCAGTAAAAGCTTAGCTTATGATTGAAAGTGATCAGCAAACGGTAAAATAAGATTCATCTCAAAGTACAAACAGGAAAAACAGTAATGAAACCATACTCCTTTTAGTTTAGCTGAAGAGGACAAGACTTGAGGGGAGGAGACGGCCCTGGGTTGGCCCTGCTCGCAGCACAGCGTGGCTATCCTTTTCAGGCTGTAGTGGAAGCACGTTTAGTCATGCTGCAGATAAAGTGTTCTTACCCTGAATGAAGGAAGAACCCTACAGTTTCTTGCTCAAGGCCAGTAACTTAGGTTTGAGCTTGTCTCCCGGCAATGTGCAAGATTACTTGCTGAATAAAAAGAACGGGGTTTAACATAGATTTGGGGTAACTAAGATGCCAAACATACAATGGAGAGAACAGGTATTTGATACAGTGACGATTTAGCAGGTTTTCCTTTTTCCAAAGCATGTAGAGGTCTGTAATTTTTATCATTTTTTTATCAGGTACACTTCAACTGTGAGAGATTGAATCTATTTTTAAATAATAATTTGCATTTTATTGGATGACACAAGTATTTGATCACCTACCAACCAGTAAGAATTCCAGCTCTCACAGACCTGTTAGTTTTTCTTTAAGAAGCCCTCTGTTCTCTCATTACCTGTATTAACTGCACCTGTTTGAACTCGTTACCTGTATAAAAGACACCTGTCCACACACTCAATCAAAGAGACTCCAACCTCTCCACAATGGCCAAGACCAGAGACCAGAGACCAGAGACCAGAGACCAGAGACCAGAGACCAGAGACCAGAGACCAGAGACCAGAGACCAGAGACCAGAGACCAGAGACCAGAGACCAGAGACCAGAGAGCGGTAGAAGGACACCAGGGATAAAACTGTAGACCTGCACCATGCTGGGATGGGCTACAGGTCAATAGGCAAGCAGCTCGGTGAGAAGGCCACAACTGTTGGTGCAATAATTAGAAAATGGAAGAAGTTCAAGATGATGGTCAATCTCCCTCGGTCTGGGGCTCCATGCAAGATCTCAACTAGTGGGGCATTGATTATCATGAGGAAGGTGAGGGATGAGCCCAGAACTACACGGCAGGACCTGGTCAACGACCTGAAGAGAGCTGGGACCACAGTCCCAAAGAAAACCAGTAACACACTACGCCATCATGGATTAAAATCCTGCAGCACATGCAAGGTCCCCCTGCTCAAAGCAATGCATGTCCAGGCCCAATGACCATCTGGATGATCCAGAGGAGGAATGGAAGAAGGTCATGTGGTCTGATGAGACAGAAATACTCCACTCGTAGTGTTTGGAGGAAGAAGGGTGAGTACAACCCCAAGAACAGCATCCCACCCGTGAAGCATGGTGGTGGAAACATCATTCTTTGAGGATGCTTTTCTTATCGAGGGGAGGACGGATGGTGCCACATATCGCCAGATCTTTGCCAACAACCTCCTTCCCTCAGTAAGAGCACTGAAGATGGGTCGTGGCGGGGTCTTCCAGCACGACAACAACCCGAAACACACAGCCAGGGCGTTCATTCAGAAAGTCATACTGAACATGGACGGGGAAAATTAAAATCAAAGACACTCATTCATCCTTTCCTGTTTACAGAAATTATTTTCTGATTTTTAGGAAGGAAATTTAGACAGTTGAAGAAAAGATTCCATGTTTTATATGGAGAGGTGTCCCACAGCCAGCTCTATTTTGCAGTATGCGAAAATACAAATACAGTTTACACCACTATGTTCAGATTTTGGCTTGGATAAACATGTGTTTTGTATTAGCAGTTAGAATGTGGATCTGCCATGAAAGATTTGTATGTATTACAATTATGTGAATTTTACTTAATTTTTAGGTACATTTAGCAGGGAAAATATAGCTTTTGACACTATTTGTGTATAGAACTCTGGTGTAATTGTGTTTTCAAACCTTTTTTTATGCTTAATGCATAGATTTAGAGATATTTTGCCTTTCATGTTTTCTGGACTGAATTGCAGAGGTTTTAACATTTCTTCTGCCTTTTTTATTTTGCCTTATGTTTCCACACCAGCCAAGTTGAAGGATTTCTTTTGCTTCTGGTTTTGGGGGCTGGATCACTCCACCGGCCATCTCTTAGAGCCATAGCTGCCCAGTTAGGTAAGTGTATATTTTTCTTTCTTCAATCAATTCTTGTAACGTTTTGGGGGATATGGCTTGTTTCTCTACTACCACTTAAAATTATTTTAACGATTGAGTCTAATCTCCAAAGACTGTACATTTCATAATATGCACATGTACAATACATCTTTGCATATCTGCAACAAAGTCTCTCCTGATTGAGTTATACTTACTGATGAAAACAATGAATGTTCTTTTTGCTAACTGCTCTAGACTACCATGTTAATACAGCAATATCAGAAAATCTAGTTTCCCTGGACACAATATTTAACAAAAGAATAGTTATCTTACAAGAGAGAATGAAGACAGAGTGTGGTAGAGATGTCTGTCATTCTGTCTCCCATTTGGTCTTTCATTATTAATCATTGTCTTCCATTTGACCATGTACTTGTCCTCCTGAAAATCAACTATTTTTCTGATGTTTCTGTCTCTTCGACAGAATCGACACTTGTCATGCTTTTTGCTTTGTACTTTTTTTTTTTTTTTTTTTTTAAACCTTTTAACACTACTTTTCACTACCATGTGTTAACACCAACTTATTACCAGTTTTACCTTTACATTTTTGGAATTCCTGGTCAATAAACCTCACGTAGCCTATAGGAAATTATACCTTATTCTTAAGTTAAAAATGCAGGAATTATATAGACTCTTACTAAATGAAGGGCAATGACAGAAGGGTATATGTCAACATTTAGTCTGGTTTTGAAACTTTATTTTATTTAAAGTCAATGAAAATAAAGATCCTATCTTTTGTACTTGCAAAGCATGATGTGTTAAATCAATCATCCATGTTATTAAATTTAGAAACCCTTATTTCTGATATAGATATTTTGAAAAATGGGTCCAATTACACCTGAAGACAACACAAGGGGTTAATACTATCTCTTTTTCCATTAATGTAGCTCAGCGTGAATTATTTCAGGAAGACCTATTAATCAGTGCACTCCTAAATTAATTCGACAGTTATCCTAATTGACTTTTTTGCTGTGTATATAACTGTTGCATACAGTATATGCAACTAGTGTCTTAATATTTGAATATAGCTCAGTGTAAATTCTTTCAGGAAGATCTAATTTAATCAATGTTCTCTTCTGAAATTGAATCAGCTGGTGGAGGTGTTAATCTTCCTCCTTAACCAGAAACATGCACAAATGGCAGGGGCCAATCAGTCACAACCCTGCTTTAAATGATCGTTTCTTTGCTATTCAGCGTCATTGCAGGCAAACATTGCAACCCTCCACCCCCCTTCCACCGGTCCGGAGCCTCCTCCAGTCTGGTCTTCAGGCTCCTTTGTCGCCACCACCGGTGTCCAGATTCCATCGGGGGGGTCTGATGGCTCTTTACCCCTATGTAAAGATATAAACAAATTTGCATAGCAATGCAGTTCAATCACCAAAGACATTGTACATAGTTGCTGTAACATTTTTTTTCAAATCTGCCAACATGTCTCTGATTAAAATTGTTGTGTATTAGTCATAGCTGCTTCTATTTATAGATCTGCTAATTGCATGGTTACTAATAAGTTGCAAATAAAAGGTAAAGGCCTGTCTATTAATGATTATGTCAGTATTTGGATGAATGGGGGGAGGGGGCCCCCTCCTCTGCTGCCTGGAAATGATGATTTCAGTGTAATTATATTTAATTGTCTCATGGCATCAACTTGCCTCACCATTATCATTCTCAAACAGAGCCATGGTAATGTGACGTTGGAGGCAGGGATACATGTATAATCTTTTTGTTTGCTCAGTGGAAGCCAACATGCACATGGACCGTGGAAGCAAATATAATGTCCCGCTGAGGCAAAGCAGCATTTGTAGTGTAGGTGAAAAAGCTTTCATTGTCCTGTCATAAAGATATAATGGCAAACTTCTCCTTATAATATAGTGCTGTCACACTGCGGCTTTGAAAAGATCTCCTGTCCAGACTCAGCCTCCAGCTGCAGTGATTGAATGCGGAACCGGTATAAGAGATCAGAGTGGAGTTAGTACAACTGCTTCAGCCTCTGTGTTACACTTGTGTCATTCATTGATGGAATAAATGTTATGTTCATACTAGGCTTGAGGATTTTCCACATAATAGACATCAGACTTACAGTATGCCAGTAAGTAAAGTGGAAACTTACTTTACCGACGGCCCACACATTCTCACGACCGCTTAACAGCTGAAGTTTTTATACATCACAAAGTGTCCGTGAAAACAAGCGTACACAAGCTATGTCTGTTCGCAACGTTTATACACGAGGCCCCTGAACAAAGTGAGCATTTATTTGGATTTTGTACGTGAAAACAGGTGAGTCCAGATGGCGGAGCGGTGGGTGGAAGTTAGTGCAGATCCAATAATGCTAGTGAAGCCAACAGCCAGCCAGGTGTGTAGGGAACGTCCCAGGTGACAAACTGCAGACTGAAGAACAAGAGGCGGATTAGCAACCGGCACAAAAGCACAAGCAGCAGACTGACTAGCTGACGCACTGGCTAACATACTGGTAAGGCTAACGATCCGGCTTAAATGGTGAAGAGGTGATGATCAGGACCAAGTGTGCAGATTGCACATAAGACACAGGTGTGGATGGTTGCAGATTCTCCCGCCTTGCTTCATCGCCAGACAAGGTGCATTCAGGAACCCAGGAGGCGGGATTCATGACACTGCTCCATTAAAGTCGACATTTGCTACGCTGGTTTCTAGAGCATCCATTGAGGCAGGTTTGTGATTTGTAATATTGTGCAATAATATAAATACAATTTACTTTTCTTCGCACATGTTTAAGGGTCAGTAGGGTTGGTTAATATTTCCAATTTTTTAAAAATTAGTTTGAAATTGTATTTACACCCTGACAGCAATTAATAACTTTTGGACTCTAAAAGGGAGCGACAAAGATCAGTTACTTGCAGCTGCTGTAATCCTGTAAAAAATGCCCACCAATCACTGCCTCGCGGTCTGATCGGAGAGAACCAATTGAAATTTCTCCTTTCCCCTGCTACACCTACTCTACTCCTCCCGTGCACTGAGCCAAGGCTCGTGCACGGGCCACATTGCTAACAGTAGTCATGTTGTAATGCTATTATTAGCTGTTTGTTTACCGCTGGATGATTAAATCGAATTGGGGTCCTTTCTCTAATTTCCTCTGAAGCAGCGGTGCTCGTGCACGTCTGGGTGTGGGCGGAGGGCATGGGGGGAGGAGAGGTTAGACTGAGACAGGAGGAGATACTATTTTCAAATTTTGCTAGCTTTTCAACATTACCAACCGTGCCTTTAAAACCCAGCAGTGTGCTAGCAGGTCTTACTATAACCAAGCTCCAGGCTAATTCATGTAATGTAGAGGTAGCAACCTGGTGGAGGGAGAGAGTCAGAGTGACTGCCCAGGGACCCTTATTTAAAGACATGTGAGCAGTCAAATAATCCAGGTGTTAGTCATTAGTCCATTAATCCAAGCACCCAAAGGGACTTGAATTAAGACTTAGACCTTAAGACCCTATTCACACATATTTATTTAAACTTTTGCTCTTTACAGTCTTTACAGAATATATTAGACCCATTTTGCACAGTGTGACATGGAATGCACTTTGGATTGTTGTTATCCCACGGTTTATAAAGTCTTGGTTGCAATCTGTATCAAACTGCAAGATATGAGTTTTAAAGGATAAATTTGTTTTTTTCTACGTGGACCCAATTTTTCTATGTTTTTGTGACGGATGGGAACTATAATCTTTGAAATTGGTCCAGTATTAAGCGAGACGAAACACGTTACAATGTAAGTTACTGGGCCACTGGGCATCTTCAGCTTATGCCCACAAAAAGTGCTGTTTTTGCCAGGGACATGCTCATTTTATTTTTTCTGACAGCACTATGGAAAGGATCGCCCAAAAACTCTAAAGTGATAATTTCCATGATGTTGTGAGACACTTAGAATGATAATCTGAGCTTGTGGCAAAAACGGCACAAAATGATGAATACATATTTGTTAGTTAGCAATAGCTACTAAGGTTAGCCTGCAGTCATTGACATGAAAAGGCAATAACAATGTTCATTATAACACTTCATGTAGTAGTTAATTTTTTTTTTTTTCTTCATGTCACCTCCGGGACTCTGTACTTACACACCAATGCCTGGGAAAATAGGTCCAGGTTGAACAAAACATATTACCCTTAAAGGCATGTCAGATGCAGTGAGAAATTACTGGTACATCATAGTGCTGTGATGTAAATGGAAAAAACAAAGATATCATCACTAACCAGGCATTTGGCCTTGGTGAGGATACTTTTATGCATTCAAAAATCTTAATAGGAAATTAGGAGAGCGTACAGTGGATCATGGCTAACATGGAATGCTGATTTTGCAAAGTGAGTTTGCGTAAATTATGTTTCAGCTGTAGCATTACGCTAGCTCACCAGTCAATTCTGCATTATTCAAGTTGTATTCTTTTTTAAATTTTTTATTTGCTGTGAAGATTTACAGCCCCCATGTTTAATATTGTGTTGTTGTTTTTAGATAAGGTTATTTGCAAGGTCAAAGGTCACTGTAAGTGTAGCAAATATGAAGACTACCCTTACAGCTTGGACACAAATCAATCCAGATCAATTTGGCAATAGTCCCTCACTTTCATCAGTCACAGGTAAATAAATTAAGTTGAGAGTTCACAGCACCCTGTGCAGGTTAAAGGTCAAGATGTTACTATGGAAATCGTTTCTTTCCATCAAGTCAGCGGATGGACAAGAGCCATTTATGAATGTAATTGTCACGGTGACCCTCGGGGGAGAATTCCTCTGTGTGTGCGTGTGCGAGAGGAATTGTAATGGGAGATGTGCAAGATCTTATTAAACATTTTGTGAGAGGGCTTCATGTTTAATGTCATACAAGGGATTTTAAAAGTTACTTATCAATTTGGAGGGTTAATGACAATGACATGGAGAAAAACAAAATGTCTCCAGTGCTGGACATAAGTCAGCATGAGTGTTTGGGTGGAAATCTTCCACCAAATGGCAAGTTAAGATAGTTTATTAAACATATACAACTATATATATGGTCTATTTTCAGAAGAGTTACAATATTCATAAAGTTTAAGCTCAACACAGGCACTTTGGAAAAAAAAGAGTCTGCCAAATGCACGTGTACAGGTAGATGAAAGGGAGAGTGGGAGGTAAAAGAAGGCTTGAGAGAGACAAGATTGTACAGGAAGGGTTTGCCATTTCATGAATAAAAAGATAGACAGAAGCTCTTAGACACAGGAGAAGCAGCAGGTAAAAACCATCAAGAGAAAGAAGAAGAGCAGTGAGTTCATCTCCCTCCTAAATCTTAGGGCAGATTTCATTGGAGTGTATGTGGGGGGTGGGGAGAAGTTAAAACGGGCAGTGGAAAGTGCCAAAGGACAGCTCATTAAATATTAAAAACCAAAAGGGTTTATCCTTGGGACGCATGGGAATACTCAGTTAATATTTTACAGAAATCTGCCTATTGGGGTTTGACATTTCACTTGGCAAATGTTTTGGTGTTAGAGGAAAGGAGGTAGCGGGGATTATCCTGTGGGGAGCAGGATGATCCAAAGTAAATGTCTTGTAAATCTGAGCAAGTATTGTCAGAGGAGTCTGTATCAACAACATTCCATTTCTGGGATTGCTACAGTACCGCCAGAAATTCCGCCCAATGTTCCTCATTTTTGCCTGGATGTCCGTTACCTTCCTCTTTCTTTGTGTTGGCGTTCTAATCTCTGGTGGATTTCTGAGGACTGTGGTTACCTGGTCCTCAGATCTCTGCAGGGTAAATCCAGACAGCTAGCTAGACTATCTTTCCAATCTGAGGACTATGGTTACCTGGTCCTCAGATCTCTGCAGGGTAAATCCAGACAGCTAGCTAGACTATCTGTCCAATCTGAGGACTATGGTTACCTGGTCCTCAGATCTCTGCAGGGTAAATCCAGACAGCTAGCTAGACTATCTGTCCAATCTGAGGACTATGGTTACCTGGTCCTCAGATCTCTGCAGGGTAAATCCAGACAGCTAGCTAAACTATCTGTCCAATCTGAGGACTATGGTTACCTGGTCCTCAGATCTCTGCAGGGTAAATCCAGACAGCTAGCTAGACTATCTGTCCAATCTGAGGACTATGGTTACCTGGTCCTCAGATCTCTGCAGGGTAAATCCAGACAGCTAGCTAGACTATCTGTCCAATCAGAGTTTTCTGTTCCACGACTAAAACAACTCTTATAAGCACACGTTTCACCAAAACAAGTTTCTCCCTGAGGCTATTTTACACAGGTTCCGTCATTGTGTCCGGCGCTTATTGTGATTGGTTAAAAGAAAAGCCAATTAACCAGAACCCTTTTTTCCCCCATCCTGGAATGCTGTGTGGACTAGCCAGACCCTCCTCCGCAGCGCTGTGAAGGAGGGCCTGGCAATTTGAGACTATTGTCAGGGTAATGTGTGTATATATATACTGTATATATTTATTGGCTAGAAAATAATTGTAAAAACATTGTAAAAAGCATAAAAAGATGATAGTTGATGGGAAGACAACACAAGGGTTAATATATCTTGCTTTGGACCGAAGTGTTTCATTGATCGACTGACACTGCCATTTTTCAGACAGAAATTACAATCTACAGGAGACCCGTCATCACACAAGATATCTACGGTACCCAGTCTGCTGCACATACAGGATGGAGCTGGAAACAGCTGAGCTTCAGAGCAGAAAGGGCAACACCTTTTTCCCTTCACGACAACTTCAAAACCTATGAGCAGGAACTCTGAAGAACTATTGGAAAAGGTCAAGTGGGTGTTTAAGGAAAACTCTCAGCTGATTATTATTCACAATCTCCTTCTCTAACTGTCATCACTGTCATTGTTGGTAACATGTAAAAATGTCTCTTGGTGTGTTGACTACATTAGTAGTTATGGGTGCCAGGTTAGCTTTAACCAAGGAAAATACTACTGTTATGTTAATGATATCTTGGAATGACAGAAAGTGAAGTTTGTCACTCGGGCAAATGGTTGTCTTGAGGCCTAGCATAGCTGTTTTATGCTGGTAATAACATTGCCTGGGTGGAGGCAATACTTTAACTTTTAAATTAAGAGTTAATGCCACAGATTACATGAAATACTTGCCTGCAGGATTGCTTTGAAAGATGTGCACTTACAAAAAAAAAGTATCAGTGCACATCTTGCAAGGCCATCCTCACGGAAATGCTTTATGGTGAAAAGGCGCATGTTTTTGGCCAATCATCCAAATGAATCCTGTAAATGCAAATGTCTGAAAACACACTTTTTTAAAACCCCTCGACCTCTAGCCTTCAACGCAACAACGGCTCATAACAATGGTGGACTACATGCTTGTGTTCCTGCTGGAGAAGATATTGAGCCTATTAGGGTTACAAGGGAAACATATACTGTATGTATACAGCGTGCAAGCTTTATGTGCATGCTCTGCCTCTTCTTCTCCGTTTGGTGAATTTCTGTAGCAGAAACAGCGCCACCTATAAGCCTGGAATGTGAAGTAGCGTGTTGAGTCATTAACAAATGGATCCGTTTGGACGCAAATATTCTTGAACCAATGCCATGGAAGACATGCTATTTCTGTGTTCCTTTAATTGTAAAGTGCACTGTGCCCATTATTTAAATGAGGGTGATTGATTGACTAGATAGACTAGATAGACACTAATGGGACAAAAACCGCAGTCTCTTAGATCAAAGTGCTTTGGACCATCCATCCACCACCCCCAACTTCCTCCCTACAGGTACTTTGTGGCTCTTACTTCTATAAGACTTGGAAATGAGCTTGTGTCGGTATCAAACGCCCCTGGGAATGAGAATGGGCTGCTTGAGTAGAACAGAGCCTTCGCTAATGTTAGTAGTAATACTGTGGTTTACCTGCAGTACTAAGACGAGTATAACTATTAACTATATATAGTATAACTAATAACTATTCAGGCTAACCAAGGATCTTTTAAACCTTTCCTTTCCCATAAAGTGCCTACTACATGATTGGTCTTTTGCTACGTTCACACCTCTCATTCACACTGCTCTGAGGTTCCCGAGCCCCTCAACCGGAGACATTTAACCCGGTTTGGTTTTGGAATCTGCGGGGTTGTGTGGCAGTCTCAACGGCTGCAAACGGAGACCTTTGGCAACACAGACATCAACACCAACGTTTCTCCGCCTGATTGGGTCTTATCAGCAACGGGCGGAGTATACATGCTGCCTCCTGTGAATGCCCAGTAAACAATAGTGTTAATGAGGTTTGGGCGTGCACAAAGATCGCTTTTGGCCTCTAAGAAACCAAGATGTAGCGATGTAAACACTAGCTATCTCAATTTGTGTCATATCTATTCATTCTATAATTTAATTTAATGAGTCATTCTGCTTGTAAAATGATTTCATTTATTGGTAAGGAGTTTGTTTCTTAACCCAAAAAATGTATGCAAAAAATGTTTGAGTGGATTGATTGTGAACCCTACATTGGGATTCATACGGAATGAGCTGACTGATCCCATGTGTTCCTTTCTGAATCCACCAACAATCAGTCATAAAAACAATGAGTCATAAATGGCAATCAACTGTTTATTTATTTCATATGCAGAGAAAAATATACAATTTAAATATCAAGCTTCAGCAAAAAGTCTCTACACAAATTGACAACAAGCCAGCTAGCATGGTAGTTCAGTCGGCCAGCTGCAGAACAGCAACTGGTTTGTTTATGCAGCTCCAGCCAGAGTCATGGGATAAAAACAGCTGTGTCACCTCACCCCAGCCAGCCCCACCCTGATGCTCTGACCTAATCCCAGCCCCAACAAGTGTGGAAACTGCATTACAGTTTTGTGATCATAGCCAAATTGTGTGGATTTATGGTTGCAAAAAAGGTGAGGAGAGGTTTAGAAAGTGGGGCCTTGAAAGCAACAACAGCAAAAATCTGTCTCATTGCTGAGCCCTAAGAACTGTTTCATTTCATAATTTAGGCAGTGAGCAAAATGCGATCCAAGTAATACATAGATACATACCAAAACAATCTCCCAGACAGCAAAAAAACCCACTAATGCAGCACTCTATTTCTGTTTTTGATAGCAATAATAGTATTTAACAACATCAAAATTGTATGTTTTTCTTTCTAGATTTGGATTTTCAACAAGTGTTTCATTTGACATTCATATGGTCTGTAAAATGTAAACGGATGAAAGGAATCTCCCTGCGTACCATTACGCTTTGCGAGAAACCATTTGTATTTTTACATTTATTTATACACCGAGAATAACAAGAGAAAGAGGTCAGACATTAAATGATGATCAGAACCATTTTTATATTTTTACAGTGTAATATTCAAACAAAGTTTTAATACAGAGCTAACAGACAGTATAATTATGCTCCCTCTGCATCGTTAAACAGAAGGATTTTGCCCTCTCTTTATGTAGTTTTGTGCTACAAAAAGACACCAAACAGTAATACAAAATATTGTAGCATCTTCAGTTTTAACAGTGACAGTTAAGCACAAAGAGCCTCACAGCTGCGTTATAGCACATCTTCATAAAGGTGAATCATGTCGAAGCCAGTGTCCTTGATGCTTCGGTCATTTTTCCTACACAAAGTCTGCTAGGTTGTACAAAAGAAGACCAGTATTCATAAATCTTTCTCAGAACCGAACCGACAGACTTGATCATAAAGGATAGCAGGGGTCATGATAAAAATGTAGAACTTTGAGAATGCATGGTAAAGACAAGGGGCCTGTCTCTTTCAACAACATGTATAGATTCATTCCCAGCCCACAGTTGATCATTTGAAACTGAATTCACTTCACATTTGAGTTTCAAGACTTCAATAGTGAGCTTAAAGAAAAATCAATAAAGGATTTGCATATCGTGTGTGGCGAATCCCGATGTGAGAAATTTGGAGATTTGGAGACAAAAGCCAAATCCATTATTTTCTATATCAATATTTACAATATGTCAGCCAATCTGGCCATCCAAGTTTTCTTAATGACCTTAGTATAACAAGTTATTAGGGAGTTTAATTTAAACTACTTCAACTATGTGTTATAGATTCAAACAAAACAATAAAAATGATTTTGTCTTTTTCTATTTTCTATTTTTTTTTGTTTCACACCACAAATGTAAAAAATCATGATGAAAGCTTTCAGTTTCATTATACAAAGATTAAGTCCAGTTCCCTAAAATGCTTAGCCTGGATTCCAGCCAAATTTAGTCCCGCCCACAACATTTGAGGTTGGGAACTTCGGTCTGGACCTGATCCGTTGTAGAGGAACTATGCTCGAACCAGAGCTGTTAGGACCAATCAAACTGTCAGGGTGGGCTTTAGATAATGATGGACAGATGATCAACCAGAGCAGACCCGCAGGACTGCGCCCGCCCATGTCGCCCTACCTATATCAGCATGCTCATATGACGGTTCTCCCGAGGACCTGTAGCTGTAAAAATGAATATAGCTAATGGTTTTAATTCACCTTGTGTTCTATTAATACATCCATGGTAGTATCTTATGATTTATACGAGGGGTGTATGTATGCTGTAAAGCCTGTAAGGAGGATGTAACATCATTAACGTTTTCCAAACTGCCGGGGCTATCAGCTAGTAGCTAACAACAGCGGTAGCTAGCAGTTGAGTTCTGTTGACAGCTATGCGTCACTCAACATACGTCACATACTCCGTTGCTCTGATTGGTCTCTCCAATTGAGTGCAGAGGCATTTTCTTTCCTGGTTCGGTTAAAACACCCCCCATTATCAGACTCAGACTCATAATCAGACTGAAGCAGAATCAGACTCAGATCCTGAAGAGAATCTGAATAGAATAAGCAATTGGCAATAAAGTTGTAACACTCAGGGCCTCAATAAAGCCAGCCTCTCAAACACTAACAACACCGAAAACTTATTTAGAGGGGTGGAAACAGATATCACATCAAGAGAGAGAGAGAGAGAGAGAGAGAGAGAGAGAGAGAGAGAGAGAGAGAGAGAGAGAGAGAGAGAGAGAGAGAGAGAGAGAGAGAGAGAGAGAGAGAGAGAGAGAGAGAGAGAGAGAGAGATGTGTTTTCACACAGATGACGTAATGTATGGTTATAATAGGTTATGGATTTGAAAGTTACCGTCTTGTTTTTTGGATAACTTCCTGTATTTGTGTTGGATTGTATTCTCACCTAAAGTGAACCAAACTCAAGATCACTTGAAAGCAAACCATGACCCCCGTTTTTTAAGCGGACCAGAGTTCTGTTGTTTGGTCTGCATCATAGTTGGAATGAGCTTTCACACCGCCTAAACCAACCGGCTATCCAATGAAACGCTCAGTTAAAATAGAACAAACAAATACAAGAAGATACAATCTCCAAATGGAATTCTTCTCTGGCCTGATGGCTCCTGTCCTCAGAGGCTTTATGAATACAGGTCTGGACTAGTATAAACTAACAGCGAAGCACCAGTAAAAACTAGAACACATTTTATCCAGCCAGCGAACTTCAGTTAACAGACTTGATATTTAAGGCAATGTAAGTTAATAGAATTGTTCCTCTCAAACAAAACAATGGATTTACAATATATGGGCTGCAAAGAGTAACTGCAGCAAATAAATTGGTTTGTACAGACATAACTTTAAAAAAAATACAATTGACAGCAAACCACAACCCTTCATGACAGTAAATGGTGTCACTTGCTATGCTGAAATCAATGAAATACACAAGCAAAAAACAAACAAACAGATGTGTCAAGGTAACCCAATCAAAAATTACCAAATTATATGAAGAGACACAAATATAAAAGTAAAGGGGACACCAACCTCAAAACAGAATCCACATGTTCACTCTAAAGCCTGGACAGCTTTACTGTTAAGTCAAACTGTCAAACTTTGAAAAAGCATTAACATTTTTTGGACATTTAGACACATTTCCAGAAATAAATCATGTAGTATTTTTTTTTTATATTTTTGTCAACTAACTGTTGCAGAAGATGGAATACTGTTTCCAGTCTAATGCTGTCAGTATTTTCCAAAACTGTCCAGGAAAAATGAAACTGAGAATGTGGTTTCTGTTTCAGGGTTGATTTCCACTTTAAGACACTAAGAAGAGAGAGAGCCCCTTTGTCCCTTGGAGTGGAGTCAGCACACTGTGACCCCATCCTCCTGCTTTGCCACTGTGGTGCTGGGGGTCTAAATGACTCCCTGATAGCACCCCTACCCAACCCCGCCCAATGTCAATGCCCCCACCTCAAGATATCTCAAACCCAGAGTTCAAGCACCAACATTCCCAATCCCTACTTAGACCCCAAACCCCATCAGTTACAAACCTGACAGCCACTACGGAAAATCACCCCACCCAGATGTGTCATTTTCAAAACATCTGTGATTATATAGTCTCTGCTATGTTCACTTTGCTTTCATCCAAAATGCCTAATGACCATGGCCACAGGAAATTGAACCACAAGCTGCAAGTATAGTTTTAAACAGTTTATCTCAGGTGGTATTGTCGTCCTACAAAAATATCTAATGTTATCATCATTACATTAGACTGTTCTTACCAGAATGGGTCAAATTTAGCAACTTGACTGAAACAGTTAATGCCCTACCTGTACACCTGTATCATTTACTAGAAGGTGTTAAACTAATCATATCCCTAAAATGCATCGCATTAGGCGATAACTGCAATATTACCATTAAAACAAACAGAGCTGCGGTTGTTGGCCAGTTACCAACTGAGATCATTAGAGCTGGGTAATAATATATTGTTGGAAATTTGAAGTATGCACACGTTTATAAGAACCAGACCTTTCTGGAAACAAACTTTGGTTTCTTTATGCTGGTAAATCTCAGTCTACACCACCACTTATGAATGCATCAATACTCATTTATAGTGGTTACTGTATGGCAGCCAGATGTAATGCTAAACAGTGTGACACAGCTTTGCAAAAGACAGTGATGGTACTGAAAAATGCAACCACTGCAGGGAAGCCATTTTACACTCAGAGAACGGTGGTATTGTTCTGCAACAGGTGTAAAAGTGCAGGTTTTCATTGACATCATTCAGTCATGACGCTCCAGAATCAGGTGATGTTACACTACAAAGTTCCAGCTGTTTATTTAATCTTTGAACCAGAAAAGAAATGACAATACACTTTATGAAAGCCAGAACATGATATTTGAACATATTTTGGTTTCTGTTTGTATTCAAATGAAATGCAAATAATTAAAACTTGTATTCAATACCGACCAAGAATAAATAAGCAGAATCAGAACAGATTAGATCTTAATGAGTGTCAGCCACTCATCATCATTACTAGCAAAAAATCATGTATTTTCTGTTTTTTTTTGTGGCAATGTTGGCTCAACTGGCCAGTTTGGGGTAATGTGTATTTCCTTAGATTAATTTGAAATTGTCCTGAAAATCTCCACAAGATATGTCATTCAATGGTACAATCACAGATGTGATGTAAATACCATCTGGTAAGAAGGTTACATGATTTTTGATTGTTTTTCAATCTTTATTCCAATTAAGAAGAACAAATTAATCATTTTGTCATTGTCATGTCTTCTAAGTGCTTGAAACATATATTGTGACAACTTTTACGAATGCATTGTTTTTCCCCGTAATGTTATGTCAAGATTATATTTATTGAAAACCTTTCATGTCTGCTGCAAATTTGATATGGGTACCTTTACCTTGGATACAGACTAACTGAGATTTCATGTGTGGACCCCCACAGATTGGCATTCATCTAGTGTCCTATAACACAGCAAGAAGAAGATGGGTTAATACCCAGGCCGGGCTTGTCCCAAACATTGATTCTCTTGTTGAGTTTTTGCTGTTCTCTCAGGTCTTTCCATCCTCCCCCCCACCCCAAACTCTAAATTTACAACACCTCAGTTGGTCATAGAAAGTTTTCAAAAATCACAAAACTCTAAGAAACTTGTTGGACAGGGTTTCTCAGGCTTATTTTGCTTCGGAACACATGCCACATGTTGCTCCTATGAGAAAGACATTCATGTGACCCGTTCTGGATCCATAGACACAGTTTAAGGAGTAGCGTGTTGCACATTGTTCTTTTTCCTCTAAGCCAGCTATTGTTTGCAGGTATTACATCCAACTTCCTGTCTACAGGCTGAAATATCACATTATACTTTGTGTACCCATTTAAGTCCTTATAAGGGCCCAGCAGCATATTACAAGTAGGTAGACCAATTTTAAGACCCCATACTGGGATCACTGTGGGACACACTCATGACATAAAGTTCTTGAGTTTGAAACATCTACTGATAAAGATACAATAAACTGTACTGAACGTGTTCATTCTCTATTTCACACTTCCAGAAAGCTGTAGTCTTCCTTGGCAGGTCGTCAGTCTGCGGTCCTTAGCGCAAGACAGCCACAATCCGTGCTTCCAATGTTGGAAATAGTCTTTCTACAAGTACCAAAGTAGTACATGGTGATTTTGGTATCTGCACTCCTTGTATTATTTCTACTGTTTATATGCTCTCTAAATGTCTATCCCCACCCTTGCCTTCTCATACCCAAATAATGCTGTCACCTCACCATGTAAAGATAGTTGAATCATTGAGCAAGTCTCACATCCCAAAACAACTTACCATCTTAGTGGAATTCGGGCCGTAGTCATTCTAAAATCCATGATCCATAATGGTTTGAGCTACGCTCATATCTGGAACAATCCCCTACCAAGATGTCCGCACTTTCCACCCAACCTATCCCATTTCCCTTTTACCAATGAACTTGTAAGCAATTTTCTTAAATTCTTTTCCTTTCAACTCCGTCCTCCTCATCTCCCTCCCCCCCACCCCAGGCCAGTCTTCTAGTTGGGGGGCGGAGGGGCTCGTGCCGCTAGAGAGCTGTAATCTGAGTCAATTCTGTGTTGGAGTTCCCCGTCCCCTGGTTCTCTCTCCTCTGTTGGGGGTCTACCCCAACCAAGGGGAGCTCCACGCCTAGTCATGCTGGATTAGGGGTCCCTCCTCCATGCCCCCCACCATCAGCCTTGCAGCTATAAGCCGCTGCCACCTCCCTAGCGATGCTCCTCATCCTGCCCGACTGCTGGGTGTCGTGGTGGAATGGCGAAGGGTTGCAGAACTCGCGGAAGCAGCGTTTGAAATTCTCATCCAGGAAGGCGTAGAGGACAGGATTCAAGCTGCTGTTGACGTAGCCCAGCGCGATGCAGAAGTGCATCAGGACCACCGTGAACAAGCTGCTCAGGTTGAAGCCAAGTGACTGAGCCAGGACCATGATCTGGATGGGGGTCCAACAGACGACAAATGCTGCCACCACCACCAGGACCATCCTGGTGATGCGCCGCAGGTTTCGGTCTTTTTCCTTCGAGCCAGAGAGGATGCGAACATTGCGCAGGCGCTTCACCATCAGGCTGTAGCAGATGCTGATGATCGCCACGGGGATGAGGAAGGAGAAGAGGAAGACGCAGGTGCCAAAGACAGGATCCCAGTTATCCCTTGGTTCAGGTAAGACCACGATGCACTCAACTACATGCATTGGAAGAGAGGAAGAGAAGAAAAGGGATGAAAGAAAAGTTATACATGCAGATTGCAATTTGCTGGGGGGATGCTTGGGATTTCCCCCCTTTCTGGTCTATATATCCCTGCCTCTGCTGAGTTATATTCATCCTACACTGAAACATGAGCACATAGTGCCATAGAATGATCAAATCAGAGTTTTTTTTAAATTCAATTCAATTTTATATAGCGTATCAATTCATAACAGGAGTTATGTCAAGACACTTTACAGATAGAGTAGGTCTAGACCACACTTTATAGTTTACAAGGACCCAACAATTCTAGTAGTTCCCTCCAGAGCAAGCAAGCTGCCAACAGGTAACTGCAAGCCAGCTACTGGCACTGCAACATGATGGTCCTTTCAGGTGTCATGGCAGTGGAGCTTAGCCAGAAAAAGTGAATGTCATGCGGCGATGACAGTTAAGTTTAGGCTCCAAAATGACTAGTTAAGTTAAGAAAAAGTAAAAGGTTAAAACACTCATTTCCTGGGTGAAAATATGTTGTTTTCACTGCAAAATTAACTCTGCTCTCCGGCTTGGAAGTGCTGTGTTTTATGTTGACACCACGTTGTGCTATTTTGAGATTATTTTCTATTGAATATTGAAGCTTGTAAATGAGTGTTTTGGCATGGCTGGCCGAGTGGCATTATATATATGGTATTAAAAGAGGGATTTAATTCTTGCATGTTTTGTGGTGTTGTGCATTGACAAAGATATTGCCTGCTAGTCTTGCTCTCTTAGAAATGAAATGGATGGATTGGTGACTAGCTTACTTATCAAAGTGCTGGAAGGTCTAGTTTTTCACTTTTGACAAAGTCATTCCCCCTGCTTCCGGTCTTTGTGCTAAGCTAGGCTTAACACATCTGGAAGCACAACAAGGAAATGGATATATCTTATGTGACTGTAGATATTATCAAAGTATAAACCTGAAGTCTAAACCTTAATTTACACAATATGCTAATTAAACTGGGCTAAAACTGACTTTTTATATTACAGGGAACAATGTGGGTTATATCTGAATAATTAATTGTGAATTACAAATGCAAATGACTCATGTAGTTTAGGCAGTGACACTAATAATAGAAGACACGCACATATAATTAAGGAAAGAAAAAACATATTTGCATCAATAGTAGGATATGATGATAGTGGTACAAAGGAAACAAAGTGGGGCAGGAAAAATGAACTATGATGTGAGAGAGTAAGTTTTCCCAGTGTTTAATCAGTTCAATCCTAATACAGTCTGCAGCTAAACAAGGATGAAGACTGGAAGATGAATGTGTCTGGACCTATTTAGAAATAAGAAGACAAAGGTCAAAGAAAAGAAAGAATGATGACAGGAGAGTTTTGGATGACATGTGCTGGTCAGATTTTGCATTTCAAAGGCAAAAGTAAATGTTCTTTAATATATTAAGTAGTACACACTATCAACAAAACATACCCTGTTTGAAAAGTCCGTAGAAATACTGGATACTATACTGTGTTGACATGAAGGCATTTTCTGTAATGAATTTTCAAAGGTGTTTATCCATTTTTTGATAAACATAAATGTCCGAGAGTTAGCGGTACATTACCGTTGCAAATATGCCATTAATATTGATTGCGTAAAAGGCCGAAACTGTTCTACGATATTTTATGTGATGTTTTATTTAGCAGAATTACATTGTGTTGTTTAATCCTATCCAATCTTGCTTTATATGCTGTATTGCTGTATTGTGTTAAAATGCCCAGGCTCCCCCTGACTGATTATTGGTTTCCCTGTGTTATATCCATGTTCCCTAAACTATGCAGTTGCTTTTCTACGTTGTTCCCAGCTACACATTTTAATGTTTCAAGGTTTATGTAAATGGCTGTTTTTATATGTAGCTCAGCATAAATTCTCTTAGGAAGACCTAACTTTTACTCAATGCACTCCTAAATTAATTCAGCTTTAATCCAAATAAATGTACAATTTATCATGCATGTATAACTGTTGCATATCTGCAACTAGTCTCTCCTGATTGAAATCTATCTCAGTGTAAATCCTTTCAGGAAGACCTCACTCTTAATCAACGCTCTACCTAACTCCAATCAGCTGTTGGAGGCGTTCACCTTCCTGCTAAACCAATCACAATCGCACACTAAATGCAAGGGCCAATCACAGAGTCTGAACTCTGCTTTAAATCTGTTTCTCCCTTTGCTATCAGCTGTTGTTGCAGGCAAAAAGTGCAACCCTCCACCCCCCCCTTCCACCTACAGTCATCTGTTCCAGCTGAACGGTCCAGAGCCTCCTTTGGTGTCTAGATTCTATGGGGGGTCTGATGGTTCTCCACCCCTTGTTTATACAATGCTTGAGCAATGATTGACATGCAGTTAGACACCCCCCTGGCCCTGATTGGTGCATCTAAAAAGGGAGCGGTGGATTTTTGCAAATCGCACTACAGGCTGTAAGTGGTGCCAGAGGAGCTGGATTTATTTTTACATTACATGCTTCATGCAGTACTACTCGAAAATGGGGTCAGTTTCAGAAAATATGACAGAAATTTAGTTTTATAAGTCTTACCTACTGCATCTTTAATTGGTGGAAAGTAGTAACTTGCTTACAGCAGCAGTTTAATACTTTCTTGCTATGTCAGCCTCGTGATTTGACAGCATGGCACTCTGAGCCCGGCTGGGCACAAAGAGAGAAGGGAACATACAGTATCTCCCACACCTACTTTTTTTTGATAATCCATTAGTCAAAAAAACAACAAATGGTCCATACAAAGATTGATCACATTTTAGATGTGATCTGGCTCCAGGATTTCTGCCATTAGATACATTTCATGTTTTCATCATAACTCTGAAGTGCATGCGGAGATTAAAGGTTGGATTCTATTAAAGCTTGAGGCTGTTTGCAAGGCCAAGAAATCACTTTGGATTTAATAGTTAAGTAATAGCAATCAGACTTGAAAGTGTTCGTAGGATGTTGGAGGACACTCAACGTGTCTTCTAGTTACTTCTAGTTACACTGATTATAGTAATTATCCCGCACTAACAAGTGTGGTTTTAATGAATAAGTGGCATTTTTAAATTCTCAAGAGCACGACCTCAAATTATTGTCCCAGTTTTTGAAAAAAAGGGACTCCACTTGAACATAAAAGCTTTAGAAACGTGTCCTACGCTAAAACCTTTCCCACATGGTTTATTTGAAGTAGAAAGCAATACATATTCATATTTTATCTTTTTTGTCTAATTTTTTCTCCACTAAAGTCAGAAGTAAAATCTCATCTCCAGAAACATAAATGGAGTGTCTTGTTTTTGAATTAAATCCTTAAACTGCGTTTGCACCGCACGCACACGCACGCGCGCACACACACACACACACACACACACACACACACACACACACACACACACACACACACACACACACAGCAGAATAGACTGCATAAATAGTCGAGATAAAGCCAGATAAAACAAAAAGCAATAGGAACTACTGAAAGAAAAAGTTCCATTTCGTGGGTTTGCTTTTATCTGTTGCATTTCACAAGGCATCAGTGTGCATGAATTATACAATGTGTGGGTGTCTGTGGTAAAAATGGAGGCCGTAGCCCCGGCTCCATTACTGCCACGCTCCAGCCATTGATCACAAACACAATAAACGTCTATTTGAAAAGGACAGGGAAAGTAATAACCTGCTTGATGGGGCTGTGAAGTTGATGTGTTTTATAACCATGGTTGTAAATGGCTCTCTGGTAGAAATGCAACACCAGACAAATATAATAATGGTATGTAGAGAAATCATCCCAGAGGGTCAAAGGGCAAATGGAAAAGCATCCATGGTTGCCATGTCCAAATTTATAGGCTGCATTTGTTGAGGACTGTGTGTCAACATACCGCTCAATTTTTCATCTATCCGACAGTTTGTTTTCTGGTGTGTAAGAGATTTTCAACATGGGGTCTGTGACCCCTAGAGGGTCCTCAGTTAGTACATTGATGATAAGATACATTGAAGATAAACTTACTATTGGTGAAATTCAAGATTTAAAATTCTTTATTAATCCCACAATGGGGAAATTCCCACCGTTGCAGCAGCAAGTGATAGGGAGGGAATTACAAGAATTAGATAAACAAACAAATAATTATAAGTGAAGACAATAAATAGTCAAATGTATTTACAGTGTTGCAGTATTGCTCATGTCACATTTATAAGAGCCAATATGGTAGCCATACAGTCAAGCTTAAGGATTCCCACTGCCTTCCAAATGTATGTTTATCATTAAAACATGAAAATAATAACCATTTACTTCCATCCATTCTGTCCATTAAACCCTCCTTTTTAAAATTAGACCCATTTTCATATCAGAAAATTCTTTCAACCTAATTGCCCAAAAATAACACACTCTATTATAATAATAATAATAATAATAATAATAATAATAATAATAGTGCACGCTCTTCACTGACTTTTATTGACTTTTTGGGGTTTAATTCAATGTCATAGCAATAACCTGACTCAACGTTGGCGGTCTGTGATTATCCATAAACATCCTTGATCTGATCATAAAGATCATAAAGCAATAGTGCGTAGTTTCTGTTACCCCCATGAAAAATTCTAAGTAATGATACAAAACTGTTGGCGCGTCCACATGATACAAGCCTTCCGTAGAGGTTCCCTGCTCCGTATCTCTTTCAGCTAACGGGTCCCTGGCCTAAAAAACATTCTACACCCACACGCTAACGTGACTGCAGATCATCTCATTTTCATCCTGCCCTCTCATTCGTCTTTATCTTGTGGAAACTGCTTCCTCTCCGTCTATTTCTGTTATTTCTTCAGACAGTGCTGACATTTCCGAAAGCAAAAACCTTGCGGACAGTTTGATTTAATATCCATAATTTCTAATTCTGCTTCAGAGACAGGCTGACAGCTCGTCAGTACACTAATATAAACCACAGCTTCCCACCTAAATAACTATAGATCCAGCCTCCAAACAGCTACATCATAACTATGAAACACTTTATGAGGAACTTTTAAATCTCTCTGTTTGGGGCTTGTGTTTAGGTGAAGACATTTACTTCCACCAATCCATGTTTACTTCTCTCAGGACAGGCTTTCTACTGGGAGAGACATTTTTCCAATGAAAGAAATGACCAAAATACCAAATTTAATCAAAATTTCATTTTATACTTGACCCATTCTGCCCACTGCATTAAGACAAACACAAACATGCAATATCATAAAAATGTGTTGATAGATTCACAGCGAATAAATGTGCTTTTTGTCTAACAAGAGGCATCAGATGGGATTTATTGCCGTGCCATTAAAGCTTCTCTGCGCTGGCCGCTGCATGCGATAAAGGTCAAGCAGCAATCACTTGATAGCTGTTAGCAGCAGTCACTCAACGGTGGTTTTCAAATACCTTTTTCAAATGTCAATGCATGACTTTTACTTCCCGCTTTTTCTACACAAACCAGTGTTGCCGTTTCTTTCAAAGCCCGCAATGAGATAGTATTCACAATCAGTCCAGAATAACCTTCAGAGACCAATATCAAGCAAATTATGTTATAATGTTGTGTTGCGACAACAAAGATTGCTCAACTCATAGGTCCTCTTAGGTTAGATCCTTTGCACCATGTTTTTCAGGTCTTTTAATTCTATGAGTTTCTTAGATTTTCTATCCACTTTTTTCTAAATAAAAAACTTAAAATCCTTCTGCACATAACATGATGACAATGTCTGCAAAATGGCATCCGAAAGGGACATGTTTTGGTGGAACGTGCTTGTTCAAAAGTAGTTTTAGTTTCGCAACAGAAAACTCCGATTGGACAGATAGTCTAGCTAGCTGTCTGGATTTACCCTGCAGAGATCTGAGGACCAGGTAACCATAGTCCTCAGATTGGACAGATAGTCTAGCTAGCTGTCTGGATTTACCCTGCAGAGATCTGAGGACCAGGTAACCATAGTCCTCAGATTGGACAGATAGTCTAGCTAGCTGTCTGGATTTACCCTGCAGAGATCTGAGGACCAGGTAACCATAGTCCTCAGATTGGACAGATAGTCTAGCTAGCTGTCTGGATTTACCCTGCAGAGATCTGAGGACCAGGTAACCATAGTCCTCAGATTGGACAGATAGTCTAGCTAGCTGTCTGGACTTACCCTGCAGAGATCTGAGGATCAGGTAACCATAGTCCTCGGAAATCCATTGGAGTTTAAAATGGCAACACAAAGAAAGTGGGGGGTAATGGACATCCGGCCGAAAATGTTGCATATGAAACATTGTCCATATACTACTGCTAAATAGAATAGAAAGCCTTTATTGTCATTATACACAAGTGCAGTACCTGTGCAACAAGATTGAAGCAAAACCTTTACAGTGTCAACACAAAATATAAAAATATAAAATATAAAAATATAAATATAGGTAGTGCAGAAAAGAAAAGAGGGGGGGTGACCTGGTGCACAGTCCTGAGAGCATCTATATCTTATATAAAATTGGTGGTAGGTTGTTAAGTGAAGTCAGTACACGTGTGAGTTCAGAGGGGTTATGGCTTTATAACGGTACTCCGGAGGGCAACACACAGGTTTGAAATCTGTGACACTTGATGTCTCCAGATGCCTCTTAGTACTTGTGCCACAGCCAAGAAACAAAGGACGGGATCCCTCACTGGTTTCCCTTGCAGGAGTTTGCTGGATTTCTCGACTGGATTCCTCAATTTGCCAAATCTCTCGAGAGACTCGCTGCCCAACAATTTATCCTAAACTCACCCATTTGAGGTTAACGCCTAAACTAATTTACCTAAACCATTTTGCGAGATTTATGGAACATCTTGGGTTACCATGTGTACACAACTACCAAAACCTTCTTTGGAGCGGTAAGCCACAGCGATCATCAACTCTTTGATTGATATTCAGTGTCAATCAACAGGCCATGAGCCTTAAAACAGACTATTCTAAAAAAAGGTGCAGATTAATTCTTAGAATAGTTGGCGTGCCAGAAGACTGTTTTTGTATTAGATTTGGTTTGTTAGCAACCTATCTTATAGGTTGGTTGAGGTTTTGACCAAATGCTAGTATGCTACTCATTATGGAAGGACTAAGAAGTTGAAATTGGAGAATAATAATAATCGGAAAACAGGTCTCAAAGGAGATACTGTACATTTAAAATCTGCTAACTATAGGTCTGCTCCATCTCTAGATCATATTGGAGTTTCAATACAGTCTCCTGGGGATTTTTTGTCTAATCTTTTTCTTTCCACTTTAAATCTTGACCCTTATCTAATGTCTTTTATCTTTTTCACAATGTTTTTCTCCATTTATTATCTCTGGCGTCAGTTCCTTTCCTATCTATCATATATTTCTTTCTTTCTTTCAAATATAAACCAGGGATGTGTGTCCCATCCTGGTTTTCATTTCACAGTTGGTGATTCTCCACCTCTGCCGTCATTCTTCTCATTTATCACTTCTTTTCCCACCTCTTACTTTCTCTTTTCCTCCAGCTTGGATTGTCTGTATTTTCCTTTTCACTTTGGCTGCAGTCTCATTTATTTTTTTTCAATTCCTTAAGTTTGCTGTCTCTTACTTTCCTCATGTCTGGTTCAGACATGTTATTTTCTCTTTTAGTACATTTAGCGTAACCCTCTCCAATCATCAGGTGTTTTCTGTTCTTTTACTTTCACATTCTCTTCCTGCCTTTACCTGTCTTCTGTTTTATGTCCTGTTTTCCTGGGAGTTGGCAACGTAGATGGTTAGGAGGTGAACTGAAGTCAGTCTGCAGAAAGTAAATGTGAGGATGATTATTAATATTTTTAAGTATTGATGCCTCACACAAGTTTTCTCTCCATATTATCTACCTTATCATGAAGATAAATCCAGCAGCATCTGGGCTTGTACCGAGTGATTATTGTTCCATAAACATCTTAAGTAAAATCCAACTCAAATCTTAAATCAAAATTCATTCTTAATATTAAATGGACGCTGTCTCACCGTCATATTGTCCGCTACGGAGCACAGGAAGAGGAGATGGCCCGACATGGAATACATGATAGCATCAAATACCCTAGTATTAGATAACTGCAGAACACAGTGGACATAACTAAATGTCTGTGCATATATCATCAAATGTCAAAGTCTGAAAATAGAGCCGTTAAGCTCTTGCCCAAACGTTCCACTTAATGTCCTCGTTATCAGTCCAAACTTTAATCCTGTTGGTGACAATCCTGCATGAAGAAAAGCAAGTTTTCCTTTTACACTTTTGTCTTCAAACTGCATCTCTGGTTGGGGGATATAGTTGATGCTGTGGTTTGGCAAGGTGTTAACATGTAACTTGCATGATGGCACAGCTGGCTTTGCAGGAGGACTAACCCCAAACAGACAAATCAGGAGAGAAAGAGACTTCAGGGACGATGACTGGCTAATATGACCATTTAAATTCCCTAAAGTTGCGCTCCTGGACCTACTGACTTGGGTGCAGTAAAGAGGGAAGCATACTGGAACCATGCCATCCCAGTCCAAGTACAAGTCCTCGCATCTCTGGGTGCAACCGGCTGTTTACAGCAGTGTTTTATAGAAATATTATAATCTTCAACTTTATCACTGTAAGACTTGTTTGGCTGTAATGTAGTTCAGGTTATATATTATCATATACCTGTAGGTCTGGTATATATCCAACCTGTCCCTGAGTGCTGTACTGCCTGTGTAGTCAGATTTCCCTACACTGTGCGAGAACACGTCGAAATTATAGTTCGATTTGCAGAAATTCCCAAGTGTCTCACAAGTGTTTTGCTTTTTCTCTGCATGATTCGGCATGATTCAGCATCACTGCCAGGGTCATTAACATACTGATCAGCATTCACAAGGTGCTTTGCATTGACTATTTATGGTTAAAAATGGGCGTGCACAGGGCGAGATATCAGGCGGATTCACATAAGCACACTGGTAATCTGTGATTTATAAAGGCAACATTGCTTACACATGGTTTTCTAAATCTGAATTTTTTTTATGCCATTTTTGGCTTTTGGGCGTATGTACACGTTTTATTAAGGATCCTATGCATAGTTTTATAATTGACACCCCTGGCCTTTGCAACATGTTGAGGGTTGAGATCATTATGTGCTGATCCTGATGATTTTAGTCTATGTGGGCTGAAGCCAGTCTCTTATACAGTATTCAGCCTCAGGGCTGGTTTCCACTAGTAAAATATCCTGAAAAGAAACAAAACAAAAGCTCCCACCACCGCTCCCACTCCATCCTCTTGTCAGAGAGCTTGTGGTTTATAGGGTTGTAACATATGACCCTATAAATATAACTATATACAGTATATATATATATATATATATATATATATATATATATATACACAGTATATATGTATGGTTTTGGAGGGTTCAAAAGGATGAAAGTAATCAATGTATGCTTTAATTCAGGTTTCAGTCTAATTACTTCACCTGCTGCAACTTCCAGCTGACAGTGTGTGTGTGTGTGTGTGTGTGTGTGTGTGTGTGTAAAAAGTGACAGCGTATGATAATGTTTCCTGTACTTGACATTTGAATGTTTGTAGCTCATTTCACATTGTAGCTTCAGGCAAAAGTCATGGGGTGAAAAAGATCACATGCATGACTGTAAGAAGGGTGTGTGTGTGTGTGTGTGTGTGTGTGTGTGTGTGTGTGTGTGTGTGTGTGTGTGTGTGTGTGTGTGTGTGTGTGTGTATTCACCTTACTGTGGGTGTCCGCATCTGTATCCTCTCCTGTGTACCCTATCATGGGGGGGGTTGAGATCTCCAACTATCTAGGGACATGGTACATGTCTGTATGTTTTGATTAAAAAAAAGCCACAAAAACATCAAAAGATGTGTAGAAAAATTTTGCAAATTTTGGAAAAAGCCCAAAATAGATTATTGGGGGGGTTGTAACCCCAATGAGGACTATGGTTACCTGGTCCTCAGATCTCTGCAGGGTAAATCCAGACAGCTAGCTAGACTATCTGTCCAATCTGAGGACTATGGTTACCTGGTCCTCAGATCTCTGTCAATCTGAGGACTAAATCCAGACAGCTAGCTAGACTATCTGTCCAATCTGAGGACTATGGTTACCTGGTCCTCAGATCTCTGCAAGGGTAAATCCAGATAGCTAGCTAGACTATCTGTCCAATCTGAGGACTATGGTTACCTGGTCCTCAGATCTCTGCAGGGTAAATCCAGACAGCTAGCTAGACTATCTGTCCAATCTGAGGACTATGGTTACCTGGTCCTCAGATCTCTGCAGGGTAAATCCAGACAGCTAGCTAGACTATCTGTCCAATCTGAGGACTATGGTGACCTGGTCCTCAGATCTCTGCAGGGTAAACTCCGCAGAGCTGTGGAGAAAGGTCTGGCTGCTCTGAGATCTAACTTTGGCATGGATACAGTGCGCCTACCCTCAGTCTGCAATCTACGAAACATTCCCCTGCTTCATGTGGTTTAAGTTAGGTCAAAAGAATGTCTAATTAAACGAAACATTTGTCAAAACAGACTCTAGTCAATACTTGGGATATGTGGAAACGGGCAATGCAATGTTGTGGGCCGAGACGGGGGGGGGGGGGTTTGGGGGGGTTGTTTGAAGTTGTTGTTGTTGTAGTATTTATAATTAAAACATTTTAAAATGCTGGGGATTGGCAAAAACTTTCCGGATCAATCCAATTTTCGATTCAATTGGATGTCAATTAGTTTGTTTTATCTTTTTTGAGGGGATTTCAAATAACTCCTGCTCAAATATGTTTTTACAATGCACCAGCTCAAAAATGACACTAAGAATAGACCTCCCAAAAGGAGTACACAGGGACACAGTATCATTGCTAGCACAGTATGATAATATTGTGCTGGGAAACCAAATGAAATAAAGCCAAATATAGAAAGAGGAGTGGTTTATTACGTGGTGCGCTATAGAGACTCTTAAAGCTAAGAGGGTAGACCTTGGTTTTTTTGCAGTGGTAGAATAAGTACTCAGTGCTATTACCACATTGTAATACTCTACATGTAAAAGTTCTGCATTGGAAATGTTACTTAAGTAGAAGTATGTAAGTATCATCAAGAAAATGTATTTTAAGTATTAAGAGTACTCAATGCAGATCCTCCCATGTGAAAAGAGTAAAGGATCCAACCAGGTGTGTGTTTAATGGTCTCATCATCTCAGCTGGACTTGTAGGCTGTTATATTGTTGGCTATTTCATTTATAATAAAATATCAGATTTTATAAACTACATGTGTTTTGTGTGGATGTAGTGGAATTAAAAGTGGCATGAAAAGAAAAGTAAAGTACAAGTACCTCAACATTTGTATTTAAGTATAGTACTTGAGTAAATGTATTTAGTTACATTTCACCGCTGGTTTGTTGAAACCTACATATACAGAGCCCAAGTCCAGCCCTTCTGGTCCTGGGGACCTACAGTATGTTTCAAACAAATCTGAACCATGGTGGACAGGGAGAGGCAAATTATAGTTTGATCCCGTTTGAATTGAGCCATGGATTAAAAAAATGATGTTTTGCCAATTTAAAAGATCATTTTTCAACCGAAGAAACTCTGTTTATTGTTAAACTGTTGAAGTATAAGACTGTGAAAATACATAATTAATGTATGTATGATGTAACGTTACTAAAAAAACCGCAGCAGATCTTGCATGTTCTTCTGCTGAAAACACTTCGCTGGATAAAACACATCAGGTATTTACTAAAGAGTATTAGGGCCACATAATTTGAGTTATGACTTTATTCTCAGAATTGTGAGTATAGAGTCAGATTTATGAGATTAAAGTGAGAATTCTGAGTTTAAAGTGAGAATTCTGAGAATAAAGTCAGAACTTAAATACATTTTTTACCAGTGGCCCTAATCCTCTTCCGTAGGTAAGATAACGTTACATGTGTTGTGGAACAGAGCTAAGCTAGCTAGCTAGCGAGCAAGTGGAGCATCAAGCTAGGTGACGTAAATTGTGTGAGACGAGAGATGTGGTTTTCTGAGCGGTACTATGACAAACCTACGTCTAGCTGAGACTTTCTTCGGTTGAATTTTTTTTTAAATTGACGAACATCATATTTGTAATGCATGGCTCAAATCAAATGGGATAAAAAATACTAATTTGCCTCACCGGAAGGGGCGTGGCTTTGGTTCTCTATACTCCGATACACTCCGCAGTAGACAGTGTTGGTACAGATGTGTATGTGCATAAGTAAATCAGAATGGAAATTAAATATAACATCATACATTCTGAGCATTCTTTTTTCCTGAAAAACTAAAACAGTTAAATTTGAAACTAATTACCAACAGCCATATTAAAAAATATTATCAGTATTATCATCAGTTAATGATGTGTGATACATCACCTCATTACTACTGATGTATCACTGCTTTTACAATAACTAGCTCATTACAGATATACCACACCATCATAGATGATGAGGCATGGCAGTAATAATTATGTATGGTTCCAATAATGACTTATTATTAGCATATCTATTTATTTGATTTAAATAAAACCTTCAGTAACGCAAGAACATCCAATCTGGAAGACTTCTACTTCTATTTATTTTCTGAGCCCACTAGATGGTTTCAAGAAAAAGGCTTAAGTCATTGTAATCCAGTGTATTAGCAACCCTTTGTTGAACAGAGAGCGCCATCTAGTGGCTCAAAATAAAGACACTGGTTGATGAAGCTTCATTTGGCCGTCACTACTGCTCACCAAAAGCCTGGGTCTGTCCGAGGGTTCTGCCGGTTCAAAGGAAGCTTTTCCTTGACACTGTCGCACCAAATGCTTTCTCTTGGGGCTCAGTCGTAAATGATGGCGTGTGGTCTAGACCTAATCTGAAGAGTGTCCTGAGATAACTCTTTGACACAATATCACCATCATCATATGAATACAATATCATTTAATTCATTCAACAGTCCTTTTGAATGTTAGGAAAACAAAACCCTTTGAAAACAAGATCGCAAGGGGTTATTCCCAATAAAGAATTTTCAAGAGGTTGAAACTTTGATTGTAAACCATAATTAGTGTGCATTACCAAAGCTTTATGTAGCAGTGTAACATGTGTGTGCCTGAACCACTCTCTGACCTGCAACACTAACAGACTTCTCTACGCTGCCATGAAACACTTTAACACATCCCTAAGTCTGTTGGAGGGATTACTACGAGCATATCTTAGTGACAGCAGGGTGGCTGCTGATTGTAGCCTCCCTCCTTGCCACTGTGTCCTTGGGCAAGGCTTTTGACCCCAATTACTGAGAGCGGCGTGCCTTGACTTTCCCTGCAGCTGTCGGGTTACGACGCTGCTCTGTGTGTTTACAGGAGGGGGGGAGGACAGGAATAGAAGTGGAGTAGGCTGAATCTTTATTTTCCCTGAATGCCATTTTGTTGTACAGCTAGCAGTCATGTAAGAACACACACGCTAAACAAATTATACATACATAGGAAGCAGACGACAGGTGAGATGGGAAGGGATAAAAGGAGATGGAGAAGGAATATTGAACTAGAGTGAGGGTGGAAGATTAGAAGAATGGAGAGAATATGCAAGCAGAGGGGTGTGGCAAAGAGAAGAGGATCACTTGGAGGATGAGAATGAAATAAGGGAGAGAACGGGAAAAAGAGAGAGTTGAATAAAGGAGACAAGGATGAGAATAACATGAATGTAGTGACAGGAGAGCACAACAGAGAGACCGATATGAGTGACATTAATGAAGCAAATGAGAAAAGAAATATGACTGAAAATGAAGCAGACGTTACTGTGGTGGATAAGGTGAAAAGCTAATGAATTAGATGACAAGATGTAGATGAGAGTGACCCAAATAAGATCAACAAGATGAAAATGAAATGAGAATGACATGAATGAGAGAAAGGGAAAAAACAGAGCTGGGGATCAAACACATACAAAGGACAAAAAGGGGGAAAAGGAAGACCTGAGCAAACAGGAGATGAATAGAGAAGGCAGGAGAGCTCAGCTGTAGAGTAGACTAATAAAAATGAATACAGGATTAGGCCATAGCTGCAGGCTGAGACTGGATCAATATCTAACAATTAGACCGCCCCTCTTCCTGCTAGTTACAACGCAGTACTCCACTTAACTGCCCTGGTTATACCTGTGTATATAGAATAGAATAATAGAATAGAATAGAAGAATTGTTGTCTCCCCCCACTATACACCCCCATTTTCCAATTCTTCAATATTTACTTCTTACGTGCAGTTAATCTCAAAGACATCAACATCACACATCAACAGAGTATAAATACGTATTTGGAGAAAGTCATTAGATAAAATAGCACTTAAGGATTTGAAAGGCTAGGTCACTGGGGGGTGGGTGGGTGGGGGGCAGCAAAAAGAGCTGCCAGATGTTCTCAGGCCTCGATCGGGCTAAGAGGGGAAATCAATTCCCAGACTAGCAAGAGCCTGAACATGCAAGCCTTTAAAAACAGTAACAAGATCCATTGTCAAATTGACAGGGCGGTGAAGGGCAGAAAGGATTGGAATAAGAAGACAAGCTCTCTTGGAATGTGTTGGCAGTCTGTCAGCAGTGTTCTGCACTAGTTGCAGTTAAAGTATTTTGATTGCTGGGGCAAGAGGAAAGAAAGCTAGTTGCTGTGATTAAGGCTGGAGGAAATAAAAGCGTTGATGACCCCCACGGGGTCAGGGGGAGAAAGAAAATGGCTGACCTGGGTGATGTTACTAATCTGAATTGCAACAAGACTCAAATTTGTTTCTAACTTTACATTATTCTAGCAAGACAAGAATGGTGGGAGAAATTAGACAAACCCAGAATATGACCCTGGGGAATCCCAAGAGCGTCGGAGGATGAGGATTATACTGCAACAAAGAAACTATTTGACCGATGTGAGCTAAATAAATCTATCACCTCATAAATGATATTGACAATTCAAGATATTGTGGTCCAGTAAAGGCTGCTTCATTAACATGTCCTCATGTTGTCCTCGGGACAAATTGACCTGTTTTCCTATATCAATGTTCTTTTTACCTACACAATTGTAATTAACTAAAATAACATGATTGATTCCCCTCAACGCTCCTTGGGGTTTATTATAATGCATTTGAAAAAACAGTTTTGAAATAGTATTGAGTAAAAGTTGACATATTCCAGTCTGTCATTATCATCAACATCCATTCCTTTAATTTTAGTCTCAATAACAATAATCCTAATTTCTGCTTTTCTAACTCAAACATTAGATATACTTTCCTTATTTATTGACCATAAAGTCCAAAAATAACTGTAAAACTAAAGTTAATAAGTTAGTGTTACATAGTGTTGAAAACATCAAAGTGACAAACATTGAAAAAAAGCATCAAATGTTGGAAAAAAGGGACAAAAACGTAAGAAAAAGTTAAAAACATTGATAAAAAGCGTCTACAAAATTGTTGATTTTCACATTTTGACGGGAAGACAACACAAGGGTTAAATGCATTATCATGAACAAGCTCCTATGACATTGTAAGAAAAAAGTATACACACCATATTTTAAAATATAGTATGAACCAAGGAGATAGCCATGATCACGTGATGCCGGCTGGTCACATGGGGCTCCGTTGGATCAGCAGTTGGTAGTTGGTGGTTCAGTTACGTGAGTATAGTCACTCCACATGACTATCAAATAAATCAAAATAACGTGACCATTTCACGAAGTGGCGTGAGACCGGGTTGGAACAGCTGGCTTTGAGCCAGGTACAACGCACCACGAGCTGCCAGTCCAAAACAACTAATTGAGTTTAAGAAGAAGATCCTCAATTGGATGAAAACTCTCCCGATGAACCCACAGTTCCCCAGGAAGCAAACTTTCTGACATGAAAGTGCTTTAACCCCAACCGTGTACTTGTACAGCAGCAGTCAATGTACTGGACACAGCTGAAAAACCAAGACTGAATACTGAGGAATTATAGTGTGAATATATGCTTCATGAGAACAGGCTGCTTCATGTTTTTGAGGCTGTTAAAGCCATAATTCTACTCCTTTTCAGGCTACTCCTGTTAAGCCTGATTCACTCCAACTCACGGTGAGACTACACAGATCCACTATATTATTAGTATATTCATCCTTTTCAACGTGATTTAAAACATGAACTGGGAACACCCAGTTGTGTTTATATTGAGTCCACATTTACTCTTTCACCTTCTTCCTCTAAATGTTTTCATTTTGACTGCATTAGGATTAAAACATGATTCAAAAAATGCAATTCTCTTTCTCTTAGGACACTGGAATTCTGTGCAATTTCATTACAGTGCAATATTTAATATTTAATCCATTTAATTTAATTACAGTGCCGTATTTAATACTCAATCACTTAATCTCATTACTGTGCAATATGTAATAATCAGGACTCTTGATACACCAAACTATATTTTTGCATAATGTGTATTTAAACCCTTTATCTTTCTAACTATGTTATATATGTACATTTTTGCTCTCAGGAATGTGCGCCACTCTTTTTTTCTGCACTACTTACATTTTATATTTTTATATTTTGTTGACAATGTAAAGGTTTTGCTTCAATCTCGTTGCTCAGGGACTGCACTTGTGTATAATGACAATAAAGGCTTTCTATTCTATTTTATTCTATTTTTGTCAACTGTGTAACTGCACGGGGTAATGGCTGCTGCATTTGGTGAGGGTAGAAGGAAATAAAATGATGTACAGTACATAAATCTCTCTCTCTCTCTCTCTCTCTCTCTCTCTCTCTCTCTCTCTCTCTCTCTCTCTCTCTCTCTCTCTCTCTAAATCCCTTTTAGAGTGGTCAGCATTGGTCAGCAGCGAGTGTGGCTGCAGGCTGACAGGAGACCGGATGTCTTCCCAGCTCTGGTTAAGGTGAAGTGACTCGTAGCAGCTTCACGTGGGGGGGGGGGGCAGAGCAACATGTGAAGACGGCAACACCGACACGGTTTACCCCTTTAAAATGTTTACAGATCAATACATTTTTTGGAGACAGTATCTACTTCCCAGATTTTTGCAAGTGCAAAGCGCTGAAATATGATTAGTAGTTAATATTAAGGGCTGATCGATAAGGCCAAAATCTTCTATTATTATCATTTCATACATAGGCTATGCTGTATATACTGCATAATCATTGTTTTTGACATACACATACTGTATATATAGCATGTTTACAGGTATTTTAATAAATGAAAAGCCTATTTGAAATAACCACATGGTATTTAGTATATTCCTGTGTGAATTAAATACTTGATAAATGAAAAGTATTTTCTCATTTCATTAAGACATTTGGTGCAAAATGAACATAAAATCAAACTAAACAGAGCGTAAGCATCGTCCAAACGGGGTAAATATTTCCATAACGCAGTTTGGTAGCTGAACTGACTGGAAACAAATGGAAATCTATACAATAGAAAATTGAATATGGTTTGAAAAGATGTCTATCCTCATATAGCCCTGCCTGACATGATGAACATGGAAATGAGGCTTTGAGAAGGTGGTATGGGATAAAAAGGGAGAGGATAAAGAGCGGAACAATACTGAGAGACAGTGAAAACTAGACGGACAGAGGGGGAGACACAGTAGGACATAAAATGAGGGTCCTGCTTTGATTTGTGGGGGTGTTGTAACATGTACTCTGATTAAAATATCTCCCAATGACAACTTTTTTTTAAGATTCTTATACATACTATACACTCTATATTCTGAGGAGGCTGTGGCGATATAGGGAATCCTGGGTCTTATACCTCACACTGTAAGGCCGGTACAGTCACACCACATGTTGGTCAAGTCAATGAATCAAAAAGAAATGAATACAGGATGGAATCAACTGGCTATGACTCTTAGATATGTCGTGCACTAAGCTGTCATTTAAGATGTCACAGATGACCAAAACCATCAGGAGTCCACCTCTCGGGACCATGATCAGTAATACTGAATGGTATGCAAGATGACATTGTAAGGATTAATTCTTTTTATTTTTATGTGATTTATTAACCATATGTTGATGTGTAGTTGGTACCTGCTACACAATGATTCATTCATTCATTTTAATGCTTTTAAATCAATCGCCGCTGTCGGGCGGTTTCACAAAGACTTTAACAGTGAAGAGGCCATTTTATCTGACTTTGATGAATAGCTTAATAAAATGTTTTTTTAAATAAGAATTTTCTGAAAAGCACAGGTTTTCACCCGATATGTAATCTACAGTGAGAACGAAAAAACTAAAAAAAAATCAGCCAGACTGAACTAACTGGACATCTGTCTTTTGACCTTTTGACCTTCGAAGGCTCAAAAAATAAAAGATATTGGGATCTCGCTCTGACAATAAAACAAAAATACATTTGTATTAATAAAAGATAATACATTACGATTGCTTAAGGATTACAACAACAGTCATATTAATCCGGGCATTAAACTCACCCTCTCCTTTTTGATTATAAACATGTCATAAACAATAAGGTCGCTCTGTCATAACACGAATGAGTCAGGAGCTAAAGAGCCAGCGTGCTGCACTGCACAGGGCGCCTTTGGAACAGATTTTGGTCATTTCCTGCTTTGGGGTTTGAATAACCTAATATATTGCCCTAATATATATGAGGTCATCATACGCCAGTCTTTGTGCACCTGTTACCGTAGTAACTGAGCAGACTCCTTCGAATGCCTTGGCCTTTTTAGGAGAAGAGTTGCCATCTGTGAGATGTAAACTCCAACAGCGAGCATGTCATGGTATCAGATCACACACACACAAATGCTTGTCATCACTTACACACAACCCTATAAGGCAAATGCACTGCTTTGAAACACACACACAACTGTGTATGTGTAGAGAAGAAGGACCCAGCTGGATCCACTCAGCAGAAACTGATAAGCAGATATAGCCTACTGTATAAAATAATGAAATGAGTCTATTTTAAACGGAGAATAAAGCCGCGGTTATCCATCAGATGTCAGCAGGAATCAAACACACTGAGATGAACCGAAGGAGAGAGACTGGAATTCAGACTGTTGACTGTTGAAAGAATCCAGCAGGCAGTTGCAGCAGTTTTGTTCAGGACGTAACTGTAGCCCTTCTTATATATAGAATATGTTACATTGCTGGATTTATTTATTAAGTAATGGCTATTTGGAGGGACCTCATTAGGATAGAAAGACAGGGAGGGCGTAGCAACCAGGCTAAAAACTTGACCTCCCAAAATCTTTGCACTCACATCTTTTGTTACCACATTAGAACTACACTTAACGGCAGCAAGCCTGGGGGGGGCTCCGACAGCTTTGGTGTCGCACTGACTGCTACAAGAAACCATTCCTACCACAGGCAAGGTTAGATAAGACTCATAGACATCACAATACTGCACTATAGTGCAGAAACATGCATTTTACTCTTTATAAATACTATTTCAGTAAGGTGTACATTTTTTATATATGTTTGTATATTCTTTAGAGGCAGTGCGTTGAATGACATTGAAAGAAAGAGAAGAATAGTGTGCTCAGTCCTCTGTGATGGGTTTTAAAACATTTTATATTAATATTACTCTCTCACTCACTCTACCACACACACACACACACACACCGCGTACCAGCTCTGCTATTTGCTTACAGAGATACACTACAGTGACGCAAACACAACGGGCAATACATTGATATTAGATCGGCATCAGTATAAGAGGCTAGACATCGTCTTCAATTTTGGATTTCATAATAGCGTACGAGATGTCTTTTGTTGTTTTAATGGCTGCATTACAGTAAAGTGATGTCATTTCCTAAACTTACCAGACTCCTTGCTGTTTCTTGTTGCCTTCACCCACAATCATTGTATCCACATTATTGGTGATTAGTTATCAAAACTGTCATCCAATAGTCAACCCTACACTATCGAGGCAACATCAGTGTACTTGGTCAAAAACATTTTGGTATTTGATTTTCTCCATTTCGCCCAGTTTTAGAACGGCGTAGGCCACTTCCATCGGCGACGGCGTAGGCCCTGCAAGGAGCCTACTTACAAGCATAAATCAGCCTTTAGAAAGAAGATTGGCACATTTACAGAAATGTTAATTAACCGGCGCTGCCCTTTATAATTAAAATTAATTTTAAGAAAAAAAAGTTAAAAAAAAGAAAACTGACTGACTGGATCTGACACGGACATTGCGTGAGCAAGATCACAAGACAGGTTCCAGACTTTCTGATTGCTGCAGGACTAGCCAAAGAGTTTGGACTGATGAAGAAGAAGAAGAAGAAGAAGAAGAAGCTGTGCATCCTTGTTGAGCTGCATAAATGCAATGAGGTGTCTTGGTGCATTTGATGTGTGCACAGAAATGTCAATTCAGTTTTATTTTTCAGTTTTGTACAGTTGAACGGATTATGGTTTTGCTGTGTACACACATGAAATTTAGTATAATTATGGATTTTTATATATAATGTAAATGATGTTAGCAATTGGAATGTGTATTTTGTTGTAGTTATTCTAAATAAAAACATTAAGTCATCTGGACTGTGTGAACGCTACATGGACTTTATGTAACATCTGTTCCGATTAGGGAACAGATGACAAAACTGACGACAAGACAACAGGGCAGTGGTGAGCTTGATATAAAGGGATACAACAAAGGAGGTCGTGAAGAAAGCAGGCACAAATGGTACCAAAAACCAATGAGGAACCAAAAGACCAGGCATCCAAAAATAAACTGGCAGACACACACACACACACACACACACACACACACACACGAGTGCGGATCGGGCCGGATTTTTCTGTCCGAGCCCGGCCCGCGTCCGACAGAGCAGTAACCGAACCCGACCCGAGCCCGACAGGCATTAAGATATTTCTGTCCGAGCCCGACCCGAGCCCGACAGTTAAAATCTCATTTGTTTCTCATACTAATGACACATGTACGTTTGTTTGTGTGGAAAGCTTTTATTAAGCAATTGTAGGAAGGCATTGGGAAATGTCAACAGATGAGCGCATCAATGCACAGCTGACTTTCCTTCGTCTTCAATAGTTTTAAAATCTCCTGCGGCCAACTTCTTTTTAACATCTTCCATCGTTGCGCTGCCACATGGAGCTTAACACGCACGTCTTTCGTTGTCACAGCACACAGGAAGACGGATGTTAGGCTAATATTTGACATTTATTTTAATCCAAAAACGAACATTTGCATCAGGTGAAACAGGCCCATTGGTTACCTACATAATCAGCTGTTTTAAATTCTAAATGTTCAATGCCTTATCGCGCTGATGTGACCGAGCCCGACCCGAACCCGAGCATCCTTTCTAAAAATCTGTTCGAACCCGGCCCGACCCGTCGGGTCCCGTCGGGCTCGGGTCGGGTATCCATCCTCTAACACACACACAATTATCTGACAACAGACAAAGACCCCACAGAGACTAAATAAACAAAGTAACAAGGGTGAAGGGGGACGGGTGACACAAGGGTGAGGGAACAGGTGAAACACATCAGGGTGGGACAGACGATCACAAAGGCAGGAAGTGTAACCAGACTACAAAATAAAACAGGAAACTGAAGCAAAGACAGAGTAAAAGAGACAGCAAACAACAAGGAAACCCGGAGTAAATTAATTAATTCATTAATTAATTAAAACTTTAACAGAAAATCACAACCATGAGAACATCACATTTTCGATTGGACCGCCTCCAAGTCATTTCATAATTTAACAACATCACCTCTGCTGATTGGTTCAGCGATACGGATCAACATTGGGATTTCTCTTTCTATTTTAGAAGCTATCAAGGTGCACGTGCTGTGTGGAAGTTCCTAACATAGGGCAGCATGTGGTTGACATCTCTGCGCTGGTGGGATTGGAAATTAAAAAAGGAAAAGAAGCACCGTGCGACAATGTGTGTTGCGCCTATTAGTCTGACACTGTGCAATTAAAGCTATAATAACAAGGAGGTACAGTGACAACAATTGTAAATGGGTTCACTGACATCACACCTCATTTTGCATATTAATTAGATATTCAAATTCACACAATCACAGTCACAAGTGGAATCCATGTAGGGTACAGTATGTAAGGTGCCACTGTTGCACTAAATGCTTTTTTATCTGATATTATAGAGTGGTCTAGACCTGCTCTATCTGTAAAATATAGAGTGGTCTAGACCTGCTCTACCTGTAAATGGTCTAGACCTGCTCTACCTGTAAATTATAGAGCGGTCTAGACCTGCTCTATCTGTAAATTATAGAGTGGTCTAGACCTGCTCTATCTGTAAATTATAGAGTGGTCTAGACCTGCTCTATCTGTAAATTATAGAGTGGTCTAGACCTGCTCTATCTGTAAATTATAGAGAGGTCTAGACCTGCTCTATCTGTAAATTATAGAGCGGTCTAGTCCTGCTCTATCTGTAAATTATAGAGTGGTCTAGACCTGCTCTATCTGTAAATTATAGAGGTCTAGACCTGCTCTATCTGTAAATTATAGAGTGGTCTAGACCTGCTCTATCTGTAAATTATAGAGTGGTCTAGACCTGCTCTATCTGTAAATTATAGAGCGGTCTAGACCTGCTCTATCTGTAAATCTGTATAGAGCGGTCTAGACCTGCTCTATCTGTAAATTATAGAGCGGTCTAGACCTGCTCTATCTGTAAATTATAGAGCGGTCTAGACCTGCTCTATCTGTAAATTATAGAGTGGTCTAGACCTGCTCTATCTGTAAATTATAGAGCGGTCTAGACCTGCTCTATCTGTAAAATATAGAGTGGTCTAGACCTGCTCTACCTGTAAATGGTCTAGACCTGCTCTACCTGTAAATTATAGAGCGGTCTAGACCTGCTCTATCTGTAAATTATAGAGCGGTCTAGACCTGCTCTATCTGTAAATTATAGAGCGGTCTAGACCTGCTCTATCTGTAAATTATAGAGTGGTCTAGACCTGCTCTATCTGTAAATTATAGAGCGGTCTAGACCTGCTCTATCTGTAAATTATAGAGTGGTCTAGATCTGCTCTATCTGTAAATTATAGAGTGGTCTAGATCTGCTCTATCTGTAAATTATAGAGCGGTCTAGACCTGCTCTATCTGTAAATTATAGAGCGGTCTAGACCTGCTCTATCTGTAATTATAGAGCGGTCTAGACCTGCTCTATCTGTAAATTATAGAGTGGTCTAGACCTGCTCTATCTGTAAATTATAGACCGGTCTAGACCTGCTCTATCTGTAAATATAGAGTGGTCTAGACCTGCTCTACCTGTAAATGGTCTAGACCTGCTCTACCTGTAAATTATAGAGCTCGGTCTAGACCTGCTCTATCTGTAAATTATAGAGCGGTCTAGACCTGCTCTATCTGTAAATTATAGAGTGGTCTAGACCTGCTCTATCTGTAAATTATAGAGCGGTCTAGACCTGCTCTATCTGTAAATTATAGAGAGGTCTAGACCTGCTCTATCTGTAAATTATAGAGCGGTCTAGACCTGCTCTATCTGTAAATTATAGAGTGGTCTAGACCTGCTCTATCTGTAAATTATAGAGCGGTCTAGACCTGCTCTATCTGTAAATTAAGTGGTCTACCTGCTCTAGTAAATTATAGGTCTAGACCTGCTCTATCTGTAAATTATAGAGCGGTCTAGACCTGCTCTATCTGTAAATTATAGAGTGGTCTAGACCTGCTCTATCTGTAAATTATAGAGTGGTCTAGACCTGCTCTATCTGTAAATTATAGAGTCTGGTCTAGACCTGCTCTATCTGTAAATTATAGAGCGGTCTAGACCTGCTCTATCTGTAAATTATAGAGCCGTCTAGACCTGCACTATCTGTAAATTATAGAGTGGTCTAGACCTGCTCTATCTGTAAATTATAGAGTGGTCTAGACCTGCGGTCTAGAGCGGTCCTGCTCTATCTGTAAATATAGAGTGGTCTAGACCTGCTCTACCTGTAAATGGTCTAGACCTGCTCTACCTGTAAATTATAGAGCGGTCTAGACCTGCTCTATCTGTAAATTATAGAGCGGTCTAGACCTGCTCTATCTGTAAATTATAGAGTGGTCTAGACCTGCTCTATCTGTAAATTATAGAGCGGTCTAGACCTGCTCTATCTGTAAATTATAGAGAGGTCTAGACCTGCTCTATCTGTAAATTATAGAGCGGTCTAGACCTGCTCTATCTGTAAATTATAGAGTGGTCTAGACCTGCTCTATCTGTAAATTATAGAGCGGTCTAGACCTGCTCTATCTGTAAATTATAGAGAGGTCTAGACCTGCTCTATCTGTAAATTATAGAGCGGTCTAGACCTGCTCTATCTGTAAATTATAGAGTGGTCTAGACCTGCTCTATCTGTAAATTATAGAGCGGTCTAGACCTGCTCTATCTGTAAATTATAGAGTGGTCTAGACCTGCTCTATCTGTAAATTATAGAGCGGTCTAGACCTGCTCTATCTGTAAATTATAGAGCGGTCTAGACCTGCACTATCTGTAAATTATAGAGTGGTCTAGACCTGCTCTATTTGTAAATTATAGAGCGGTCTAGACCTGCTCTATCTGTAAAATATAGAGTGGTCTAGACCTGCTCTACCTGTAAATGGTCTAGACCTGCTCTACCTGTAAATTATAGAGCGGTCTAGACCTGCTCTATCTGTAAATTATAGAGCGGTCTAGACCTGCTCTATCTGTAAATTATAGAGTGGTCTAGACCTGCTCTATCTGTAAATTATAGAGTGGTCTAGACCTGCTCTATCTTTAAAGTGTCTTGAGATAACTCTTGTTATGATTTAATACTATAAATTAAATTGAATTGAGTTGAATATGCTGTAAAAGGGTTTCAAATGCACACGTGGTGAAGGTCAGTAAATGCTACACTGCATTAGGCCTATTGAGATTTACATAACATATGATTGTCACAGACATTGTCTTGTCCTGTATGTTTAGTAAACAGAAATATAGAAACAATTTCTCGCCTTTGTTCAATTGTGATATTTCCAAATTATTTAGGACTGGTTTGGAGTCTTATTTTTTTGTTTAAATCCACTAACTTTGTTTACTCTAAGATGTTGTAAATTGCTATGATAATCTAGAAAATTGTGCTCTTGAATATTAAATTCATTGCATTATTCCCAAATTTTATATCCACCCATTTTCAAATTGGCAATTTCATATTTTTTTGACCTATTCTCACAGACCGGAAAACACGTTTTATACTTTTTGGAAATTAGTGGTCCCCCCAATCCTCTGTCTGAATATGATTTTATGTGTTTACATGAACTACTGTTTTTTGTTTTGTTTTTTTATTTAAGTATATTTTTTATGTAATGCATTGGTAGTTTTTTTCAAATATTTTTATTCACAATATTTTATTTTTATTTATTCAGTTTTTGTAAGAATTCATTTTGATTCATTTGTGCTGTTGTTGTTTTCCTGATTCTTTGTACAATGCAATTTCTCAATAACTTACCTGTCCTTTACCCTATGTGTACAGCTAAATGTACACGTGTGTGTGTGTGCGTGTGCGTGCGTGCGCGTGTGTGTGTGTGTGTGAATAACTTACTGTTATGCTCTTGTTCCTCCTCCACATTTCCCAGGACCATGGCTGGGACACCAAAGGCCGAGGCCAACACCCACACACAGATATTCACCACCTGAACACATGATCACATGACGTGATGGTGAACCACAGACTCCTCTGAGCGTTGACCAGCAGCATCTGCTGTTCATTCTGCCGTGTCTTCAGCTGCACTTCAAAAGGCATGTCTTAAAAGGTAATTTAGTTTTTTTTTTAAACTGGAATCTATTTTCCTATGTTTTTGTGTGTGTAAGTGGCTGATGGGAAAGAAAATCTTTAAATTTGGTCCAGTATTACTATAAGCGTGAACACTCCAATGGACAGCCACAGACCGGTTCTCAGTAAGGATCCCAAAAGAGATTCCAAAAGAGGCCTTTTTGAAACCTCTTTAAGACCTTTCTGTGTAACCAGAAACAGTGCCCACTAGACTCCATTTAAAAAAACAATACTTTTAGCGTGTATAGAGCCAACATATTTTCACATGTAAATAGGTAAACTATGTGTTTATTTCAACCAAAACTAGAGTGGTGATGGTTGGAAAAGTGGAAAGGCGACCCAAAACTGCTTTTCATAGTTGTATTTTGCTTCTGTTGACTTTGAATGAAGTGTATTTTACAATGCTAAAATTACTGTTAATTTACATAGAGTCTGGTGGCTTTAGCGAATGCATTTTGTTTGTTTTAAAAAAGGACCTTACTCTTTAACAGAAAAGTTGACCTCCTTAGAAATCCTTTCAATAATGTTACCAGATGCTTAGAATATTAATCTGAGCCTGTCAGCAGCAAAACGAGCACTTTATTAACTTCCATTGTAGCTTGTTTCTTACCTTACTTAATACTGGACCAATGTCAAAGACTGTTTGTCAAAGACACAAAGGACTGTGTCCATCAGTCACTTAGACACAAAAACATAAGCAAATAGAGGTTGAAAGTGTTTCATGTTTCTGATTTATTGTGCATTACTTATTAATTTTGAATATGCTTGTTTGTGTATGTATACACATATCACCAAGGCAAATAGGGTAGTTACTGTGGCAACAAACTCCTTTCTGATTCGGATTCTGACAGAATGTCTACTCGTCTAAGTCTGTTGACGAAATTGCTGAAATGGCTTCCATTCTCATAGCATCTTATACAACTGATGGCCACACAAAGCACCGTACAGTATCTATATATAAATAGACCATGACACTTGTGGGTCATGTAACACAGTGCAACACACGTCTTTTTTTTACCACAATCATGTACGATTGCACTAGACAGTCTGAGTTATGTGGTTGCGTAACCTCATACTTTATTTAGAGGCTTTCAGGTGCCTGAAAGGTAAAGACTGCAAGTCCATGTTAGATCAGAGCAGGGGGCAGAGTGTGGGGGTGGCTTCTATACCTCCAGCACCAAAGGTTTTCTCCAAAGCCCCAAATCTTTATAAAATAATTTCAAACATGTGGTCATTTCCTCAGTCTCACTGACTGGATCTGCAATTCAACAGAGCAAAAGTTCTATTACTGGGGAAAGACTGCCATTCAGGTAGTAGGTTTCAAGATTAGTAGTGCTGTTTACACCAAATTCCTATCTTGCCTAGGTTATGTATCTTAAAAAATACATACAGTATCTGCCTCTCGTTAGGTGGCAGGAGTGTAAATGAGTCATCCTCAACATGTGTTCTGGTTTCAGAATGATTGAGACAGTTAGATACAAAACAGGATGTAGGCTCAACAGGATGCTTCTTTTCTTTTAACTATCATGTTTTTTTTCCATAATGATGTACAGATGTTTAGGCTTTCTATTATCTCAAATAGTTCGGAAAATAGAGCAGATAGCTGCTGTGAGTGGATCGTGACTTCCTCGCACTTTCCCATACACATTTTTATTGCGTTCCCTCTTGCAGTACGAATGTGTTTCGGTTGACTGTAGAAAGTGAATTGCCCTTTGAGGATAAATAAAGCTGTATCTGTAATGTCCCATAGCTGTAAGGAATAATGACAATAAGTTTATCCTTTTATCTTTTGTTTCCCAACATGACAACTTGGGGCGGGGCTAGAAAGGGGGGAACCGCCAACCCCCCCCCTTGAAATATGATTACCCCCCAAAAAAATAGGAATCCATAGGGCTAGAGTGCTGTCAGTCCAACAATTCTGATTTCCTGTCACTTGGCTGTTCTGCCAATCTTTCCAGCCCTTGTCATATGACTTATGATCCTTTTCTGTGCACAGACCTTGCGTAAAAACATAAATAGAAGACTAGACCCAGTTTCATTGATTGTAGTGGAAGTGTAGTGTTGGAACATCCGCTCCGCAGACGTTAATGTAGCCAGCCCGTCAGCCTATAGAAAATGCATTATAATAGCATAGGCTACAATTTGTTTATTGTGATGTTCTATTTAGCAGAATTAAAATGTGTTGTTCTATCCTATCCAATATTTGCTATATTTCTAAGCAGATTTTCTATGCTGTATTCCCTTGACAGATGTTTGGTCTCCACTTAAAAAATGCTGGAGACGCCCCTGAAGACAAAGTCAGTTCAAAGTATGTTTGAGTTGATAAGTGAGCTGAAGTGACAACCGACGTCTGATCTGATGTCAGCGGTCATTCCAGGGACTGTGACGGAGGTGCGAAGTTTGTTTTTGAAAAAACGTGTAAAATGTGTGACTTTATAATGAAAGGCTTTTTACCTTGGCCTTGTGAGGAGTCCTCATGTCCAGCGCTTTGACAGGGTGGCAGACGGCCACGTACCTGTCCATGCTCATCACCGTCAGGGTGAAGGTGCTGGTGAACATGTTGTAGTAGTCGATGGACACCACCGCCTTGCACAGAGCGTTACCGAACGGCCAGAAGCCCAGGAACACGTCGGTGCCCTGGAAAACACCGGGGGGGGGGATGAAAGAATGATCATAGAAAATACAGCTGGAGGCAAAACAGAGAACTCCATCTCCTCTGAAATATGACTTTTGGACGCAGAGAAGCAGAGAACAAATCAGTGCCAGCGAAGCCTGAAACCTGGAGTTGGTAACAATTCCAAGTGTTGCTGTACACTTTAACTGTCAAAGAAATAATTGTGGTTAACAATATAATTGTCTTTTTCAGACAAATTCTAAAATATATATTTATACCAGGATACATCTTTTGTTTATATATCCCTGTCATGTGACCCAAATAATGTAATAACACAAATGCACAGCCTATGAAGTCAAAAACTCCTCTTTGATATATTATAACTAAACAATGTGATATTAACATTGAGAAAAAATACCACATCTGTAATAGAGTAAAAATTAACTAGAGATGCTTTGAAGTACTTTAGTAATCGGATACACGTGTGGAGCAGTAAGTCAGGGGTGTCAAACTTGATTTCATTAAAGGCCAAATTGTTAAAAAAGAATCACATCCAGGGCTAGACATGTATAGTTTATTGACATGCTTTTATTTTATTTATTTTTTCAGGAAATGCCAAAAACTTTGGAAAAAGCAGCAAAAACTAGTCAAACCAAAAATATATTGTGAGCCTTAATTGATCAAAATTCACGAGGGACCCGGTTTGGCCCATGGCCTTGAGTTTGACACGTGTCCTACCTGGAAAGGTAGAGTAGCCAGGAACAGAGAGTCAGCCAGAGCCAGGTTGAAGATGTAGATGTTGGTGGCCGTCTTCATCTTAGTGTATCTGTGGAGAAGAAACACAAATGAGAAAGCAGTAAGTAAGAGTCCTCCATATAGTCAAAAGAAAAGTTTCTTGCCATTCTGATAGGTGGTGTATTAGATCTGCTCATCAGCCACGCAGGGAATCATACACACACACACACACACACACACACAGTTGACACAGCACATGGAGGGACTTGGGTCAATATAACACATCCGTGTTTGGGAAGTACCCATTGCTGTGTTAGATCAGTCCGTAGGGGGTTGGGTTGGGAATCAGAGGGTTAATGGTTCAAGTCCACATATGGATCAAACTATGATGATGGACTGGTAGCTGCCAGTTCACCTCCTGGGTACTGCCAGGGTGCTCTTGAGCAAGGCCCCGAACCCCCAACTGCTCGGGGTGCCTTTCCATTGGCATCCCCCCCACTCTAACGTCTCTCCCCTTTTAGTGCATGTATAGCACCTGAACATGTCTGTGTAATTCAGGCCTTGCAAGATTAATAAAGTATACATTATTATTATTATTATTATTATTGACAAAAACAGAAGTACTTACTTAAAACTAAGTTAAAAACCTTGTAGTAATAATAATAATAAACCTAGTCTTATAACACATCTCTGTAGAACACTTTGAAAGATCTCCCAAAACCTGATATTTTGCCAGATTTTGCAAGTAAGGCCTAGTGTCACACTGACACTAGAAACAAAAAGTTGAGAGTGTTAACTTCCCAATGACCTCAGGGTCATCCTAGAGGTCAAAGTATGTGGAAACTGCATCACTTTTTTTGGGGTAAAAATTTAGGCGAGAAAAGCATGTATTTTCAAGTGGTTTTAAACAGGTTTAAGGAGTCCCCCCCTGCTGGAGATCAGATAGAATGCAGGTTTAAGGAGTCCCCCCCTGCTGGAGATCAGATATAATGCAGCTTTAAGGAGTCTCCCCCTGCTGGAATTCAGATTTAAGGCACTTCCGCATTTGCAGCACTTCACCAAACCGGATGCTCTGTCCACTAATATTTACATTCTATGGTTCTACCAAAAGAAGTTCATTCCCGAGTCTATTTTGCAGAAGCACTGTGGCTCCGTCCGGTGCTTAGCTCCGTCCAAGACGATTGTGATTGGTATAAAGAAATGCCGATAAACCAGAGCACTCCCATCCCGGGATGCTGTGTGGACTAGAGGATGGATACCCGACCCGACGTCGGGTACCGTCGGGACCCGACGGGTCGGGCCGGGTTCGGACAGATTTTTAGAAAGGACGCTCGGGTTCGGGTCGGGCTCGGTCACATCAGCGCGATAAGGCATTATTATGTAGGTAACCAATGGGCCTGTTTCATCTGATGCAAATGTTCGTTTTTGGATTAAAATAAATGTCAAATATTACCCTAACATCCGTCTTCCTGTGTGCGGAAATTTGTTAAACTAGCTGTGACAAAGACGTGCGTAATTGCGTATTAAGCTACATGTGGCAACGCAACGAATCACGATGGAAGATGTTAAAAAGAAGTTGACCGCAGGATATTTTAAAACACTTGAAAACGAAGGAAAGTCAGCTGTGTGGAAGTATTTCTACATAGTTGTCAAGGCCGATAGTGATGAACCTGTTGGTTATGTTCAATGTAAGGTTTGCGGAGTTCTCATGACATATGATAGCAAGAGGACCGGGAATTCCGCCCTGCAGCGACACGTGGATAGAGTTTGTAAGTCACCTGGGCTACTGCAGCCGAGCATCACCGCCTTTAGTACCTCAAGAAAAATCCCTCAGCAAGCCAAACAAAAACTGACTGAAAAATGCGTTGAGTACTGCTGTAAAGACATAAGGCCATTTCGTTCCATCGAAGGAAGGGGTTTCATTGAGTTGGCCCAGCAGCTTATTAACGTCGGTGCTACATATGGTGGTTCAGTGGCAGCGCAGGACGTACTGCCTGACCCCACCACTGTGTCAAAACGGTGCCGTGAGCTGGCAACAGAGAAACGCACAAAGCTGGTTGACCAGATAAATGGCATTCTGACTGAGGTGAATTACATCGGAATGACAACGGATATCTGGACGGAGGATTATCACAAATTAAGTTACGTGACCATCACTTGCCATTTTGTGACACGAACATTTGAAATGATAAGCACCGTATTGACAACAGCCGCATTCCCACTGGAAGAGTCTAAGACAGGGGAGAATATTAGGAGAGAAATCATCAGACTTCTAACGGAGCATGGCCTGGATATGAGTCTGCTGAATAAAGTGGTGTGGGTGACAGACCAAGGCTCAAACATCATCAGTGCCCTCAGACCATATCGAAGACTAGACTGCCAGGATCACCTTTATAATACGGTGATGCGACACGCCCTGGACCCCACACAACTGACCCAAGATGCCCCGACTGTTGCCGAGACTCTGCAAGCTACGAAGGCACTGGTCAAGTATGTCAAAAAGACGGGCATGGCAGCTTTGCTGTCAAAAACAGTCATCCAAATGGCAGACACGAGGTTTAGCACGGTATATCTGACCTTAAATTCTGTCCGCTCGGTTTATCAAGAACTACGCGAAAAACTAGATGAGCGTGCAGAGGGCTGGCGGATCGATGCCATATCTCCAGATGTCCTTGACTTTCTTGTCGAGTTCCTGCAACCATTTTATGATGCCCAGCGTGAACTTGAAGGGGACCAGTACCCAACCATAAACCTGGTGTTTCTGTGGTTTGAGCGACTGAAGCGTCACTGCAACAGAAAAGGCGACTGACAGCCCCTATCAAGCCATCATCCGCGAGCGGCATCTCAGTTGGATTTTTTGCGTAAAGTGGAGATCCAAGAACTCCAAAAAATTGCAACTTTCCTTTGGCCTAAATATAGCCAGCTCCGAATGTTGTCCTCTTCAGAGAGACAACAACCTTCACCTGGAGGTTCGGAGACAGCTCAGTGACCTCCATACTGAGGAGGCCGCCACTGAAGGACCTGCGCCCAAGAAAGCTGCAGTTGACTTTGAGGAGTGGGAAAATGTACCTCTGGCAGATGCCACGGACGAAGTCGAGATGTACTCGACTCATAATCACGCAATGCAGGGCGACAGAGATGTTTTGGGCTGGTGGGAGATCAGCAACTCAACTACCCGAAGCTTAGTGTCCTTGCCCGCGGCGTCCTTGCCATTCCAGCCAGCAGCAGTAGCAGTGAGCGCAACTTCAGCGCTGCTGGCAGGGCCATCGAGCAGAGGAGGACAGCCTTGAAGCCATCCACCGTTGATGCAATCCTTTTTCTGCATAAGAACATGGATTAGCCTAAACTTTGATGAATGGATTATGTAAATAGATCCCATGTTGCAGTTTAGTCTATACAGTTTGAGGAAAATGGTAAGAGTGATTTTCATGTCAATAAGCTCCATTTGTGATACGTTAATGTTATCGCTGGGGATATTCGTGTTGATTTGAATTAATTTAAAGATTCAGAACATGTTGTGTTATTTTTTGGATTTTGTTCTGTTAGCTTTGCCCATTTTTGATAGGGCTATGTTAATTGAATTTCAATTGGCTATGATTGGGCCTCTTGTGCGCGCCTGTGTTAATGGCGCTTGTTGCCCCGTGTGCATTGATGCGCTCATCTGTTAACATTTCCAAATACCTTCAATTGCTTAATAAAAGCGGCTTTCTACACAAACAAACGTACATGTGTCATTAGTATGAGAAACAAATGCGATTTTTAACTGTGTCGGGCTCGGGTCGGGCTCGGACAGAAATATCTTAATGACTGTCGGGCTCGGGTCGGGCTCGGTTACTGCTCTGTCGGACGCGGGCCGGGCTCGGACAGAAAAATCCGGCCCGATCCGCACTCTAGTGTGGACTAGCCAGACCTTCCTCCACATGGCCGTAGAGGAAGGTCTGGCACAGTGAGACTAGGTGAACCTGATGTGACCCGGGGGTTTGTGTCCCTGCTGTGTTTGCTTGTCTTGTTTCTGCCGTTTGGTTCCTGTCAGGTCCAGTTCTCAGCTATGAGCCCTGTGGTCCACTGCCTGCTTCGCCCTGAGGGCTCCCGTTGTTTTTATTTCATCTTGCTGCCTCGTCTTGCTAAAATGATTTTTATTTTTTTATGTAATACTTCAATATTTTTGATCACACCACAGAAAAATAAAAGATATTCCTTTCTTGCTTCTATTACTGGCCTATTGGGAAAAACTGTCTGAGGTCATAACAGTGCAAAATACCAAAATGTTACTTAAATCCTAAATTTAAAATCAAATTTAAAAAATAAATGAGTCAGTGGTTTTATGAGTGTGTGTCCGTGTGTCTGATGTTGTAACTCTGCAGATCCCCCCCCCACAGTTTCAGCTGCCCTGGATAAAACTTGACAAAAACGCATTGCAGTCAAATGTTTGAGCCTGCCCCCTCCCCCTGCCCCCCTTCTTTCAGTTGAGCCTCGGGCTCTTTTGCACTTTCACTTTTTTTCCTTAAAACATCCCCTTCTTTCTTTATTTTCCTCCTGGTGTCCTCTTGAAATCACAATTTTCAATGTTCAAAGTACACCCCTGCACTCTTTTTTAGGTCTTTCACTCATCTATTCCCTTGCATCTCAACATCTAACTTTCAGTCTTTTATCCTTTCATCCATCTCATTACCTTCCTCTAACTCGGAGTTCTCTGTATCTTCCCTCCTATTCTCTCTTCGTTATCTGCCGCCATGCTTTCAGCTCTTTCTCATTTCTCTCATCCTTCCTGCCTTTGTCTATGCTGTATGAAAGATATATTCAATACTTCTATGATACTTGATGTAAGATATCTTCAAATCTAACGCTGGATGACATGAACAAAGAGATGAAGAATATTCAAGGAGAGCTGCAAATCAAAGTTGTGGAATGAGACTGTCTGCTGAAAAACGCTCCCTGAAGTTTGTCAAAGCAACTATTACGACCTGTTTAATTTTCTAGTGGCGGCGCCTTCTAGTGGCGGCGGAGTTCTCACAGGATCAGCGGTGTGGGTGGGTCAAATAAACGGATATGAAAAAACACTTTACTTACTCCCTTCCCGTTCAGAGTCACTTGCGTATATATATACACTATACTCTGTCACAAGATTTCTTTTTTATTTAGTTACTTATTAGTTAGTCTATGTTTTTTTCCTTGTCTATGGGGGGTGGGGTACTTTGTTGTGTTTGTGTTCTGCTGTGTTTTTTTCTTGTTTGTAAAACAGGAAAACTATAAAGAAAACACAAAAAATTTAAAATGTATGAGATTGTACTTCCTTCCACCGCTAGCTGCACCATTTTATGAAACACTCCTTTGTTGTATTAGAGTGTGTGTGTGTGTGTGGGGGGGGGGGGGGGGGACTGTACTGTTGCATCTTCTCACTTACAGTTTGGTCGACATAAAGTCCTAAAAAAGTCATGACAAAGTTCCTCAGCCTTCGTAGGGACACATCATGTTGGAAAACATGGGGAAAAGGGACAAAAACATTGCAAAAATTGACAAAAAGAACTAGGTGGTTGAATTGATTGTGAATTTAAATAGAAATAGGGCCAGATCTAAATCTGCTTTGAGTTTGACACATGTATTAGAAGGTAGGAACAAATAATAAATATGGCTGTATGGTTTTGTCTTGAAGAGAGACTAAAGGAAACACGTTGCTGAAGGACATCATGTCCTGTTGAACCAAAACCTCTTTCCATAATATTAATCCAGACCAATTTTATTATCATTTTTATCCACCAGTAGACTTCCATGGGGCACAATCTCACTCTGACCCACTGACTGACAGTAAGCATGTCTTTAATAGGCACCCGTCTCTTTAAGTTCACTCTGAACGTCAACTGGCAGAGAAAAGGCTTAATTAGGTGGCTTATTTTATTACAGGCTATAGCCTCTGTCTTGTCTTCTCTTCCTCTCTCTGTTTCTCCCTTTGCCCTGTCTCTCTCATCCCATCCCTCTTTTCTCACTTCTCAGCATCCTGACATCCCTCTCCATCCCTGTAACCCATCTTCACTTTTTCTTCAGCTTCTTTCCTCTCTCTCTCTCTCTCTTCATCTACCTTCACCTGACCTCACAATTCTCTCTCCTTTCAATCCCTCTGTCCTTCCTTACCTTGCTCCTCATCTACATAGACAGATATAGATGCATAGATAGACTGAGAGAGATAGATAGATGCATGAATAATACAGTAGATAGATAGATGTATAGATAAATAGATAGATTTACATTTTCCATCTTTATCTTCTCCAATCCCCCTCTCTCTCTCTGCTTTCCTGTCCTCCCCCAGCTCTTTCTCGCCCTCACATTCCTCCCCTCCCTCTCTCTGCATACTGAAGACTAGCAGAAGAGTCTTCAGAGAGAATATTTCATGGCGGTTCAGCGTTCCTCCCCTCTCTCTTTACACCAGGGACCCGGTCTACCCAGCCAAGCCTGTACATCTATATATGTATATATATCTATCCTTTTATCTCCCCCAGAACATCTTGTCTTCTCTCTCCACAGGTCTTTCTACAGCTGTGTTCCAAAACTTTCCCTCTTTCACTCACTCATTATTTCCTATATAGTGTTTTTTTGAAATATAGAGATGGTCCGATACCATTTTATGCTTCCTGATAATGATTCTGATACCTGAACTTGCGTGTTTGTACACCAGTGTGTCATAGATTTTATTATGTTTTAACAACTATATACTGCTATCCCTGTATGGATGTGATTGTACTGTATGTATCTTTGTTGTCAAGTTAAACATTTTGTGAAACATGAACATCAATCATAACCGAAAGAGAACATAAATGAACTACTGGCGGTATTGGAAGATTTTCTGATACAGGTATCAGCATCAGAACATTTCTCTTTAACCCTCTGAGGACAAAAGACGCATTGGCGAGTCCAAGCGATGTTTGATGATACTAGGCTACTACTCAAAAAGCGACATTTATTTACACTTTTAATAAAGCTACTTTTGTGAACCCAAGACATTTATACACTCATTTCAAGCACCAAAACAATTTAATGTGGGTATTTTATCTTCATACATTGCTCTGGAACAATGCTGGGTGTCATTAAACTGAAAGCTGAGTTTGTTCTGAACATTTTGATATCAAATAATTGGGAACAGTATACGCGCAAATAAATACCCTTAAAAGGTGACTTTAAAAAGATGTCTAAAAATGCCCACAGGCTGCGATACATTTCACTGCTAGCATCAAAAAATCTGGTTTCTTGAAGGACATGTGTGAGTGTGTGTGAGTATATGGGGGGGGATGTTGGATGTTTAAATTGAGGTTTGGGGGAAGTGCTCCCCTCTGGCAGCCTGGTATTTTGGACAGGATGTAAGGACGTGGAGCCTTGTCTCTATCGATATTAACTGGCCCCTGATATCTAGGCCTGTTCCCTACACACACTGAATTTTCTCTTTCTCCCTCTCTGTCATTTAGTAAAAGTATAGCTTGCATTACAATTATGAGTGCAAGGTTGCTGGCAGGGCAAGACCAGAGAGGAAAAGGACAGAGAAGTGATCCCTGAGCAAAGGGAGACTGCAAGCGGTATCAGACAGTGTAGATTCATTTGAGCGGATAGATATTCTCCTACTGTCCTTAAACAGAGATATTTAGGAAGTGTGATTTATGTAGTTTTCTTTTTGGCTTCAAAGAGCGCAACTTTATGGCAGCTCCAGTCAAAACAGCACGCGAGGCGTTATTATTAGGCTTGTACCATATGGACGCGCCGACAGTTTTGTTGTCATTACATAGAATTCTTTATGGGGGAGACAGTGACTACGCACTATATCTTTAAATTAATTGGTTGTATTCACATGAATTAACTACCAGAAGATTTAAACCAAACTATGGGAGCCTGGAGTTCTGGCCAAAAAGAACAAAATAAATGAAGAAGCCAGGGCCAAGCCAGTGTCTCAGTTCTCTTGTGTGAAAAAAGAGATCCTATTCAACCCATCGACTTCAAGGGTTTTCTTCATCAAAGTATTTGTTGTGAGTCCGGCCAGCCACAACAGACACAGACTGAGCTCGGGGAACATGAAGTAAAAGCCAGTCTGATAATGTCCCTCTGAGAACCAGAGAAGTTCTGTAAAGTAAGATGCTAGTTTCCCAATAAGAGCCTTGTAGATAAAGCGATACCCGTGAGGATCACGTCTCTCTTGGAGAGAAGACCACTTCTATTCCTGGACAGCAGCTGGAACACACATCTGTTACATTCACTGTCTGCCTACATTCGAGGATAAGCATGAAATATGTAGCCGTTCATTAAAGAGGGTTTACTGCTTCATGCCTCTCTCACTCCGTTTCCTCTCTCCTGCCAGCTAATTCCTCAGCTCGCTCTCTAATTCTCTTTTGACTTCTCATTAACACCAAGACGGCAATTATCCTCTGAACAAAATCCAATCTGCAAGCTAATATCAACAAATAAAGCATTGTAAAGGTTGGGCAACCAAAATCAAGCCTGTACTACGCCATTTTAAAGCAGTGGTGGAATGGAACTAAGTACATTTACTCCAGTACTGTACCTAAGTACAAATGTTGAGGCACTTGTACTTCACTTGAGTCTTTTCTTTTCATGCCACTTTCTACTTAGACTAAATTCTACTTTATACTCCGCTACAGTCCTCGGACAGCTTTAGTTACTTTACAAATGAAGTGTTGCACACAAACACATGTAGTTCATTAAATGAACTTTTTATTTTTAATTAAACTACCCAACAATATGACAACCTACAAGTTGTAATACCCTAGTATCGTTGAATCTCTGACTTACAGAGTATTTTTACAGTGTGGTATTAGTACTTTTACTTAAGTAAAGGATCTGAATACTTCTTCCACCACTGCATAGAAAGCCACAGCCAGTGAACAAAGGAAACACGGACTGAGAGCAGCTTTCTAGCTTCCACATATGTATCAGGCAGCACAACATATCCTTTTTTTCATTCAGTGCAATATTAACTTGCACAATACACACATGATGCTCGGATGACACCGCGAGTGACACTAAAGGGATTCTTTTGTGTTTGTTGAAATGAAATATCAGAAAAAACCGGCACTTCCATATGTTACTGCCACTCTTTTTTCTGTGTTTTCCATTCAAGTTAATAAATAAAATATTTCCCTTCATTTGTTTTAAATTAAACAAGCAGTCTGATGTATTCTGACTATGTATTAAAAGCAGCAGAACTGAGTCCACTGTAATATCTGTGTTTGATATTCAACATTATTGCATATTGAATATTGCATGTTTTAGTCATATTGGGCAGCCTTAATATTCATCATGCTTTTCCCTTTCTGGGTGTTTATTCCTGTTAAGAGTAAAAGAAGAAGCTCCATTTGAGTATTATTGTCCTTTCAAAGTGAAAGCTGCTACATGTGCACTCTTCACACTCATATCCATGCTGTTTTGGCTTATTTTCTGCATTTTAATAAACTGATTCATTGTGTATCCAATAACAAAGGACACCAGGAATCCCATTCCCAGGCCCAGTGTGTGTTCTTCTCTTCTTCTCTGGCAGATAACATCACTCAGCCAAACAACCTGGGAAACAATGAGTAGTTCTCCTACTCGGAGCCAGAAATCTCCACACTGCCACTCCTATCTATGTTCCAAAGGCTTTTACAGAGGCATTTTAATATACAGAGGCAATATTTTACACCTAAAAACATGAATCCCAGACTGTGTGGACTAGCCAGACCCTCCTCCGTAGCGCTGTGGAGGAAGGTCTTGCAATGCGAGACTATGCAGCCCGTACACTCCCCCGCCCTGTGGTGAGTGTAACTGAATGAGGCACCCTTCGTTAAGGTGTAGGGTACAGTAACAGCAGCAAGCTCCAAGATGAACCGCCCCGTCTCCGGGGGAAACAGTAACAGGATGAATGTTGTGTAACCATGGTTTCTTATCAACGCGTGGGCAGTGAGGTGGCAGACTCATTACATTGATTCCACAGCAGGCCTACGACTATGGAAGAAATCACAAAATGTACTTTTTTTGGGGTGCATAAACAAGAAACATGAATATAGAATTACTACATTAGAACTACAACAACAATATATTTTTTAAATCTACTATTTAGAGCCGATGAATACAAAGACAAATTTCATAGTTTACATTTTGGAAAGGTTTTCTACAAGTGCTTGCAGTTAGTAAGTATGTAAGTATCATCAGGAAAATGTACTTAAAGTATTAAAAGTAAAAGTACTGGCATGTAAAGTACAAGTACCTCAAGATTTGGACTTTAGTACAGTACTGGAGTAAATGTACTTAGTTTCATTCCATTCCACTGGTTCAATAGAACATGTGTGATTTATTCTTGGCAGATGATGATGTCCTATTGATGTAATTTATGTCCTCCCTTTACTCGATCCCACTCTCCTCCTTCCTTCCTTTTTTTCTTCATCACTTCCCATGTGTATCTATGACAGGCTTTTCTCTCAGCTTCTTCATTAATGGAGGGAGGAGAAAGGAAATCTAAAAAATGAAAGCAGTCTTTTCGGAAGACTCTTTCATCCACCGTGTTTTTCCGTTTCAAATATTAATAATTTAACACTTTGAATCTCAAACTGCTGAGCTGCAGTGTGTCGGTTTGAATGAGCTGTCAAACCTGGCACTGTGTGTGTGTGTGTGTGTGTGTGTGTGTGTGAGCGCCTATTCTTGACTTGCATGTGTGTTTTTGTATGTTTGTGTGTGTGTGTGTGTGTGTGTGTGTATGTGCGTGTTGTGCATTTATGTGTGTGCATACCTATTAATGTAGCTTTATTTCACAAGAGCCAAAATCCAGTTCATGAAATATTCTGTATTTGCTGTAAACACGGTTACCTGTTGCACAGAGAGATGCATTTTTAAATTTTTTTGTAAGATCATGGGGGACATGTAGATCCATGGGGGACATGTAGATCCATGGGGGACATGTAGATCCAGGTGGAGTTACACTCAAGTATTGATTAAAAAACTATTGATTGATTAAAAAACGTCAACAAAATTGTTGACTTTGAATTTTGACAGGAAGACAACACGAGGGTTAAAAGAAGGACTGTAAGGGCTCTCGGGGAGCGCAGACCTCCGCCACGGCCATGCCGTGTCTTGTAATGTTAACAAAAGTGAAAAATAAAGTGTGTACCCACCTCAGGATTCAGATCCACTCCAAAAACATTTGCATCAACAACAGATGTTAAAGACACCTGACCAGGTGTTGCTTTTTGACGCGATGGGATTGAGAATGTGTTGTAAGGGCAGGTCAAGCAGCACCAAGTCCCCCAAAAGCATCATTAATAAACAGAACCCTTCAACTCTGCCACATCTGCTGGATTAACAATGACTTGTTTTTTCTCATTTGTCTCTTTGTGACTCATCCACTCCCCTCCCTCCTGCTTTAAAGGCACCTATTCACAAGGATCTGTTATCTGGATCCTGCCGCAGTATGAGGCCTCTTCAGAGGGAAGAACACCTGAAGGAAAGCCTGTCTCGATGACAATCACAGTGCAATCCATGGCCGCCAGCTGTGGCAGCAGCGTTATTAGCACAGCTCTGCTCGGGTGACATCATCAGCCCTTTAGTTCAACATCTTCAAGTCTTTGAAAGACGGATGTGGGATTACCGTTGTCGGCTGGAAGGGGATTCAATTGCGCAGCAGGAAGATAATGGAGGATTATGGAAACATGTGCGCTGATATCGAACGGTGGATTCCCAACATTTTTGTCACCTTTTCAATTTTGTGGGTGCTTTTTTTTGATGTTTCGTCCAAAGTTTTTTGATATTTTTATCGTTGACATTTTCAGTGCTTATTTTCAACGGCCCAAAAAATAAATTAATTAATTGAAAACGGGTCAAATTTGACCCAAGGACAACATGAGGGTTAAGATGAGGGTTAAGTAACAGTGACACAAAAAAATTATTTCACACTTTGCAATTAATCTGCAGTTCACATTCTGAATTGTAGGTGTGGTATAACTTTGGTGTGTATGTGTGGGGCTGGGGGGGGGACATAAAAAAGGGGGTCTGGGGGTCCTCCGCCAGAAAAATGCTTCCATTTAAATTCCATTTCCTGCATTACTACATACATTTATAGGGGCTATGGTAGGGCTGGGCGATATATCGATATAAAAAATATATCGATATATTTTTTAATGTGATATGGAATTAGACCATATCGCATATATCGATATAGTTCAAATTTACGCTGTGATCCTCCAAGCAAGCAACTGACCCGGCGCTCTCTGCACTGCTCCCCTCCCCGCGCCCCCCCCCGCCCCTTCTCTTTCATACACAGAGGGGGGGATAGACACTCTTTAACAAACATGGAGGAAGCAACAACGTCTGCGGAGCGTACGGAGGATGAATTGGTTAGTAAAAGAAAAAGCAGTGGCTCAGTAATTTGGAGATGGTTTGGATTCAAAGTATCAGATGAGCAACACATGCACGTTCTATGTAAGGAGTTACAGCCAGGGGTGGAAGCACTACAAATCTTTTTCACCACCTAAAACAGCAACAGGAAGAGTGTGTGAAGCTGCGCTGCAGGAGCCCCAGCCGCAAGCCATCGACAACCCCAAAAAGCTCCAGCCCCGAAACTAAGTTCCTGCAGACTTCATTTACCCGCCGTGTGCCTTATGAAAAGAAAAGTGACAAGTGGTGTCCTATAACTAAAGCCGCGTCCTATCACATTGCTAAAGATATGGCCCCTATTGCAACTGTGGAACAAGTCGGATTCAAAAAGCTCCTGGAAACGATGGACCCGAGATATGATTCCCAGTCACGAGAAGCCACACATGTACACTGAAGTCAGGCAGAGCCTCGCTGACGTCACTCGTTTAGCGTTGACCAGCGATATGTGGTCGAGCAGGACAGTTTCATATTGTTATTGTATATTGTTATATGGTTATTTCAGAAAAAATTTGCCTTTTTTATTTTATAGCCAATTTTTATTTAAGATAGTTTTTATTTAAATGTGCATCTTATGGAGCTTTGATTTCAAAAAAGGTACTCCTGTTGTAGGCTATACAGTATTTGTTTACATTGTATTTTTATTTAAACAGCTGAGCTTTTATTTATGAAGCAGGTGAAGAAACCTGTTAATTAACTGTTCACTGAAATTGCTGGTTTCAATAAAACTACTTGTGACATGTCATATTTGGCTTTGACTTTACAGCCGGGATATATATAAATCGATATTCAGCCTAAATATATCGCCCAGCCCTAGGCTATGGTGATACAAAATCCAGGAAATAATTTTGTTGTGCCAAATTATGCCAGAAAGATTGGTATTAAACTATAGGAGACTATAAGAAAAAGATGTCTCACTTTATTTTTTGTTTTTTAAATACAGGTCAGTCACTGAGACATTAGGCAAAATAAAATATAAAACACATTTACAGTGTGTGTGTGTGTGTGTGTGTGTGGGGGGGGCTGTCCCTCCTGTGGACATCTCCACTTCCTCAAATAAAAAAACAAATATGTAATTACCAATCACAGCTGGACTGATGCTCTAATTTATCTGTATTTTTCAGTCTACCGGGCTTGGCAAACAGTCAGCATAAGATTTAATCAAACCCATTATAATACATAATTACCCTTAAAAAGCATACGTCCATTTAACTCCTTTCATTCCCAACGAGCCTCATTTGTAACTGGTTACCAACCTTTGAGATGCCGTTTTAAGCGGCTAATAAGGTGAAGTTGTTCAGCGAGTGTATATCTCCCACAGTTCTTCATTTATCCCACTCACTGCAGTCCCACAGGTCACGCTGATAATGGAGTGTTACGCACACACACACACACACACACACACACACACACACACACACACACACACACACACACACACACACACACACACAAACACACTTAAAAGCCCACTTTATTAATACAGAATTCAATCCAGAGAAAAAGAGACTCAAGCGGCCCTTGACTAGCAACACGTCAAACCCGGCAAACACCAAAACCCAGCTGATCTGCAGGAAAGCAAGCACAAACACACACACAACTAAAACCCCCTGAACCACTGACACCGGATGGGCTGACTGCAGCTCACAGCCAGGCTTCCTCTGCCTCAGCTAAATCCTCAGTCAGAGATAACAGATATAGAAAAGTTGTGTTCTGTTATTCCATATATCTATGGGTACCATGGTCTTTGTTAAGGCAGTCTCCCTCAGGCTCTGTGCGCTTTCACATAAAAGGGTGCATTTGGTGTCATTCGACTCTACTACCTGCACTAAATGGACCAATTAGCTATGAAAAATATGTAAAAAGAAGTATTACAGCAAAAAGGCAACACTGTTGTTTTGAATACGGCAAGAAAGGAATAGGTAGGACCAGAGTCTGGTAGGACCAGGCTAATGGACCAGAGTCTGGTAGGACCAGGCTAATAGATTTCAACGTAATACTCCAGAATTAGGTCTGCCGCTGTCCCATAAAAAGCAGTACAGTACCTGGACCTGGGTGCCAGGATTGTAAGAGGTTCTCGTCAGGGGGAGAGAGTTTTTAGAGACAAAATAGATCTGTTGGCTTTCTTATGAGGGACTATCTGGGACAAACGCTCAATTATTACTACTGAAATGGGATTCTGCTCTTAATAGTGTATATGAAAGCATTTCAGTAGTGTTTGAGATAATTTCCGTTGTGTGGGTGTGAGGTTTCAGGGTGGTATGTGGAAGTATCATTTTTCACTAGTGTGTATAAAAGCATTTCACTTCACTGTGTGAGGTAATTGTGAATAATGTCCCAGATGGCCCATCATACTTACAACACGATATTCTCTGTGAGTGAAAGGATACCTGGAAATCACTTCAGAACACAACATTGCAAATAAAAGTATCCTTGCCTGGGTTTTCTGCATCACCAAATGAATGCATGTTAGTTCCTGTGGCGATGCATCCAGTTTGCTCCTGTGATTGCACGGCTTCGTTTGAGAATCTGTATCGCTCATAGAGAATATCATCAGGAAAAAGCCACCAGATCTATTCAGTCTCTGAAAACTCTCCCTCCGAAGAGAACCTTTTACACTTGTAGTACCGAGGTCCAGGTAGGCTTTTGATTACCGTACCTTGACCAAACTTAATCCTTTGTATTTTCAAGAGTCCAGTTGAACCTTATTGATATTCAAATGCTTGAATAGCTATTGTGTTCTTGACAGCTAAACCCCGAAATTATTGCTGGGAGACCAACCTGTCTTGTTCTCTTTTAAAAATAGTGATTGAATGATTTTTCTCTGTCAGCACCATGCAGAGGAACAAGAAAAGATCATTAGACATGGATGGCATATTTTCAAAATGCCTGCCTGCTTACAACATGTGCATTTGGAGCTGTCAAATAACTCTCCCGTACAGGGTTTAGACACAAGAGTGATGAGGACCAACATGGTAACCACAGGGCTAAAGTACCCTGGCCTGGTGCTGGATTTACAGTGTATGACTATTTTAGAAAAAATGAAAATAAAATAATTTTTAAGTCCACATGGGATTTATTTTTGATGCGCGTTTTAACCAATCACCGTAGCTCCACTTACCAATTAAACAAGTTCTAACCAATCAGAGGCAGAGTACCCTCTCAGTACCTTGGCGTTGGATCTCATGCCACTTTTTCTGCAGTTCACCAACAAATATTTGACTGACTGACTGGACTTGGAATCCAAAAGGTAAGTTTATGTTACTGGCACAGAATGCAAAAAATAAATCTGAAGTCACATTTGAATACAAAATAGAATGTGCAGGTGTTCTTTATACAGACCTTGTATGCATACTACAGTAACATGTTTCAGGGGGTATGTTACACTTTTTGTATTTGTATATTGATTGGTGCTGGTACTGGGACTATTGTATGTTATGTGTTTGTTCTGCCTGACAAAGGTTACCCATTGGATTGTAAAGATAAAAAAACAAAAACAAAAATCTAAATCAATCTACCATGGTGCAATTTCAAGTTGTACAGTACTGGCATCCTCTGTATTTTTGTCTTTAACACACACACACACACACACACACACACACACACACACACACACACACAGGACTTTCACCCAGGAGATTGGGGTCCATGTTCCTTTCTTGTCCCATGTCACTGAAACGTAGATTTTGTAACCCCACCCACAATCTTTTTTAAAAGTGATGCCAAGAGTCCCGACCAAGTGCATCTAAAGCGTGTCTAAATATGAAGCCGAAGGCTTGGAGCACATGCTACAGGAGACTTTTGCGTCAGTAACAAATGCCAAATGCTTTTTGACTCGCTGGGAGTGACAGTGTGTTGCTTATCTACAGTAATGGCACGCCCACCAGTATGGAGAAGTACCGTGTCAGTACTCCTGCCTGCTTCTCCAAACTGCCATCTACTCTCCTGAACCCCACTTTAAAGTATCCAAACTAATCCTTTCAAACCGTGATGGTGTTCTATCAAAGTGGTTGAAGAATGTGTCTTTCATTTTGAGCACATCACTTAAGGCTTTGTTTCAGAAGTGAACATCGCTGGAGAGGTAGCCACAGCTGCACCAAGCAAAACTTTGATCTTGTCGGTTTTATTCACCAAGGACGTCTGTGAGGAGAGGAGCTTGTTCTCTTCTTCACAGACAGAGATGAAGAAGATTAGCCCCGATGGCTACACTGAAATTTTGATGTCTGGTAAGGATGCAGATGGGACATTTTCCCTCTGAGCAGAAGATGAAAATTTTAATGATAACAGGACTGGGCTTACCAGTGTTTTTAGTTATTTTTCCTCTCTTCTCTTTCCAGTGTAAAACATGACAGACTGGCAGATTGACAGTGACATCACTTTGCTGTCCTAGATTTTGGACAGACCTAGATTGGGAAGACATTGTGAGAAATTTATGTTGCTCTAAAAAATTTGAATTTTGATATAAAAAAGATTGATCATTCAGTCCCTGGTTTTAAATGAACCCTTGAGGAAGATATATTCACCATTATAAAATCAACTGGCCGTTACCGTCCATAACAAACATGAAGGTGACAATTAGATTCGGTCTCACGGTTGTTAACTTTCAAAATGATCACAGCTGAGACATTTGTCTCTTTTGCTACCCCCTTCTGCCTCTCCTGTCTCTGAACAAGGACCCACAAACACACACTCTTGTCTATTCTTATCTCTGTTTGCCAGGTCTTCTATGTGGTGAAACCGTAGGACAAGAGGACAACACAAGGCTATTCAGGAAAAAGGCAGCAAAACATGATGAAAGTGTCGTTCAGTACTTCAACATTTAGAGAAAAGCTGTGTTCCAAAGAGGAAGAAGCACTATTAATACACAGTGGAGTTCTTTTCAGACAAACAACACTGCTCCATTAATTCTGTCTTGTTTGATGCTCCTGTTACAGAGCAACAGTGGTGTGACGGTCTGCAAGCAAACTAACAGCTAATGAATGCACCGCATGCGTCAGACGGGCCTTTGTCTAAGACAATTGCTTTCAGATGAAGTGGCGCTCAATAAAAGCATCCACCGTCAAAAGATCGCCATTGTTACTCCTCCAGACTTAGTTATTGAGATTCTACAAAAGGCCCAAACTATTTCAAGGTAGAATTCCTGCAAACAATGTGCAGGTTAGCTCATAAAATAATGCTTGTCAGAACAAAGGCTAATAAGAATGCGAGCACAATTTAGCTAGATGGCCAACAGTCTTATCTGAAAACATTTTAAACAGGCTTTGGAGCAGAAAACACAATTAGTGGTTCAATAATGCACCCAGCAATATAATATAAATCAAATCCTCCACCTCTATTTTCTTTTTTTCAAAGTGTAATAGAACAAACCGTTCTGGGAAATTGATAAATTTAAAAGGTATTTTATGGTGATGATATCAGCAGTACGCCAGCAGCCTTGATTTACTCCAAGCACAGAAGATACCTCACTGTTTTCCAATGGGGCCCGCTGCTAATTTATGAATGTGTTTAATCACAATATATTGATTAAGAATGCATTTGGACGCTCACAATCTGAAGTAGGAAAAGGCAATCAATAAATGGTTGTTGGAGTTGGCCTTTTCCAAATGTGCAGTGGTGTGGGAGTGCCACTTCAATAGCCCATAGGTGTCTCTACTGAGTTCCCCATGCTGCTAGTGTAACAGGTGGGATGTCACGTGATATGGAAAGAAACCATAGGCCAGTATTCCCGGTTGAGTTATTTGGTTATTCTCCTCCACAGCGCTGTGGATTATGGTCTGGCAAATTTCTAATTTCACCCAAACAGACCCTACCGGAGAAAGGACACCAATACTGCCAGCAGCTTGACGTGCCACCAATAAACAAGCAGCTGCAGTCTAATGGAGAAACATGTCCGCTCAGTTCACACTCAGCATCTTACCTCCAAAAACACACTCTTCTCTTGTGATGTGTATGAGGCACCACATGATCAGCTCTTACACACATAGACTCACAAAGCCGGGATTATCATTTGGCCCCTCAGTTACTGGCCAGAGCCATGAAGCCATTCCCTTCGTGTGATTTTTACACACACACACACACACACACACACACACACACACACACCGTCATACGTAGAGAACTTGCAATGCTGCCCTCATTATCTTGAAAAGAGTCACAAACTGAGATCTGTGGACTTTACAGAGAGATATGTTCATTAGAGCCTCACATGCAATTCTGTCACACTTTCTGCCACTGTCAGCAGCACACACACTCGCATACACACACGCAGAATTACTACCACACAGCGGTGCAGCGTGCGTACAGCAGCAATAAATAATGAATGATTTTTTCTATAAAACCTAGAAGCGTGCTTGGTCAGCGGCAGCCTTCTCATTGCTGACTGCTGTCCCCTGGCAAACAGTGTGCATTATCACGAAAACCTTCAACTCCGGAGGGCATAACGGCCGAGGCGTTATTCAGCTGCAGGCAGGCAGAGGGGCCGCAGCAGGCTGTTGATGAAGAGCTGAAACACACCTGTAACCTTTGGGTTGCAGGGTGTTCGTTCTCTCTCAACAAACAAACAAACAATAGTTGCCTTTCTATATTATTATCATTTTCCTGTCAAACTGTTTTCTTTTTGTTGTTTTTGTGTTCATTGTGTTCTTTCTATGTTTTTTTTCAGATTGTACAGCACTTTGTTTTTAAATGTGCTTAATTAATAAATGTGGATTGGATATCTCTCTCTCTCTCTCTCTCTCTCTCTCTCTCTCCCCTTCTCTCTCTCTTCAATTCAAAGGGGATTGATTGACATGCAAGTTTCAATAACAATGTTGCCAAAGCATAAAAACACAATACATCCAAATATTCAGACATAACACAATAGACACTAGTCTAAAACTTTAGACATCTTCCCTGGACATATTAGTATCTTTGCTCTTTTACCTCTCAAACAGTACATTGCATATCTGTTTATTTCTTACGTGGTAATTCTTTAATTCTAAAAAAGACTTTTAGGGTTCCCTATATACTGTGTATACAGTATGTGTTCACTAACAAGAAAACGCTGCACACAGCAGTGTTTGCTAGGCACCAGACTGTGTTGGGTTAACATCTGAACACAGTGCTGTAGCTCCAGTTATGAAAACTGTGTTCTAGCAATGAAAAATGAACTAGACAACGACTGGGACGAACGCCACACGCCGGCCACAACAACGGGACGGTTGTGGTTAGGAAGAGAATAACGTGGAAAGGAACTGCAACACGACCATTGAAATACATTATTTCCAAATTCATAATCAAAACACAAAAATCACAACATTAACCGTAACCTGTACATGAATCAATAGATTAAATAACTTGAGCATTTCACAAACTGCCATGAGACTGGGCTGGTATGTGTGTGTTTTCAGTGTCCTGTATGTGTGGGTGCGAATGCTGAGACAGAATGATTCCCTGTGTGTGTGTGTGTGTGTGTGTGTGTGTGTGTGCATGCATGCATAGGAGGGTCAAGCAAGGTCCAAGGTTGTGGAAATCTTTTCAGTGATGTAAACTTTAGAAAAAAGCTAGCAAAAAGTTTTTCTTCATAAACTTGTCACTGCAGTTTAAATTGTATATCCTTTATTTATTTATTTATGCATGTCTTTGTGATTGCACCAGGTAAGGTAGAGTTGTGTTAATTGCTTGGCTTGATGCTCCTAATTTGACACCGTGGGGGTCGATTTACCAAGTCTGATGAGTCAAGCAAAGTCTACAACAATTTGACACTAACGCAAGTTTTTTGCCGGCACAATTACATGTGGGTTCATTTATTTTAGGTCGTTGTTATGCAAGACTGCAAGATATGGAAGAAGGCAATGGAAATTTATACAAATGAGACCTGAAAGTGATCGGCGACTGGAAAGCGGAGCAGAAGGTTTTGCGTCAGTGATTGAGGATCTGGGAGAGGCGTCTCAGGACATGCCAGCCAATTTCAACGTTAGGAGGTATCCGTGTGGGAGAGGATGTTTGACAATGTCGGGCTATTATTAGTAGAGCTAACAGCATGACTTCCTTTAAACAGGAAGAGTTTATGATCTTATGATTCAATATCAGAAATATGTTTTCTTCAACTAATATTTTAAGTCAAAGAAAAAGAAAAAGATTGAGGCGAGGCGGAAACCAATGGCGTGGCAGACATTTTGGATCAGATTGTGGCACTGGCCACCCCAGCCGCCCCTTTAAATCCGTGCCTGGCTGCAGGTGTTCCCATTTACCCATCCCATTAAAAGTCTTACTAAATACTAAATTTAAAATCTGCATCATTTAGCAGATAGTTATTTGCATTATGCTGATCAAGCTGCTCCTTATTGAGCTTTAACATATGCATTTCTTATTTTGCTTTGATCTTAAACTCAATCATCCCCCGTGGTCCTGCTCGGCGCCCCGCTACACCCTGATACACCCTGATACGCGTGGACCTCTACAACTACTATTTTTAGTCATAGGTCTAATTTTGTATCTCTAATGGGGGTTGGGCTGTACAATGCACAAAAGAAGACAGACTAAAAATCAGCTGATTCTCCTGGGACTTTTAGGTAAATTACTGTCTTTGTGCAGATATTTCACAAAGTCTGTCCAAATCGTACCATCCTGAACCATCTCCTGTCTGATTCCACATTCCCTCTAGGCCGTCATAGTACCTATCATCACACCACTGTCCTGAGGGCACGTGTGTAGCCATGTGGAAGATGAGTTTGGATAGGGTTTGATGGTGCTCCATGTCTCCGTGGATAAATCCAGAGGCCATTCAATTACAGGAGAGAGACAGACCAATGAACTGTGGCCGGTTTATCTGCTGCTAATCAGGATACTCTGAGTTGAGATAATTGACAAAACAAAAAGATTTTAAGTCCTTTTTGTGGTAATTTACTGTATGTAACAATAAGGACCTTTAAAAAGGTACCGTGGGTGCTATTTCAAACATGAATACACTGGTGCACTGAGGAGACACTATGGTGGAGATTAGTGATAGCCAGAGCGTTTTAAATTAAAACCACATTTCCCATCTACTTGCATGGAATGGATAATGAGATAGGGAAAGATTAAGCTCCCTCTGCTCCCTCTACCTGTGTCATGCCATAAAGCATCCATTGGATTCCCTTGAAATCTGGCTTTGTGGAAACATAAAGCTGAAGTGCAACTTTCTATATTACTGTAGACGTTGAGTCATTTTATTTGGGTGTAACACGAACATTCTGGACTGATGGAAAATGTAACAAATAACAGCAACACAGGTGTCACTAGAAAACCGACATGTTCCAGTTTTTGACCTTATGACTTGTCCTGAAGAATCCAGCGTACAACCTGCTCGCTGACATTGTGTCTATGGCCAAAATAAAAATGATTGATACTGTGATGGTTTGGGTGGGGGCTTTGGTTTCTTTGTTAATCCTTCTGTGGTTTTCGGTCTGGTCTTGTCTCCTTGTGTTTGTGGCTCTTGTGTTTGCCAGGTAAGTGTCTGTTTGTTCTGCTTCCTCTTTTGTTTTGATAGTATGGTTTCATGTCTTGTCTAGTCTTGTCTAGCTTTGCCTTGTGCCTGTCTGATTGTCCTGCCCCGCCCTAATGTGATTCATCCGAAGGCTCACCTGTTCCCCATTATCTCGTTATCTCTTGTATTTAACCCCTGTGTTCCTTTTGTCCCTTGTCAGAGCCTTTTGTCTTGTTGCTGCATGTTGCGGTATCCATCAGCTCAGCAGTTTCCCGTCGGTGTTTCTGCTCTCCCCTGTGAGTTTTTCCCTCTGTTGTCATCCTGTTCCTGATTAACCTACACCCTGATTTTTGGATTTTGTGGACTTTTTGGGATGTTGTCGCGCCCGCCCGTGTTGAAATAAACCTCTGTGCACCTGCTCCTGCCTGCCTCATCTCTGCATTTGGGTCCTCACTTCATCCCACCATCACAGATACCTGATGACTGACTTATATGAAGCATCCAGGTGTATAACAGGCGACCAATCACAACTGCCTACTTTGAATTAAACCAATACCTGTTTTCTGAATGGCTTTGTTTGAAATAAGTTACTTTAGAAAAAAAAAAAAACAGTGTTGGAGGTGATCGAGACCAACTGGAAGACAAGTCCAAGACAATAGAAAACTCTTGAGACTGGACTTGAGTCTGATTAAATGACATTTAATGTATCCAGTAAATTTAAATAGCTGACATTATTGTATGTGTATGTACAGTTAACCGAAAGAACTCATTATGCTCACTTTCAGGTTCATTATTGTATTTAAAGGTTATATGAGAATAGGTTTACACAGTTTAATTTAATTACATTTCCGTTGTACTACACATTGCTGCAGCTCTTCTTTTCACCCTGTGTGTTGAGATCTGTTTAGCTACAGAGTGAGACATCTCACTTCTGTTCCATCTTTGTTGGGAGTCACCAACATAATCTTACTACTAGGACTACTAGCCAGTACCTAGGTAAGGACTACTAGCCAGTCAGAGTATGAGGGCCCTGACAGTACCTAGGGACTACTAGCCAGGACTACTAGCCAGTCAGAAGCAGCCAGTCATGAGTATGGGGTCCTGACAGTACCTAGGTAAGGACTACTAGCCAGTCAGAAGCAGAGTATGAGGGCCCTGACAGTACCTAGGTAAGGACTACTAGCCAGTCCAGTCAGGACTACTAGCCAGTCAGAAGCAGGGCCCTGACAGTACCTAGGTAAGGGGTCAGGAGCAGAGTATGAGGGTCCTGACAGTACCTAGGTAAGGACTACTAGCCAGTCAGGAGCAGGACTACTAGTAAGGACAGCCAGTCAGAAGCAGAGTATGAGGGCCCTGACAGTACCTAGGTAAGGACTACTAGCCAGTCAGAAGCAGAGTATGAGGGTCCTGACAGTACCTAGGTAAGGACTACTAGCCAGTCAGAAGCAGAGTATGAGGGCCCTGACAGTACCTAGGTAAGGACTACTAGCCAGCCAGAATGAGGGTCCTGACAGTACCTAGGTAGGGACTACTAGCCAGTCAGAACAGTGAGGGCCCTGACAGTACCTAGGTAAGGACTACTAGCCAGTCAGAAGCAGAGTATGAGGGCCCTGACAGTACCAGGACTACTAGCCAGTCCAGGTAAGGGGACTACTAGCCAGTCAGTACCTAGGTAAGGACTACTAGCCAGTCAGAAGCAGAGTATGAGGGTATGAGTATAATGGCGTGCCATTATACTGCGTGCCATTGAGCGTTTGTCTCTGAAGAAAAGGCTGTTTGGAGCAATGTTTTTGTACACAAGACTTTGGGCTTTTTCACTTTGTCACACAAAGAAAGGGCAAAAGCCCAAAAACATAATATGAGCTTCTTCCTGAGAATATTTTTCAGAGGCACTGTGACTGTGCCCAGAGCTTAGCGCAACCCAACACCATTATGATTGGTTTAAAAAAAATCAAAACAACCCAGAGCCTTTTTTCCAGTGTGTATATATATATATGTGGTATAACTAAGTACATTTCCTCAAAAACTGTACTTAAGTAGAAATGTTGAGGTACTTGACTTTTCTTTCCTGCCACTTTCTACTTCTACTCCGCTACATGTCAGAGACATAAAATGAAACGCATGTAGTTTATTAAATATATTTTGTTAAAAAATTAAATAGCCTACAAGTCCAGCAGACATAATTAGACCCTCCTAGCCCTGAGGCCATTTTTACAGTTCATTTTCCGTCTGGATTTATTTTATATAAAAGCCAATAAAACATCAACCCTGTTGTCTACAGTCAAGATATGAACATCATTTTTTTCAGGACAAACTGGGTTAGTAGAATATTTGGGTTGCAATGAGGTCACTTGAATGTTAAAAATGGTTGTAGGACCTTAAAGACAAATAAATAAAGAAAACGGAACATGACTCTTCCAGATATGTATTGATATCACAGACATATAGGTAAAACCTAAGCCATTTTACTCTCTAAAACACTTCTCATATGTCTTGGGAGTCACACTGTGAAGAAATAATCATTATAAATTTTACAGATGACAAAATACAGACATTTTTTCAAAAAAAGTCCAGACGCTTTTGCCCTCATGACATTTACCTATGCCAATAATAACATAATAATGTCATATTTATTGATATTACACCCACAACAATGCTACACAAGCATTTGTGTGTCTAAAACTGTTCTTCTATATGCAAAAATAAACATAATAAACATTATAACTCATATAAAGCACATACTATTTACATTTCTTCAAAAAAGGCCCAAATATATAATATATAATGCAAATATATGCCATATCTCAAACCAATGAGGCCATTTCCGCTATAAAATGGTAGATATCTATCTTGTTCCGCTCTAGCAGCTTTGATTGCATGCTAGAGACGTTGACAGGAAGTGTAGGACGTGTAGGAAGTGCTTGGAGGGCTAGAATCTTTCAGCCTCCATAGTCTTTGGCTGATGTCTCCCATATATGGGCATGCTGGGGCCTGTACTTCCTGTAAACACAGACGAGAGAGGGAGCAGAGCGGTAGCGGCCGAAGCGAGCGAAAACGCGATGAATTATGGACATAAAGTGGATTAATCTGGGATTTAAAGGTATGGATTTAAAGCCCAACAACCCCTAAAGAGGCTGGAAGTTCCAGGATGGATAGAAAATCACCTGTAGAGGCTAAAAGGACACGGAAAAGACCGCCGGAAAGGCTAATTCGTCAGGATTCAGGAGCCATTTTGGGTGAGTCGCTGCGTTGTATTGTTTAAAAGTTATTAAACTATGAATCAGAGGTGCTTTTTTGATCGTGGGCGAGCCTCTCGGTCTCACAGGGTTAAACACTGAATGTTTTGACGCCTTTAAGCTTCCAGTTTCTAAAATGGAAGGATTTTTCTGCATTGAAGTACTTTTACTTTTTTCCTGATGTTACTGACATACTTTTACTCAAGTGACATTTTCAAAGCATGACTTTGCTGCCAATGAGAGACTGAACATATATTTATATACCAGATGGCGGTAAGGACACACTACACCAGAGATAATATAGGGCTATTTCAGCTTTTGAACAAGTGCCTGACGCTGTTGACTGTCTCAGTCTGGCCTTTGCTGTAACAGCCTATCAGAAAGTCTGCCTCTCCACTTTTCATCCAACTCATTTTTCATCCTCTTCAACTAAACCCTGCAGGACTTTGAATCCTCTCTTCCCCCTCCTGAAGGCATCCACACAGGTTGAGTCTCCATTCATCACCTCTCTGTCCTCTCACATCTTCATCCAGTCCTTCCCTCCGCCCTCTCTCCCTCCACGTTCCCCACCTCTGCCTCCTGTCTTCTCAAATGCAATCTCTCTCTCTCTCTCTGTCTTTGTTTCTTCTCCTCCTTTTTCTCATTTGTTTTTCCTTCCTTCTGCCATTCCACACAATCAGAATCACACAAGGGTTTATTGCCAGAATAACTTTTAGCCTTTGTAAATGGTGAATACATATTTAGTTTTCTACTTCACCTTTTCCACTTTCCATTTATCTTTAATTTCAATTTCATGTTGCTTTATTGGCATGACAGAAAATATATAATCTATGTTGCCAAAGCATAACAAACATACATGTAAATAACAAGGAGTAAATCCATATAAAGGTGATATATAATAATACAGGTAAACAGAATACTTATGATATAATTGTGCAGAGTAATACTAAACAAATTTGTGTACGTCCCTCAAAGGGTAGGTTGAAACAATAAAAAAATAAAGAAAAATGATAATTAGAAAATTCTGTATTTATTTAGCCTTGTATTTTGTCATGAGAAGACATTTAGCTGCTAGCCATGCTTTTATCTTCTATTAAAAAAGGAAACTGTTTGTCCTCAGTGTATGTGGTAAAGCCTGGTATGTTTTTCATTTTTTTGGAAATATTTGGTTCTTAATTCTTCATATTTGGGACATGTACATAGGAAATGTAATTCTGTTTCAATATCCTGGAGGCTATGTGCACAGACATGTGTTATCTCTCCATCCCTCTCTGCCACCATGATATTTTATTTAATCTCCATCTTTTCCATTTCTTCCAGGCCCCTCTCTTTACCCTGTCTCTCTTGGTTATGCTTTGATAAAGCTTATAGTTAGGGCATAGAATTGAATATTGTTAGGGAGTGAGGAGTCGCAGCGTCTGCCTATCCCGGCCCACCTGCTACTCGTCATAGTTGTCAGATCTATCTATCATATAATAAAACTAGAGGGAGGCAGGGCGATACAGCCCGATCCGGTTGGGGAGAGTTCTAGCCTGACCAGGCCCCTCTCTTTACCCTGTCTCTTTTAGTTATGCTGTAATAGTTTTAGACAGCTGGGGGACTTCCTTCGACACACTGAACTCCTCTCTCCTCTATCTTTCTATCTTTCCATTTGTGTGCATCTATGTCCCCGAAATGCTTGTTACTAACCTAGCTCTGGGGAGTCATTCCCCGGAGTCCTTATGTTCTTTTTCTCCCAGCATGTTTCCTTGGATCAGGGAGGCTCCAAAATCATGGTTGCAGCTGTCGCCATGGTCCCGCTACACGTTCCCTTCCCTGCCACGATCTGCGGTGCCCAGCAATGTCCTGCTGTGCCTTGTAATGCTGCACAGTGCCCTGCTATGCCATGAACTACTACAAAGAACTACTACAAACTACTATTATTTTTTTTTGGGACTGTTATTGCCACTCTTCATTCTAACCCCAACCGGTCGTCAGACACCGCCTACCAAGAGTCTAGGTCTGTCCCAGGTTTCTTCCCAAAGGGGAGTTTTTCCTTGCCACTGTCACACTGTTGCTTGCTCTGGAGGAAACTACTAGAACTGTTGGGTCTTTGTGAAGTGTCTTGAGATAACTCTTGTTATGAATTGATACTATAAATAAAATTGAATTGAATTCCACATACGATTTCTGAATGTAGAAGTTCTACCAAAAAAAGTTCCTTCCCAAGGCTATTATGCAGAGGCACAGTGGCTCTGTCCGACGCCGGCCAAGACAATTTGGATTGGTTTAAAGAAATGCCAATAACCCAGAGCCCGTTTGTCTACCATCCCGGAGTGCTGTGTGGGCTAGCCAGACCATCCCCCGCAGATTGTGTCCCTGTTACGACCCAAAGTAGTCTAGGGGTGGAGCACACAAACAGTTTAAAATTGCTTTATATTTGCTGTTTTGTATTTTCTGTCCTGAGTTTATTATTGTATTGTGCCCGCACAACACGAGGCAACTTAAAGCGATCTTCAAATGGAAGACGGACATAGGCACTCGTATCACAACCCCTTCCTCACATTGCGCACCCACGGAACATCAGCACAAATTACAAGTTCACCATCAGATAATCAGTACCCTCACTGATCCTCCTGTCCAAGCAGAAACTCACTCAAGTCCCCCAAAACTAGTCTCACCCACGGGACAGTGCGTCAGCGACAACGTTGTCGGCTCCCTTCTTGTGTTTACCCAGATGATGTAACCCTGGGCCAGGAGTGCCCAGCGCGTCAAGTGCTGATTGCCGTTGTACATCTGGGCCAAAAAGACAAGTGGGTTATGGTCAGTGTAAACAGTGACTGTAAATGAACTGCATCCCACATACACGTCAAAGTGCTGTAGGTCAAGGAGCATCGCTATGGTCTCCTTCTTGATGGTGGAGTAGTTCAGCTGTTGACATTTGAACTTAGTGGAAAAGAAACAAACAGGATGACACACATTCCCATCACCGTCCTGTAACAACACAGCACCAGCTCCAGTGGCACTGGCATCCACCTCAAGCTGGAAAGGTCAAGCAAGGTCAGGAGCAGCCAGCACAGGAACACTACAGAGGAGAGACTTAGCAGACTTAAAAGCATGGTTGCACTCATTCCACACGAAGGGAACCACAGGACTACACAACCTGGTCAGAGGAGCAAGCTTCTGTCCTGTCCTCTGGCGAGAGCAGTCGTGTTTTTCCTCTCTCCCCCTTATCTCAGCATGGCTCGCTCCCCTGTCGGTCTGGCTTGTCTTGTGAAACTTTTCTCTTTGTCCCCTGCCTGCTGTTTTCCTGGAATATTCAACATGGAATTGATCAACTGGTCGCTCAGCGCTATTGACAAGATTTTTTCACCCAAACATGCTTATCCGGGGGAACCGTCTTGTCCAAGTGGGACATTCCCTGCAGGCTACGCTCGCGATTCCTGGGAGAATTGGCAAGCGGTCTGCCTGGACGTTCTGACTGTGGAAGACGTTGAAGATATTTGGATAATTGGAATTCTGTTGGTGGGGCTCCTGATCATCGGAGTTGGGGTCTCACTGGCCTATCGGAAAATTGGTAAGACAGCCGCCAGCAAATTTACCCACCAGCTGTCTGGGGAACTTAAAGAGTGCCTACATGGAGTGATTGAGAGGATGAAGGTTTTACATCTGAGGGCTGACCAGTCCAGTGAACTTGATTCCATCAGGGCCCAGTCGGTGGAGTTGCTACAGGTAACCACCGGACTGGCGGAGAAGGTAGATGGACTGACAAAATCACTACATGAACTGGATGCTCGTATGACGCTGAGGTCGGTAACAATTGAGTGATGGACATTGATTCGGACAAATTTCCACCGGGTCAACCTAAATTGGAATGAAATTGTTTAAGCTGCCCCCCCCCCCTTTCACCCGAGCAGGAAAACAACTCGCAGTTTTGGACATTCTATCTCGTCCTGTGGTACCAGAGCACCCTAGGCCAAAGGTCAATGATCGATTTTATAATCGTTTCATCTGATCTGAGGCCGTATGTTTTGGACACTCGGGTGAAGAGAGGGGCAGAGCTGTCAACTGATCACCATCTGGTGGTGAGTTGGGTCAGGGGATGGGGGAGGACTCTGGACAGACCTGGTAAGCCCAAACGGGTAGTGCGGGTAAACTGGGAACGTCTGGAGGAGGCCCCTGTCCGACGGACTTTCAACTCACACCTCCGGCGGAGCTTTTCGGGCATCCCTGTGGAGGCTGGGGGCATTGAACCTGAGTGGACAATGTTCAAAGTCTCCATTGCTAAAGCTGCGGCGGCGAGCTGTGGTCTTAGGGTTTTAGGTGCCTCAAGGGGCGGTAACCCACGAACACCGGTGGTCAGGGAAGCCGTCCGACTGAAGAAGGAGTCTATCCGGGATATGTTATCCCGGAGGACTCCGGAGGCAGTTGCAGGGTACCGACAGGCCCGAAGGGCTGCAGCCTCTGCCGTGACAGAGGCAAAGCAGCGGGTGTGGGAGAAGTTCGGAGAAGACATGGAGAAGGACTTTCGGTCGGGACCAAGGTGGTTCTGGAAAACCATTCGCCACCTCAGGAGGGGGAAGCGAGGAACCATCCAAGCTGTTTACAGTAAGGATGGGACGTTGTTGACCTCAACTGGGGAGGTAATAGAGCGGTGGAAGGAGCACTTTGAGGAACTCCTAAATCCAGCTGGCACGCCCTCTGTGGTAGAGGCAGAGCTGGAGGATGATGGGGGATTGTCGTCAATTTCCCTGGTGGAAGTCACTGAGGTAGTAAAACAACTCCACAGCGGCAAAGCCCCAGGGATTGATGAGATCCGTCCAGAAATGCTGAAGGCTCTGGGTGTGGAGGGGATGTCTTGGTTGACACGCCTCTTCAACATTGCGTGGAAGTCTGGGACGGTACCTAAGGAGTGGCAGACCGGGGTGGTGGTTTCCCTCTTCAAAAAGGGGGACCAGAGGGTGTGTGCCAATTACAGGGGTATCACACTTCTCAGCCTCCCTGGTAAAGTCTACTCCAAGGTGCTGGAAAGGAGGGTTCGGCCGATAGTCAAACCTCGGATTGAAGAGGAACAATGCGGATTCCGTCCTGGCCGTGGAACAACGGATCTGATCTTCACTCTCGCAAGGATCTTGGAGGGGGCCTGGGAGTATGCCCAACCAGTCTACATGTGTTTTGTGGATCTGGAGAAGGCGTATGACCGGGGTCCACCGGGAGAAATTGTGGGAGGTGCTGCGGGAGTATGGGGTGCGGGGGTCCCTTCTCAGGGCCTTCCAATCTCTGTATGAGCAAAGCGAGAGCTGTGTCCGGGTTCTCGGCAGTAAGTCGGACTCGTTCCAGGTGAGGGTTGGCCTCCGCCAGGGCTGCGCTTTGTCACCAATCCTGTTTGTAATATTTATGGACAGGATATCGATGCGTAGTCGGGGTGGGGAGGGGTTGCAGTTCGGTGGGCTCGGGATCTCGTCGCTGCTTTTTGCAGATGATGTGGTCCTGATGGCATCGTCGGTCTGTGACCTTCAGCACTCACTGGATCGGTTCGCCGCCGAGTGTGAAGCGGCTGGGATGAGGATCAGCACTTCTAAATCTGAGGCCATGGTTCTCAGCAGGAAACTGATGGAGTGCTTTCTTCAGGTGGGGAGTGAGTCCTTACCCCAAGTGAAGGAGTTTAAGTACCTTGGGGTCTTGTTCGCGAGTGAGGGAACCATGGAGCGTGAGATTGGTCGGAGAATCGGAGCAGCTGGTGCGGTATTACATTCTGTGTATCGCACCGTTGTGACGAAAAGAGAGCTGAGCCAGAAGGCAAAGCTCTCGATCTACCGGGCAATTTTCGTTCCTACCCTCACCTATGGTCACGAAGGTTGGGTCATGACCGAAAGAACGAGATCCAGGGTACAAGCGGCCCGAATGGGTTTCCTCAGGAGGGTGGCTGGCGTCTCCCTTAGAGATAGGGTGAGAAGCTCAGTCATCCGAGAGGAGCTCGGAGTAGAGCCGCTGCTCCTTCGCGTCGAAAGGAGCCAGTTGAGGTGGTTCGGGCATCTGGTAAGGATGCCTCCTGGGCGCCTCCCTAGGGAGGTGTTCCAGGCACGTCCAGCTGGGAGGAGGCCTCGGGGAAGACCCAGGACTAGGTGGAGAGATTATATCTCCAACCTGGCCTGGGAACGCCTCGGGATCCCCCAGTCGGAGCTGGTTGATGTGGCTCGGGAAAGGGAAGTTTGGGGTCCCTTACTGGAGCTGCTGCCCCCGCGACCCGACTCCGGATAAGCGGATGAAGATGGATGGATGGATGGATGGATATCTCGTCCCTTGCACTGGCTTATCTCCTCAAGATCTCGCAGATGAACTGAGCTTTAAACAACACAGACAGACTGACGCTCCTATTACACACACACACCATACACTTCCACACAATACCAATACACAATACCATAATATACTGCAATCTCATGCAGATCCTTCTTTGTACACCTGTCAAACGTACCTAAAGTAGGGTCCGACACAAATGCACCCAGCTGAAAAGCTGCCATTGTACGCTACCCACAAGTACAATTACATGTTAAGTTTAATGTTTGATATTAATAATAAGCCCATACAATAAGCCTCCAACCTTGCACTCACAGAAACAAATCTTTAGGCACAGGTATCACAAGTCTGGTCTCGAGCAGGTCGCAGCACCTCTCTACGCTGGCTTCCACAGAAGCCTCTCTTCTGCACACAGCCATGCTGCCCTCTCTTAAGCTGCCAAGCACTGATCAGCAGATCAGCCTCAGCTGCTAGCCTGTCATCAGCAGCACACACCTGCAGATAATCACACACACCTGCAGAGAATACACATAACACAACACGGCACGTGACAGTCCCCTTAAGAAATTGGTCTTGAGATTTATGTCTTGGGTTTATTGTCTCTTTTTTTAGGAACAGCTCGCACATCCACACAAATTCTCCTGTGCAGATGCGTTGGACAATAACATCAACTACGATCAATGGAAACAATTCCACACTCTGCTCTTGTTATAGCAGAGGTGACCAAATTCTTTCATAAAAAGGGCCAAAATGTATTTGGATGGAAGGCAACGGGCCAAAAATAAATGTTGATGTTGAATATTGTAATTTTTGCCATTCTCCACAGACAAAAGGTAAGTTTGTGATTTAAATGGGAACTTTCCCAGCACTGTGCTTGACATTGCTGTTAAACTCAAACTCAATGTACGTTTCGTAGTCATTACTTTTAAAATAAGAGGAAAATAAGCATGATCATATCAAATCCATGGTGGGCCAAAACAGACAAATTGAGCAGCCTTATGCTAGCATCCCCTTGTTTATTGGCCCCCATCTGTTAGATGAAATTTACACCCACAATGCAATGTCATTGTTCATTTTTTTTTGTTTAAAATTCTATTATTCTTTCCTGTTCTGAATCACATTGGAAATGTCTTAAACAGTATGATCTTGCTCTCCTTCCTCCTCTATTCTATTCCCTGTTCCTTTCTCTCTCTCCGCTGACCAACCCCCCCCAACACTCAACACAACAAGTACCAAATTAAGTAGTGTGACCCTTCACATTCCAGTCCACTCATGCTTGCTCTCATTTCATCTTTCTCCGTCTCTCCTCCCCCCACCTGTCATCCTCCTTCTCCTCCTCCTGCTGCCCCCCTGCATCAACAATCCAGTTACATTACATACATACATGCATGTAACAGCCATTACATTCATCATCACACTCTCCTGCTCTGTCTTCTTGCCGTCTGCAGCGTTGTCTTCTGATCTCAGCGGTTTTCTTTGCTGCTCTCTGATGCCATGCAACCAGTTCCAGCTTTCACATGAGATTTTCTAAACACAAGCGGCGAGATTTGTGTGTAAGACGCTGTGTGTAATTTACACCTGGGTCACGTTCAGCACCGACAAAACGTAGCAAGACATTCCATTCCATTCCATTTCATTTAGCTGACGCTTTTATTCAAAGCCACTTCCAATTAAATGCTTTCAACCCTAAAAGGTACAAACTCCAGACAACGAGTAGTAAGTGCAAGTGCATTAGCTTTAAATGAGCAAAACTACAAAGAGACATATGAAAGTGCAGTTTCAAGAATACTTTTTTTCCTTCTTCTTTTCTACCCGAAGTGTAGTCAGAAGAGATGCGTAGGCTTTCGGCCATCCGGATGTCAGTAGGGAGCTTATTCCACCTTTTCCCAGAGTCTGGATTTCGTTGAGATATTAGCGGTCCCTTGCTGTGAGGGGGCAGCTAGCAGGTTGGCTGATGCAGAGCGGAGTGGGGGGCTGGGATAGAGGGTTTTATAATGTCCTGGATGTATGCTGGGGCTGATCACTTCGTGGCCCTGTATGCAAGTACTAGTGTCTTGAAGCAGATGAGTGGAGGAACTGGTACCCAGTGAAGAGAGCAGAGGAGCGGTGTAGCGTGACAGAACTTCAGAGGTTGAAGACAAGTAGAGCTGCAGAGTTCTGAACGAGCTGCGGGGGCGGGATGGCACATGCAGGCTGACCAATCAAGAGGGAGGTGCAGTAGTCTAGACGTCAGATGACTAGAGCCTGAACAAGAACCAGAGCCGCCTTCTGCGTTAGAAGGGGACGAATCCTTCTTACGCAGCATGTATCTACACGATCAGGTAGTTGCACCAATGACGTTTTTCCATGGCATGAAAATTTCACTTTGTGAGGTTTTGTAATATTAATGTGTTCCCCCAGCCTGCCTATGGCCCCCCATCATGTGTAAAACCTCCACATCATGAAAAATAAGCTACAAAAAGATTACATTCAGTCAAAAAGAGTACAAGTCAGAGCCTGGACGTTCTTTTAATCTCATCTCAAAGGACGCTAACTTACTAGTTTTGGTGTTTCTGCCCTTTTGGTCCTCATCAGCCTCATCTGCGTTTTCCCTGCTCGTATAAATCACATAAATCACCACATTTCCTCATGTAATTCCTTCCATTCATTCACCATCAATCCCCACAGCAGCCCTTGCTCTAATCCAAATGAAGCACTCCCTGGTCACAAATCAGCCTGTCCATGGTTCAAATCAAGAGCGCGAGCAAAAGCCTGCCGCGATCAGGGATAGGAGCGCCACCATGTCCAGGCTGGTCACAGCACAGATAAGTCGTGATGATTGTAAATGGTCTGGTTCCATTTCACGATGTCAGGCCCTCGTTAATGGAAACGGCTCACACAGGCCCAGAGCAGGCATGATTGGACACACCGTTAACCCTGCCACGGCCGTGTTCTCTGTCTGTGTGTGCATGTGTGTGTGTGTGTGTGTGTGTGTGTATGTTAACTGTGTGTATGTTAACTGTGTGTGTGTGTGTGTATGTTAACTGTGTGTGTGTGTGTGTGTGTGTGTGTGTGTTTGTGTGTGTGTATGCTAGCTGTGTGGGTGAGCTGTGTGTGTTCGAGAGCTGTGTGTGAGCGTGTGTGTGCAGAGATGAAAGATGAAGATACAAAATGAAGATCAAAGCCTAAAAATGGATAAAGGAGATATGGGCAGAAATGTTTTCATAGGCATATGCTTCCAAAGTATACCAGACACAAGTTTTGTGTGATTTAAACAACAGTATACATTTTTTTGTACTATTGCAATATTTGGAATAACCTCAACTTTTTTCCCGAATAGTGAGTATTAGTTTGAGTTATTCTCTTTAAATATTGTTTGGTACTTTATCCGTAGCCCCTTTCTGTCAGAAAACCAAAGGAATGTGTTAGACTGAATAAAAGGCCTGCTGACTGTCTGAAAGATTGAAACTACTCCGCTTCCAAAGGTTTTTGCTAAAGTGATGTGCTTTAAAGGAATGAGTCCTCATGACATATTATCAAGTCTTTTGAAGATTCAAATATGTATGCCCCCTGTTCTAAAATCTCTTCATGAAAAGGAATCTTTACTCACAACAAGAATTTAGACCAGCCATGTTGTGGTTTGGGGTTTTGTTTAGGATTTTCTTTCCCTTTTGGCGCTCCTTGTGTTTGGTTCTTAGTCTTCTCCCCGGTCTTGTGTGGTTAACTCTGTCTTGTGATTCCCCGGTAAGTGTCTGTTGATTTTGCTTCCTGTTTTAATTTGATAGTATGGTTTCCTGTCTTGTCTAGTCTTGTCCAGCTTTGCTTTGTGCCTGTCTGTTTGTCCTGCCCCGCCCTAATGTGATTCACCTGATGTCTCACATGTTCCCCGTTACCTCGTTACATCTTGTATTTAACCCATGTCCCCTTTGTCAGATCCTTTTGCCTTTGTCCTGCCCGTTTACCCTGTCCGTTCATCCAGTCGTCCTGTTCAGTGTTCCCTACCGTTCTCCAGTTGTATTCTTCCCTGTGAGTTTCCATCCCTCCGGCTTTTTGTTTTTCCCTGGCTCCCTGCGATTTTGTCATTTTTTGGACTCTGTTGCTCTGCGTTTTGTACAATAAACCTTTTGAACTACTGCCCGCTGCTCTGCGTTTGGGTCCTCCTTCCGCTACCATCACAAGCCAGTCTTCAGTAAATACTCTTAATACTCTCTCAACCAGACCAGTGACAACCCTCAAATGGGACAGTTCTGCACAGCGGTCACTTGTTTAAACCAATTACAATTGTCTTGGGTGGCGCTAAAATGCAAAATAGCCTAAAAAATAAATGACATTACAAATTACAACACAAATCTTTGTATTTATGTTTCAGCTCCTACTATGTGAGCTGTCTCTGTGTAACATAGTTTTTCCTGCGTGTCTCTACAACGTGTTACAATAGACAGCCAATCAGCACCATTATTAGATCTTGGTAGAAGCATGCTGCACGCTGATTGGCTCACTGGGTTGTCAGGGAGAGTCACCTCAGCACACTATATGCTGTGTACTGTATCGAGTTTGTTACGTAAAATAAATGTATTTTTAGTTCCAACTGGTGTGTGGACTCCCCTCCTTTGTTCAGCCCCGAGCTGGCCTGTGACAACATGCACATACCATTTAGGAGACAGGGTGCAGATTGAGCGTGCAGTTTCGTTTCTCCTGCAGTTTTACACTCTCTCATATACTCACTGTGTTTTTACAATCCATTTTTATTGACCTGTTCCATTTTATAATATTTTTTTATGACGAATGCTGAATGAATGTTTGTCTTATGCGATAAGTGGATGTGTGCGGGGCTTTAAATTAACACCGGCATGGTCTAACATTCTAGAAGTATCTCACAATCCAGACCACCAGCAGATTTACTACAATTTTGTACATAGGACATATCTCACCCCGTGGAAATGCATCACATGAAAATAATGAACAGCCCTTTATCCACTTTCTGCCCAATTGAAGCTCAAGGTACATGTTACAATGTTACTGTGCCTGTTTGTTTTTGTCTGAGTTTACTAAGTTTTGATTATGAATGACTTGTCAGCCTTCCAGCTTTCTAACGCTCAACAATGTGCTGCGTTTGCTGGACTTCCAGCTGCTAAGAGGATGATTGCAACCTGTTGGAAGCCACCTCATGACTCAGCTGTTCGTTCATGGATCCTTTCTTTACTGGATGTCACATACATTGAACTTTCGACGGCTCGTGTCGGCGGAGCCCCAGGGAAGACTTTAGACACTTGGCACAGCATTGCTGAGTCCTTGAAGGCCATGCTGTAGCCTTTTCTTCTGTTTGTGTGTGTGATTGTCTTGTGTCTGTCTGTCTGTCTGTCTGTCTGTCTGTCTGTCTGTTTCTGCAAGTATTGTTTTGTCTCCCTCCTCTCTGTGATTTTGTGGCCCTGGGACGCATTCCTATGTCTCAGTGTGTTCTTTATGACTGTTCATGAATGTTGTGTATGTATGTATGAACACCTGCCAACCCGCCAAATGCAGAGAAAAATGTACTTTGGCAGGGAACATTGTAAAGTTACTAACCTAGCGTTTTTGTGTGTTTTTGGCTTGGGAAACTTAATCTTTATTTGGCAACCCTATTTATAGGTCTAATCCTACATGGATATCCTATGAACACTTAGTTGTGAAGTGTCACATGTACAACGGCGACTAGGTGCGTAGTGTTTGTTATTGATTACGAGGAACAATACCATCCAAAACCATCCAACCACTTCATTCCTGTATTGTAAGTAGGATTTTCAAGTTTCTGTACGTTACTTGGTCATTTGTATTTCTGGAAACTTTTACCTTTACTCCACCACATTTCCCCTAAGCATCTTTGTTATTCCTTACTACAAAATAAAATCCCAAGAGATTTGTTACAATGGAAAAAAGGCTTGTTGACGTGGCTCGGGAAAGGGAAGTTGGGTGTTTACTGCTCGAGCTGGTGCCTCCGTGACCCAACACCGGATAAGTGGATGAAGATGGATGGATGGATAGAAATAAAGCAGGTTGGCAAATCATTGCTGCTAGACTACATTTAATGCACGCTCACTTCCAGTTGGTGACATGATGGGTGTTTGTTGCCAAGCAGGAAAACATAAGAAGAGAAAGAAGACGACAGTGTCATGGAAGCACGTGTTGCAACAGACGAGGACTGTCACGACAGACGAACCTTACACTGCTTTGGCCAAAAAGTTCAGAGTTTTTTAAAACATCAGAAACATGTACTAGGTTCTCCAGTCAGTGCCCTTGATCATGGAACTGGCTCACATCTGGCGTTGGTCCCCCGGCGCTGTAAATGGCTGCCCACAGCTCCCTTGATGGATGGGTTAAATGCAGAGAATAAATTTCGCTACATGTATGTGTATGTGACGTAAAGTACCTTTTTATTTAAGCATTTCTAATATCAGAAAATGACGTTTGATACTTACGTAAAGTACATATCAGACTTTTACCCAAGTAATATTATAAAAGGTGACTTTAACTTATACCAAAGTCATTTTCTGGTAATATACTTGTACCTTTACTCAAGTATTGCTTTCAATACTTCATACAAGACGGGTACTGGTAGTCTTACACCGCTTGACTGTGTAAAACCACTTAAAGTAAAAGTTACAGTTGGAAATCCTCTTTACACAAATTTAGATAATGAACCGATTCTCATTATATTATATTACTGTTCGACCAGCCAGAGTAAAACATATGGTGAGAGAGCACAGGCAGAGAGAGGAGCAAAGAGATTTGGCCAATTATGGGATATTACCCCTCTCTTTACTGAAGATAAGACGGGCAATCAAAAAAGGGACAGACAGATGTTATTATGAAAAAGGGAACAGTTTAAGATAATGTCTTTACTTTGGATTCAATCAAATGACATGAGTTCAGATCATATGTCAAGACATACCGTGTACAAGAGGAAAATAACACAAAAATGCAAAGTAAGATGAATATAAACCATCACTGTACTTCTCATCCCATCTGGATCCTTATTAATATCAGAGTTATGGTTTAATTATTAGTGACTGCACCCACACTGAGGACCAGCAGGTGTCTGGTTAAATGAAGACTTTGGTGACATTTCAATACAGGAACAAGTCCTTAAAATGACCTTTAAAACTCTGCAGGTCCCACAATCCCACTTTCAGTTCACTGATTTGTTTATTTGACAGATACAATGCTAATTAATCAAAACTGAAAATGAGCCAGAGCTAGCTCAAAAGGCCAATTTTTTTATTGGTTGCTTCCAGTCAAACACCCAGAAAAAACACATTCAGCTTCGCATTCTCTTCTGCACTCATTTTTTCTACGTAGCTTATGTTGTTTTGGTTACTGGCTCCAGTGTTTGCCTTATTACAAACTGCCTATTATTAAGATTTATGGTAACACTGACAATCAACATTTGGATTACCATCCATCCATCTTCATCTGCTTATCCAGGGGCAGCAGCTCCAGTAGGGGACCCCAAACTTCCCTTTCCCGAGCCACATCAACCAGCTCCGACTGGGGGATCCCGAGGCGTTCCCAGGCCAGGTTGGAGATATAATCTCTCCACCTAGTCCTGGGTCTTCCCCGAGGCCTCCTCCCAGCTGGACGCGCCTGGAACACCTCCCTAGGGAGGCGCCCAGGAGGCATCCTTACCAGATGCCCCAACCACCTCAACTGGCTCCTTTCGACGCGAAGGAGCAGCGGCTCTACTCCGAGCTCCTCTAGGATGACTGAGCTTCTCACCCTATCTCTAAGGGAGACGCCAGCCCCCTCCTGAGGAAACCCATTTCGTCCGCTTGTACCCTGGATCTCGTTCTTTCGGTCATGACCCAGCCTTCATGACCATAAGTGAGGGTAGGAACAAAAATTGCCCGGTAGATCGAGAGCTTTGCCTTCTGGCTCAGCTCTCTTTTTGTCACAACGGTGCGATAAACAGAATGTAATACCGCACCGGCTGCTCCGATTCTCCGACCAGTCTCACGCTCCATGGTCCCCTCACTTGCGAACAAGACCCCAAGGTACTTAAACTCCTTCACTTGGGGTAAGGACTCACTCCCTACCTGAAGAAAGCACTCCATCGGTTACCTGCTGAGAAACATGGCCTCATATTTGGATTTATTTGTGTTTAATTTGGATTTTATATTTCTTACAAATTTTTCAAAACAGAAAACGGCATCAATAACTTCATTACTTCCCATAATGGCTGGTATGCAAACACCTCATTAGTCTGCCTTTTCTTATAGGATAGGTGCTCTGCAGATCTCCTCCTGACCGACCCCATGTCCACAGCTCCAGTGTCCTCCCCCATGTCCACAGCTCCAGTGTCCTGACCCATGTCCACAGCTAAATAAAATGTCTGGAACATCAGCCCATCTATCCATATTTTGAGTAGCCAGCTAGCAGTTCTCATGGCAGTCTGCTAATAATCCACTGTCTGAATTAAAACGCTCAAAACATCTCCTGAGAAAAAACACACGGTCAACCTAGTCTTGGTTATTTAATTGAGATTTAGTCTTATTTTCCTTACCTTGTCATTCAAGGCCAGGGCAATTTTTGTACGACCAACGTTGTGCTCTCAGATGAACTTGGCAAAGTCAATCTGCTTCAGAAGCGGTGGCTCGCATCTTGTGAGATTTTTTTTTCAAGGCAGTAGAAGGTCTTCTCGAACTTTTGTGCACTTCCACATCCTGCCCAACGCAAAGGGTCTCCCAGGAACATTCATCAAAAAATGTATCCTAAGCCTTTCTAGATGTGCATGCACGGTCAACTGACGAGATTAGGCAGCTGAACAAGAATACACCGTGTTCCGATTGTTCCCATCTCAGCTCTGCCGAGACAAAATAGACATGCCATTTCAAAAATCTACAGAAAAATCATGTTTTCCAAAGCATCACTTCATCAAATCAAATTGTATGTGACATATTTCCAGTAGGCAAATGACTGCAAGCAGGCACATCCGGACACAATCAAGCAGGCTTATGTGCCCGGGGCTGAGCCCCAGAAAGCACCAGCCCAGTTTAACCACTTGTGGGTGGGATTATAAGAACGGGACATGAACCCCGGTCTTCTGGGAAAAGGTCTTGTGTCCTGTAACCCATCCACCACCCCAACCAGACTCCTTAGGCAGATGTTTGGTCTTTTATACTATTTGCTACAGTTGTCTCTCTTAATACTACGTCAGGTCAGTTTTAAATTCTTGGGATCCGGGCCTAAACTTAACTTTTTTGACCACCTTCCACTGTGGCAGGTGGATTTTTAAATCCACTTGTCACTGGCTCTAGCCGTTTGCTGCTTCCTGTTTGGGTCTGGAGGGATCACGCCCATTAGTTGTTGACAACGTTCACATGATTTAACTTCCCTACCAAGACCTAAAACTTAGCATCATATCAAACACGTTTGATTTTTTTCTGAACGTCCAGACAGGATAAAGACTGACTGGGACGTCCTTACACCAAACGATTGTTTGGAAGCGCCCCAACTCTAGCAAGACTCTCAGGATTTAACTCAGATATTGGAAATTAGTGTAATTTTCCATGCATAATGAACACTATAACCAAAAGGTTACAAAGGGCAAGCTCCACCTCTGTTCTCGTATAAATGTTTTGTAGTGGAGGTCTTATGGGCAGGTACTTAGGATTAGGGTTGCTCCTTAGGTGGTATTATTTTCTGCAACTGGTATAAAAGTCAATATCATTTTGGAATCTTTAATCATCAAGTCAGGAGAGCCCAGGTACAGTATAGTAAAAATGAGCTGCAAGACCAATGCATTCTCACTCCCAACTAGTCTCTCAGCGTCAGATATGACGCAAAAAAACCCTCAACATCGGTATGTAACACAACGGGCAGAGCAGCACGACGTAGTATTAAGAGAGACAACGGTAGCTAGTAGAATGAAAGCCCGCAAGGCCGCGTAAGGAGGTTGGTTGGGGTGGTGGATGGGTCAAACTGTAATGGCAGGTTATAGCCATCTGGCGGCGCTATATGGTGGTGGAGATTGATAGACTGTATGTAAGGAAGAAGATTGATTAAAAGTTGTTGAGCTGTATATTGGCTGTTGTCTCCTTGAGTAGAGAGTACAGCGAAACAATACACAACACAGGACTTTCACAAAGGAGACCGGGGTTTGTGTCCTGTTCTTGTCTTGCGTGTCACTGAAAAATAAATTTTATATACCAACCATTTCCTCACCACTCAAAGTTTCTGCACAAAAGGAAGTTTTTCCTCGCCACTGTTGCACAAAATACTTGTTGGGAAAATCACTGGAATTGTTGGGTCTTTATAAATTATAGTGTGTTCTAGACCTACTCTATTTGTTAAGTGTCTTGAGATATCTCTTGTTATGATTTGATTCTATAAATAAAATTGAATTAAAAAATTTAAAAAAGTACCACTAAATGGTGTTTTAAATCTGACTGAATATATGCGTGGATGTGGATGTATGTCTGCATATATAGGTAGCCATTAGGGATGAGCCGGATACTCGGCTGAAACGAGTATCTGGTACGGATAAAGCACTTTTGCCGAGTACAAGTATTATACGAGTAATGCGAGTTAATATCTGTACTCGGATTGAATAAAAGTCTCCATTGACTGTGTCTACGTTCTGTGATAGGCTAGTCACAGCGCTAGTAACAGCGCCCCTCCCCTACACTATTCTATGATAGGCTAGTCCCAGCGCCCCCCCCTACACTATTCTATGATATGCTAGTCCCAGCGCCCCCCCTACACTATTCTATGATATGCTAGTCCCAGCGCCCCTCCCCTACACTATTCTGTGATAGGCTAGTCCCAGCGCCCCTCCCCTACACTATTCTATATGCTAGTCCCAGCGCCCCTCCCCTACACTATTCTATAATATGCTAGTCCCAGCGCCCCTCCCCTACACTATTCTATGATAGGCTAGTCCCAGCGCCCCCCCTACACTATTCTATGATATGCTAGTCCCAGCGCCCCCCTACACTATTCTATGATATGCTAGTCCCAGCGCCCCCCCCTACACTATTCTATGATATGCTAGTCCCAGCGCCCCCCCTACACTATTCTATGATAGGCTAGTCCCAGCGCCCCTCCCCTACACTATTCTATGATAGGCTAGTCCCAGCGCCCCCCCTACACTATTCTATGATATGCTAGTCCCAGCGCCCCCCCTACACTATTCTATGATATGCTAGTCCCAGCGCCCCCCCTACACTATTCTATGATAGGCTAGTCCCAGCGCCCCCCTACACTATTCTATGATATGCTAGTCCCAGCGCCCCCCCCTACACTATTCTATGATATGCTAGTCCCAGCGCCCCTCCCCTACACTATTCTATGATAGGCTAGTCCCAGCGCCCCCCCTACACTATTCTATGATATGCTAGTCCCAGCGCCCCTCCCCTACTATTCTATGATATGCTAGTCCCAGCGCCCCCCTACACTATTCTATGATATGCTAGTCCCAGCGCCCCTCCCCTACACTATTCTATAATATGCTAGTGCCCCTCCCCTACACTATTCTATGATAGGCTAGTCCCAGCGCCCCCCTACACTATTCTATGATATGCTAGTCCCAGCGCCCCTCCCCTACACTATTCTATAATATGCTAGTCCCAGCGCCCCCCCCTACACTATTCTATGATATGCTAGTCCCAGCGCCCCTCCTACACTATTCTATGATATGCTAGTCCCAGCCCCCTACACTATTCTATGATATGCTAGTCCCAGCGCCCCCCCTACACTATTCTATGATATGCTAGTCCCAGCGCCCCCCCCTACACTATTCTATGATATGCTAGTCCCAGCGCCCCCCCCTACACTATTCTATGATATGCTAGTCCCAGCGCCCCCCCTACACTATTCTATGATATGCTAGTCCCAGCGCCCCCCTACACTATTCTATGATATGCTAGTCCCAGCCCCCCCTACACTATTCTATGATATGCTAGTCCCAGCGCCCCCCCCTACACTATTCTATGATATGCTAGTCCCAGCGCCCCCCCTACACTATTCTATGATATGCTAGTCCCAGCGCCCCCCCCTACACACACAGATTCCTTCTGTTGTTGTGTCCGACCGGCTGTACTCACGCACACACACACACACACAGAGAACACGGAGAAGTGAGCAGCCCTCTCCCCTCCCTCAGGTCCGCGGGGCTTTTCCGTTAACATTTAGGGTTTCTACAACTTCAGGTTTGTTTAATACTTCGGTTCAAACTAGTACCTAGTAACCAGGAGACTTCTGGTAAGCGTGGGGTTTGTTCAGACATAGTGCTCGGTAGAATGCAACTTTTATTTTTTTTTAAACTGCCTGCTGGCTCTAACCAGTTTTTTGAGTGTCTTAAACTTTATTTCTGTGTTTTATAAAAAAAATAAAAGGCAGTTGCGGTATAAATAAATATTACAAATTAAGATACACACACACACACACAAACACATTCCAGCCCCCCGCCCACCCACCCACCTCTCTCTCTCTCTCTCTCTCTCTCTCTTTTTCTGTGTATCTCTTACTCACTCACAGACACACACACTCACACATACCTGGTGTGAAAATAAAAAAACAAAAAAAAATGTATCACACTGATCATAGAAAAATTAAAAGTTAAAAGAGTTATATTATTGAGTATGAAAACTCTTGTTCATTACATTTTACTTAATAATTGCAACCGCATTGTTGTATTTATTGTTGCAAAACTTTTTCTGTATATAGTTCATTTGTTACCATGACAACACCACTGATCTGAAGCTCAATGCTGATGCTGTCATGTAAATAGTTTTCTAATCAGCAATAAATATAACAATTTCTGATCAACCCATATCAATTGCATGCTTAAAATAACATACTGGTTAAAGCCCCGCCCATTTCAAGACAACCCAACGCACTAAATCTGCCCACTTCTGGATTAGGCCCCGCCCAGTCCGAGTACAGATACGGATACAGATAATTCATGTGGTATACAGATACAGATAATGCTGTACTCGCTCTTCCCTAGTGAGAAGATTATATGAGACATGCAGTAATACAGAAAAATATACACTCACCGGCCACTGTATTAGGTACCCCATGCTAGTAACGGGTTGGACCCCCTTTTGCCTTCAGAACTGCCTCAATTCTTAGTAAAAAAAATAAAAATAGAACCAAAAACAAAACAAAAAATCACACTGATCATTTCTGTTATATGAAACTCTTGTTCATTTTTTACTTCATAACAAACATGTGCTGTATCCATTGTTGCAAAACTTGTTCAATATATAGTTTGTTTGTTACCATGACAACACCATTGATGTGAAGCTTGGTGCTGTCATGTAAATAGTTTTCTAATCAGCAATAAATATAACAATTTCTGATCAACCCATATCAATTGCATGCTTAAAATAACATACTGGTTAAAGCCCCGCCCATTTCAAGACAACCCAACGCACTAAATCTGCCCACTTCTGGATTAGGCCCCGCCCAGTCCGAGTACAGATACGGATACAGATAATTCATGTGGTATACAGATACAGATAATGCTGTACTCGCTCTTCCCTAGTGAGAAGATTATATGAGACATGCAGTAATACAGAAAAATATACACTCACCGGCCACTGTATTAGGTACCCCATGCTAGTAACGGGTTGGACCCCCTTTTGCCTTCAGAACTGCCTCAATTCTTAGTAAAAAAAATAAAAATAGAACCAAAAACAAAACAAAAAATCACACTGATCATAAAAAATTAAAAGTTAAAAAAAGAAAGTTATTTGAGTATGAAACTCTTGTTCATTACATTTTACTTCATAATTGCAACCGCATGTGCTGTATCCATTGTTGCAAAACTTGTTCAATATATAGTTTGTTTGTTACCATGACAACACCATTGATGTGAAGCTTGGTGCTGTCATGTAAATAGTTTTCTAATCAGCAATAAATATAACAATTTCTGATCAACCCATATCAATTGCATGCTTAAAATAACATACTGGTTAGAGCCCCGCCCATTTCAAGACAACCCAACCTACGTCCGGGTTAAATCGGTCCACTTCCGGGTTAGGCCCCGCCCAGTCCGAGTACAGATACAGATAATGCTGTACTCGATCATCCATAGTAGCCATGCACATACTTAGACTTAGCTTACTTTTATGCATGCTTCATTGTCCATTTTTATTTTATTTAAATAATTACTATTTTTATTTTTATTTTTTTAATTTTCACCTTACTTTTGTCCTATATAAAATATATAATCTGACTCACCAGAATTTAGACTGTGACACATTTGGGTATTTTTTGCATTTGTTGAAAGGAAATATAGCTGAGACCTGACAGTGTTATGGAGTGTTCTCAATCATTGTCTGGAAAGACCAGGTGATGTCAGTCTTAAGGTTTTAAATGCCCAGACTCATCTGAACCCCCCGAACAATCAGCACCATGGCCCAGACTCATCTGACCCCCCCAACAATCAGCACCATGGCTTCTTCTAAGCAGTAGTCTAGAAAACTGAAACTGAAAATAGTTGACCCTTACAAAGCAGGAGAAGGCTAGAAGGCTATATTTGCCCATGTACCTAAGCACACAGTGCAAATAACTCTGCAGGGTTCTTAGTCCTGCTGGAGCAGGGAAGAGACAACCAGAGACAGGCTGTCCCTCACCAAACCATGTTGTCAGTCCCTTAAGAACAAACGCCAACTCATCAAGTGGGCTTTGACAGCGTGAGGGTCTCACACCTGTTCTGAGGGGAGCCACGTGGTCACTGTTGATCATGACACAACCTTGCATTTGCTGAAAGCTGAACTGAACACCCAGTGCTGAGAAAAGGAGATGTTGTTCTTTGCAGTTTCAGGATTTTATAGAGACATTTTATAAAGCCACAAGGCTGTAATGTCACATAGGGTTCAATGACATTGACATTCAGTAATATTACTGGCAGATGTTTCATTTTTCAGAGCTGAGCTTGTGAATGCTTTTTGAAACAATACTGAAAATGACATGAGATTTTAAACAGTGTATATTTATAGTATATGTATTAGTGCTGTCAAACGATTTCAATATTTAATCGCGATTAATCGCATTAATGTCAATCAACTACAGGTGAAACTCAAAAAATTAGCATATGGTGCAAAAGTTCATTCATTTCAGTAATTCAACTTAAAAGGTGAAACTAATATAATATATAAACTCATTACATGCAAAGTGAGATATTTCAAGCCTTTATTTGATATCATTTTGATGATTATGATGTACAGCTTATGAAAACCCCAAATTCAAAATCTCAGAAAATTAGCATATTACATGAAATCAATAAAAAAGGATTTTAAATAAAGAAATGTCAGCCCTATGAAAATTATAATCATGCATATGTACTCAGTACTTTGTTTGGACCCCTTTTGCATGAATTACTGTCAGCCTGTGGCCCTGCTGAGGTGTTATGGAAGACCAGGATGCTACAATAGCGGCCTTCAGCTCTTCTGCATTGTTCAGTCTCATGTCTTTCATCTTTCTCTTGGCAATGCCTCAGGTCAGGAGAGTTTGGGGGCTCCACTGTGCTTTATTAAGTCCAGAGTCAGCGCAGCCGTTTACCAGGACATTTTAGAGTACTTTATGCTTCCTTCAGCAGACGAGCTTTATGGAGATGCTGACTTCATTTTTCAGCTGGACTTGGCACCTGCCCACACGGCCAAAAGTACCAAAACCTGGTTCAATGACCATAAATAAAATATGAAATGAAATATCTCACTTTGCACGTACTGAGTCTATATAATATATTAGTTTCACCTTTTAAGTTGAATTACTGAAATGAATGAACTTTTGCACCATATGCTAATTTTTTGAGTTTCACCTGTAAATGGATGGGTGAGATAAAGTTTTCACACATAGGGGTAATTTTCTTGTTCCTTGCTAAAAGTTCAAATCATTGTAACATTATTATGCAACCGTGCCCCTATTTTTACCTGTTGCTGAGTAACATACATGAACATCCCATAGTCTCTTGAATGTAGCATACCTGTAGAACTAATGGTAAAAAACAAGAGGGTCAGCCTCTCCTCTCTAAGCGTAGCTGCCCTGGCGCCATTTTAATGCTACGAAGCCTTCACCTGCAGTTAGCACCCCATTGACTCCCATTCATTTTTTTTCAGTGAATAACTACATTTAAAACATTTCAAGACTCTATTTGTCTGTTGTTTAGTTCTAAAGAAACACAACAATGTTTGTCTTGTTTTGTTTCCGGTCTAGCTAGATCCGGTGGGTGTTGTAGTTTTTCTAATGTTACTAGATGTAACATTACAGCATGTGAAAAAACTACAAAGTTTGCTAGTCTAAAAAGAACGTTAATCTCGGACATTAATTACTGACAGCATATATATATATATATATATATATATATTAACCCCCTGCTCCTGTGACCCCTTCTCGGAAAAAAGTTATTATGGAACATTTATAATTGAATATACCACAGCTACATTACATATGCTTAAACCTATAAAATACCACGTCAGTTCATTAATTATTTTTTAAAATGTTACATAGCAACACGGATCAAGTGAACTACAATGATTCACCATTTAAAAGAAGAAGAGGAAGAAGAGAGAAGCTGCTTTAAATATTAAGCAGTGCGGTTATAGTTGTGAATATAGCAGTACTGTGTGTGTGTGTGTGTGTGTGTGTGTGTGTGTGTGTGTGTGTGTGTGTGTGTGTGTGTGTGTTGTGTGTCTGTGCCTGGTAGTGTGTCTTGCTGTTGACACAGCTGAGAAGTCAAGACAGTCAAAATCAGCATAAACCTGGGTGTAATTTGGCTTATTCATATGTATTCTAAGTATCCAGTTGCACTGTGGCCTTCCTGCAGGTGATCACCTGCCCAGCTTGACGCCTTCACTCACGATTTAAAGGAGGAGACGCTGAAACGATCCCTACACTGATTTCAAAAGACAGCTGTGCTTTACGGCTATTGGTGGCGCTTCGGCAAGCGGTGTGATTCTGGCATGATATCGCGAGACACCAGCCCAAAGAATATTACCAATACAGCTAATCTTTCTAGTTTTTTTTTTATATCTGACACTACACAAACGGTCATCGGTGCTCAGTGTAACGTATCCATATACTGACAATTATGTGTGAGGCTGTTCATTTGAACATTAACTCCAAAAAAGTTAACTGAAAAGAAGAAATAGAAAAAGAGAAACAACGGGAAGACGGCAGAAAGGAAGCCAGACAGAAACAGGAGCTACAAAAAAAATATGCAAATTAAAATGTGTGCCTGTGTGACATAGACAGAGAAGTCATGTGACAACTATCTATATTTGGTGTCTATTACACACACACACCCACACACACCCTCTGTTCTCAGTACGAGGGATTCATTTGTAGAGCATAATAAATTGCCTCATAATTCACCATGGTCATTAGGAAGGAGGAAGGCACGGTCATTAGCCACACACACGCGCACACACACACACACACACCTCATCAATTCAGCTGTAGGATCCAGAGGATTCAGATCACAGGGTCAAGGACTCTCTCTCTCTCTCTCTCTCTCTCTCTAGGTTTGTTTGTTTGTAGGTTTATCTTAGCTGTTTCCACTCTTCATGCTAAGCTAAGCTAACCATAATTTAGACTCTCCAGCTACCAGTGCACCTCCATACTTCGGTCCGTACGGGGACTTGAACCAGCAACCCCCCCCCCCCCACACACACACGCACACACATCACTGATGATTGTTAAAAATCAAAAGTGTGTGGGCGTTTTTTTCTTTTTTTTTGGGACTCCAAGCACACACACATACACACACACACACAGACCATCTGTGCATAATTAGTTACTCAGCTATTCAGCTTCATGTCTCTGAGCCAAAGTATAAATATTTGATGTTTCTGTCTATGCTAAGAGACATTTGGCTCACTCCGTCACTATTAGAATTGGATTATCATATTAATCATGGCAGTGGGCGGGGCAGGGAGGGGTTACAGTTCGGTGGGCTCAGGATCTCATCGCTGCTTTTTGCAGATGATGTGGTCCTGATGGCATCATCGGTCTGTGACCTTCAGCACTCACTGGATCGGTTCGCAGCCGAGTGTGAAGCGGCTGGGATGAGGATCAGCACCTCTAAATCTGAGGCCATGGTTCTCAGCAGGAAACCGATGGAGTGCTTTCTTCAGGTAGGGAGTGAGTCCTTACCCCAAGTGAAGGAGTTTAAGTACCTTGGGGTCTTGTTCGCGAGTGAGGGGACCATGGAGCGTGAGATTGGTCGGAGAATCGGAGCAGCTGGTGCGGTATTACATTCTGTGTATCGCACCGTTGTGACAAAAAGGGAGCTGAGCCAGAAGGCAAAGCTCTCGATCTACCGGGCAAATTTTCGTTCCTACCCTCACCTATGGTCATGAAGGCTGGGTCGTGTCCCAAAGAACCAGATCCAGGGTACAAGCGGCTGAAATGGGTTTCCTCAGGAGGGTGGCTGGCGTCTCCCTTAGAGATAGGGTGAGAAGCTCAGTCATCCGAGAGGAGCTCGGAGTAGAGCCGCTGCTCCTTCGCGTCGAAAGGAGCCAGTTGAGGTGGTTTGGGCATCTGGTAAGGATGCCTCCTGGGCGCCTCCCTAGGGAGGTGTTCCAGGCACATCCAGCTGGGGGGAGGCCTCGGGGAAGACCCAGGACTAGGTGGAGAGATTATATCTCCAACCTGGCCTGGGAACGCCTCGGGATCCCCCAGTCGGAGCTGGTTGATGTGGCTCGGGAAAGGAAAGTTTGGGGTCCCCTACTGGAGCTGCTGCCCCCGCGACCCGACTCCGGATAAGCGGATGAAGATGGATGGATGGATCATGGCAGTGGATGTTTGAAAATAACCAAGCAATGGACACCTAGTCTGGTTATCACCAGACCAAGCCAAGCTCATTAGATGTGAGATTGAGCGTTGGTCTGGGGGGGGTCTGCTCTGTATTTTCTCTGCACAAGAGGCGGGACCAACAGGTATAGTTCAAATGACTCAGTTGGAAAATCCTTCAACCAATCAGACGCACCGCCGTCGCTATGTTGAATGTAAACACAAAGCTGCTTGGTCGCTTCTCTATCGTCATTGTGTTAAAGCCGCCACTGGCGTCCCAGGTTGATAAGCCAGTTTGTGATTGGTTTCCACAAAATGGGGAAGTGAGATAAATTAGAGGTGCAGGTGTCCAAACCAAGCTGCAGGGCGGAAACGTGTTCTGGTGTATTGGCATTTCTTTAACCCTCGTGTTGTCTTCTCGTAGAAATTGAAAATCACTTTTATTCATGCTTTTTTATCAATGTTATTAACTTTTTCTTATTTTTTGTCCCATTTTTGTCACTTTTTATGACATTTTCAACACTACATGACACTTACATATTAACTTTAGTTTTATAGTTATTTTTGGACTTTATGGTCAATGAACCTCCTTTATAGGAAATTATACCTAATGTTTGAGTTAGAAAAGCAGAAATTAGGAATTATTTAGACTAAAATTAAAGGAATGGATGTTGATGGATAATCACAGACTGGAATATGTCAACTTTTACTCAATACTATTTCAAAACCATTTCAATGTTGTTTTAAAATGCTATAAAATTGAATAAGACGCCCCAAAATTAATGAAAGTAGAGATTTCTACTTGCCAAAGAGCATTATATGGAATAAATCATGTTATTTTTTGGGAATTAAAAAGAACATTGATATAGGAAAAGGGGCAATTTGACCCGAGGACAACGTGAGTGTTAAATTAATCCCAATCGTCTTACCCTGCAGAGATCTGAGGAGCAGTTAACCATAGTCCTCATAATTTATTTAGTCCCACAAGGGGAAATTACAATATTACACTCTGTTGTTATTACACACAAGCCTGAATTACACACACAAGAGCACTTTGGCAGTGCCCAGGAGGTGGACTGGCAGCTAGAGAGGTGCCAGTTCACCTCCCGGGCACTGCCAAAGTGCTCTTGAAGGCACCGAACCCCCTAATACTTTGGTCCATAGCTTAAATCAGTAAGATGTTGAAGTAGTGATAATAGTTGAAAAATTCTGAATAGCTGAACTGCTAAAGCTAACCTGGTTGAATAGCTTTAATCAGTAAGAAGATGCTTAATTAGTAAAAAATAGTTTAAAAAGTAGGAATGGTTTTAATTAAGTTGAATAACACCACTACACCATATATTTGAAGGATTTGAAGCTTGCTCTTATTGACTTTAATGTTAAAATAAAATGTTTAAAAGCTTAATATTTGAAAAAGTATAAATAGTAGAAGAATTCCCATCATCTGCTGAAAGAGCTTAAGTTGAACGGTTTAAATAGCTGAAAGTATGCAGAAGTTACAGAGAGCCAAAAAATGTACGGAATAATAATAAGAAAGAAGCAGAATAAAGAAAGAACCGAATAACAATAGTTGGAATGCTGTGGAACAGCATTCCCACAATAAATACCCAACCAACTGGCCTACCAGACAAACTTTCCATCTGTTTCCCATCAGAGATTCAGATAACTGGGCCACTCAGTGCTGCTCAGAGCACACGCACAACCTAATTAGACTCTCTGGTAACAAAAACTCAGTTCAAACGCCAGATTTGCTCCACACCAGATGGTCAAAACTGACACAAAGTTGACCTGCTGCTTTGTAATTGAAAGTGTGAGCATGTTTTGGGGCTCTTAGGCCAAGATAAAAGGTCGGACTTTAGGAATACTCTTCTTTCTTTTAACACCACAGAACAGCAAAAACATACACATGAACACCAAACACCTTACTGACACACATATAAACAACTTATCAACAAGTATGGAATATTTTCTGACCAATGGGAACATAAAACAAGTTGTACCTTTAATAATGTCCCCTCTGTTTCTCTAATACAGGATACAGTACTTCCTTTGTAGCAAAATCCACTTTTTTCCATTTTTCCATCTGGGGATTCAAATGAAATAAAAAAAAACTCCAGTAACATCCAGATTTCTTTTCTGTCTTTTCTGGAGCCAAAAACAGTGTAGACCAAATCATGGTGATGTTGCACTGAGTCCAGGTCATTTCCAGATAAATGGATTTAAATTGCGGAGGTATGATTAATTAACACACTTTTTTATTTCTGTCATTTTCATATTCTTCTATCTCAGCTGGGTCCTCTTCCTCACTGATTCTTTATCATCCGTTGATTCTTCATCGTCATCATCATAGATGCACTGCTGCACATCTGATACTTCTTCTATATCAGCTTTAGGTTCTACCTCATCATCAAGTTCATCAATTTCCTTCAATTCATACTCAGCTTCTATTTCTGCAGCAGGCAACGTGGGGGCTTCTTCAGAGGAATAAGCAGCATGCGGTCTGTATGTTGGATCTATCACGTCGTCATTATTTTCCTCCTCATCAGCTGATTGATCCTCCTCATTATGTTCAGCATTGTCCTCCTTGTCTGTCTTTTCTTTCATATTACACAAGTATCTCACAAGCCTCTTGTGTAGTATAGAGGTGTGCTGCCGGCCTCTCTCAGACTACACTGTGAAATGGCCCAACACCTGTGAGAAAACACTTGTTCTGTTGTTTTGTTGTCGTAACCATTGATGACCCCACACAGCCAACATCCATATCGAGCAGTATGGTGGGACTATTTGCTCCATTGACCTACTTTGTGCTGAGGGGACTTTTTGACCTCAGACGACAACGTAAGTTATTCAGTAAAACACCCATAATTCAATCAAATTACTTTATTTTCAGAGCATTTGATGGAAAAAAACATATTTTGATGGCAAAAGCTTTAATTTGGGGTCACAATGTCACCAGGACAACACAAGGGTTAAACAGAAAGGTCAACTGCCTATCAGACACTTGTACAATATTAATCTGAGCCTGTCAGTGGCATTTTTGTGGGGGGGAAGGTCTACATCATCTAAATTGCCAGATTAACTTTACATCCGTCTTCTGTTGCACTTCTCTTTCTGTGATTCCTTCCATTTCTCCTCTCGTCCTCACTCCTTAGCTCTTCCTTCCCTATAGTCAAAATAAAAAACGACACATTCCCGAGGCAACTTGATATTCTTACGTCTAGCTGAGCTTAGTCTCAGGCTCCACACAGCATTCCGGGATGGACTACGCTAAGCACTGGACAGTGCCACGGTTTTGGTGGAACATGTGTACGTTCAAATGTTGCTGTAGTCGTGCAACAGAAAACTCAGATTGAACATACAGTATACTATATATTCTCACTAAACATTTGGACAGCACTAAATGGTGAACCTACTGCATAGTAAGTATGGAGTGATTTGGGACACAGCCCTTTTTCCTTACTTCTTCAAAGAGTTAAATGGACTAGAAGTAGTTAAGTGGCAGCCATGCTTAGCTTGAATTTTCATACAATCAAATCAATTGGGATTCATGTGGATTATAAATATGAGTGGACAGGAGGGTGAGCCTTGAAGAACCAATAATAACAAAAAGACCTGCATAACTTGCATCTTGTATCCAAGAGACAGTGGTTGACTTTTTAAAGATGCCCCTGTTTGACTTAGTCTAATCTGCATGTGTTTAAACAGCATTCTTGAAATATTGTCTCTAAAGTACAACTCTGGAGGAGTGTTTTGACATGCATGTTGTGTTTTTGCAATTAAAAATGATATGTAAAGTGTCTAACTATGACAGTGCTCTGAAAGGCTTTTGAGTTTTTGTGTGCAGTCTTTTACTAAGAGCTTAAGTGTAGTGGGTTTCAGGACAAAATACAAATAAGGGAGACACTGGGTGTCAAAAAGGGACATTTTACATAGTTTTCAAGTCTGTCATATTGATTCCTTTACATGAATAAAAATAAAGTGTGAAGACAGACAAAACCAATCTCTACAACAACTAATAATCCAGGACAAAAAGGTGAGAGATACAGCTCAGCTTAGTCTATATCAATGACGTCCAACTTCTGGGATTGCTCCGTGGCCAACGGAAATTCTGCCGGATTTTACTCTTTTCGGCTGGATGTCTGTTACCTTCTACTTCCTTTTGTGTTGGAATTCTAACCTCTGGTTGATTCATGAGGACTATGGTTACCTAGTCCTCAGATCTCTGCAGGGTAAACACAGACAGCTAGCTAGACTATCTGTCCAATCTGAGGACTATGGTTACCTAGTCCTCAGATCTCTGCAGGGTAAATCCAGACAGCTAGCTAGACTATCTGTCCAATCTGAGTTTTTTGTTGCACGACTAAAAAGCTATTGAACGTACAAATGTTCCACCAACACATGTTCCTTCCCGAGACTATTTTGCAGAGTTGCTCCGTCTGACGAATAGCACCGCCCCATGACAATTGTGATTGGTTTTAAGAAATGCCAATAAACTAGAGCACATTTTCTCCCATCCCAGAATGCTGTGTGGACTAGCCAGACTTTGTTCACTTTTTATCAAACACCCCAGTATATTTGCTCACACTTAATCAGAGTTTACACTGATGATATAACAGGCCTTGGAAATGCTCCAACTATGGTTCACCTAAAATTGTATATGCAGAGAGAGATTTCCTTGAGCCTGATAGTTCCAATGCCTGTTGAATGATGGCATTTTCAGATCTCAGAACTGAAGCTAAGGCCCGATGATGTCCAAAAATGTGCAACATGGCTCGATGTGTTGTTATGGAAACATAAACCTTATTTCCATACAAAAATCCTTCCAAGCAGAACATTCCACCTGCTCCCTGTTAACACAGCTTCAGCCTGCCATCCTCTCCTCTCTAGAAGAGGATAGCAAATTTCACGTGGGGAGGCTGTTTGGTGTGGTGGTTGGTGTGGTGGATGGGTCAAACGACACAGGACTTCCACCCAGGAGACTGAGAGATGCTGTCACATTTCCTAAACCCAACTGTCCCATTCTTGTCATGTAAACGCTCCTGTTATAAGCCCACCTACACACTATTTCCAAAATCTAACTGTGTCAATAGTCCCGACCCAGTGCATTTAGATAAAGCGTGTTTAGATATGACGTTAAAGGAGACTTTTAGCATAAATAACAACGCCAAAGGCCCCTGACAGAGCATCCATATTTACAAGATGGGAGTGGGAATGTGTTGGAAATGCATGATGCTTAAGCATGATTATAAAAAAATAAGGCAAATTTGCATAATGGCTCCCATACCGTCTGCCTGATGGAAGTAACTGGAGTAATGGAGGGGGTAAAAGGGGTCCTCCGTAATGTACTCCTGATGTTGTATCCCTTGATTTCTTTTTTAAAGAAGTGACCTGGTTTAAACTGTTTTACCCAGAATTTGTGTTGCCAAAAATCAAAAAGTTCCTGATGCCAAAGTACAACACTCAGCTAATTTTACAGTAAACAGGATCCTCTGATGTTACCCAAGGACAGTTCAGAATAGTTACGCATACGTATCATTTCCACTGATAGTTGGGGAAGAGAAAGATGGAGAGAAAATGCAAAACAGCTGCTGACGATGCTGGATAGATGAGCTAGAATCCATTGATGGAACAGCAATAAAAGTTTAATGGATAGGTTTGGATTTTGTCAAAACTGTCATAACACAGCACCCACAAGACAAATGTAGCAATGCGGGTTGCTGTTATTGTTCCTTTAGGCTCTGAATGTTGAGCTGACATTTAAATTGTGGCTCCAGCTTCTTACTCAGATAAATCAAGGGGACATATATTCTCGCCTGGCAGTCATGTAAAGGTTTACTGGTGGTGGTGTGTCTACCCAGTCCAGTCTCTTAGGTATTATGTTCATATTGGACAATTTTGCTCCTTGAAATTTCTGCCCAGGGCCAAAATGCCTTTATTTATATTTTACGTAGAGCGCCGGACAGTAAGGGTGTAGGTAGTCTATATCAATGACGTTTCATTTCCGGGGCTGTTCAGGTGAAATACCGATGGCTGTTCCTCATTTTTCAGCCTCTGGAAGATTCATGACGACTATTGTTACCTGGTCCTCAGGTCTCTGCAGGGTAAATCCAGACAGCTAGCTAGATTATCTGTCGCACAACTAAAACAATCTTTGAACTTACACATGTTCCACCAACACAACTTCCTTACCACCCAAGACGGATGTGATTGGTTTAAAGAAATGCTGTGTGGACTAGCCAGACCCTCCTCTACGGCTGTCGATGAAGGTCTGGCAATGCGAGACCAGGGTGAAGGGGATGCCATGATGGATGGGACTGTAGTAAATCTGACATTCATAAAAATACAGAGTGTTTGTTTGTGTCCCATCACAGACCAATAACTAATGTTTGCTTTTTGTTAACTGTAACCACAATCTTTCCTTACTGGTTATCAAAACCATATTTTAGCCATATTGTATTAGTCATAACCATGAACCAAGGAACTCATTTTGAATTGTTGGCAGTCGACATTAAAACCCTAATTCAATTTAATCCAGGGTTTTGTTGAAACATTCTATATTCTTGTCAGGCTGGTTAGGGTTGGACTTCTCAGCAAAAAGGGTGTTGGATGGTAATAATAGTAATAATTAAAAATAGAATTTGTATAGTGCTTTTCAAGGACCCAAAGTCGCTTGGTAGGCACTCAAGTTGTCTCAGACAGCTGAAGCTTATATAAAGCTTCAGCTTTCAACTCTGTGTATGTTTTGTCTGCTGCCACGAATATTTTGTGTATGTTGTATGTTGTACCTTCCCTCTTGCTCGTTTTCCCTTTGGATTTCTGATTTCCTTTATCTGTAACCGGGAGGAGTCCAGTTGATATAATCCTTGTGGGCATCTCTGCTTTGGCTCAAAGAAACATGTTCACCACCCACGGGAGAAATCCAAAGTTCCTCTGAGTTCTAACCCTTCTTTGTGTCTTTCGGGCTCTGTCTCACAATGTCGGCCTCCATCCATCACACCTGACACGTGAGCAGCACAAGCCTGCCTTTGTCTTTGGTGCTCTCCTCTATCTGATGTAGCTACGTCACCAGGCAGTCATATTACAGTAATCAATTACAGTGCAAGTTTGTTTTTCTGGGTTGGATGATACATCTTTCCATCTGGCTATCTGAGTGACTCATTTGTCTGAGCTGTGACTGTAAAGGATTGCAGAGGCAAAGTGTAAAGAACAAAACAATGTTTTTGAGATTTAAACTTACAAAAAAAAGTGTGTAGAAAAGCATGTAGTATTACTGTACCAGCTTTCACACAAAATCACAATGGACAGTCTAAAAGATTGTTGCAGCTGAGATTGAATCTTTTTTATTCCCTTCATTCTTGTTTCTTGTCAAAACCGGGGGCCTACATTACCCACAACGCAACTCAACTACCAACAGTTAGGTAGGGAATTTGGTCTGATGTGCCCTCAACTGATGTCACTTGAGGTCATTTTTTAAACCACAAAACATTTTTTTCAGCTACAACAGTACTTCCAAAGACCTGTAAAGAGATATTAATGTGTATAAGCCAATGTATCTGGTGTTGTTTAGGTACACTTCACCCCCAAGGATTTTAAAGAGTTCAAGTTAATGTTAGTACATGCAGAAATTAGTATTCTTAACAAAAGGCATACTTTGTGTCACATTTGCATGATTGACAGGTCTCTACGCCTGTAAGTTTGTTAGTCCACCCTGCTTCACCCTACTGGCCAAATAAAGATGGTGGCAGGACACGGTTTTATACCCAAACTACAAAAAGTATCAGACACCTGAGAAGATGTTTTTGCAGCTATTCATTTTTAATGGTCTCTGGGCAGACTGTAACCAGTGAAGTTTTAGAGTTTTGCCTTTCATGTTACGTGTACAAAGGAGTAGTACAATGTAAGTGTGTCTGTGTGTGGGCAGGTGTTTGTGTAGGTTAAGTGTCACCGCTTCCCCTATGCTTTAAAAGACAGACTCAGACTTTTCTTAGCTGTGGTTATTTATTAATAACTGAAAATGTCACATCTGGTGCACGGAGAAAACAAACTTAATTCAACCTACTTGTTTCTTATTTTCTTTATTTCTCTGCACTCTCTTAAGTGAGTTGATCAGGCAGCCCACTGTTATGGGACCAAGCTCTGAACCATATAGACTGTAAAGGTAAAGATAACGATGGACGATGCCGTAGGGAACTACCTGCTGGATTCTTCTTGTGCCTAGCATTTGTGAATGTTTCAAATTTAAATTTTGCTTACACAATGACCGTTGATTGCCACCAATTTGTGGCTGTTCAGAAAGCAGTGGCACGTTATCTTGTTCTTTGGCTCCATTTTCTGCTCGACATGAGACTTTGCTCTAAACCTCTGGTGCTGTGTGAGAGGAGACGTCTAATGCATCTTTGCAGGTGGAGTAGAGGCTAATGAGACCTGCACTTTGCTGGGCCTCATTTGGTGTGGTGGTCATCTTGTGTAATCAGCCCTTTCATCCAACGCAACACACTTAAATAACAGAGGCTGCCGCCTTCTGACACCGAGTGGTGAAGGGCAGCCATCTTTACTGTGGGCAAGTGCTGAGAGCTGCCATCGTGTGTGTGTGTGTGTGTGTGTCTGTGTTTTCAGTGTACTATATGTGTAGGTACCAATGCCAAAAGCACTAAAACAGATGGAATGATTCTGTGTGTGTGTGTTTTCAGTGTACTGTATGTGTAGGTGCAAATGCCAAAAGCATTGAGACAGATTGAAGGATTCTGTCTGTGTGTGTGTGTGTGTGTGTGTGTGTCTGTACAGTGAGGAAAATAAGTATTTGAACACCCTGCTATTTTGCAAGTTCTCCCACTTAGAAATCATGGAGGGGTCTGAAATTGCCATCGTAGGTGCATGTCCACTGTGAGAGACATAATCTAAAAAAAAACATCCAGAAATCACAATGTATGATTTTTTAACTATTTATTTGTATGATACAGCTGCAAATAAGTATTTGGACACCTGAGAAAATCAATGTTAATATTTGGTACAGTAGCCTTTGTTTGCAGTTCCAGAGGTCAAACGTTTCCTGTAGTTCTTCACCAGGTTTGACACACTGCAGAAGGGATTTTGGCCCACTCCTCCACACAGATCTTCTCTAGATCAGTCAGGTTTCTGGGCTGTCGCTGAGAAACACGGAGTTTGAGCTCCCTCCAAAGATTCTCTATTGGGTTTAGGTCTGGAGACTGGCTAGGCCACGCCAGAACCTTGATATGCTTCTTTCAGAGCCAATCCTTGGTTCCCCTGGCTGTGTGCTTCGGGTCATTGTCATGTTGGAAGACCCAGCCTTGACCCATCTTCAATGTTCTAACTGAGGGAAGGAGGTTGTTCCCCAAAATCTCTCAATACATGGCCCCGGTCCTCCTCTCCTTAATACAGTGCAGTCGCCCTGTCCCATGTGCAGAAAAACACCCCCAAAGCATGATACTACCACCCCCATGCTTCACAGTAGGGATGGTGTTCTTGGGATGGTAGTCATCATTCTTCTTCCTCCAAACACAAGTTAGTGGAATTATGACCAAAAATTTCTCATCTGACCACATGACTTTCTCCCATGACTCCTCTGGATCATCCAAATGGTCATTGGCAAACTTAAGACGGGCCTTGACATGTGCTGGTTTAAGCAGGGGAACCTTCCGTGCCATGCATGATTTCAAACCATGACGTCTTAGTGTATTACCAACTGTAACCTTGGAAACGGTGGTCCCAGCTCTTTTCAGGTCATTGACCAGCTCCTCCCGTGTAGTTCTGGGCTGATTTCTCACCTTTCTTAGGATCATTGAGACCCCTTGAGGTGAGATCTTGCATGGAGCCCCCGTCCGAGGGAGATTGACAGTCATGTTTAGCTTCTTCCATTTTCTAATGATTGTTCCAACAGTGGACCATCTCATCTTATCTTAAAGAGCTCATAGTAACTTACAACCCTACAAGAGCATTACGCTCCCAGAATGCAGGATTACTTGTGGTTCCTAGAGTCTCTAAAAGTAGAACGGGAGCCAGAGCGTTCAGCTATCAGGCTCCTCTCCTGTGGAACCAGGTTCCAGTTTGGGTTCAGGAGGCAGACACCGTCTCCACATTTAAGAGTAGGCTTAAGACTTTCCTTTTTGATAAAGCTTATAGTTAGGGCATAGAATTGAATATTGTTAGGGAGTGAAGAGTTGCAGCGTCCGCCTAATCCGGCCCACTTGCTTCTCGTCATAGTTGTCAGATCTATCTATCATATAATCAAGATTATAATAAAACTAAAGGGAGACTTGGTGTACTGTTCTCCCTATGTGTTATGCACTTCCAGTACGTTGAAACAGTTTAACAGCAAGCCAAACTCGAATTCACGAGCCAGGACAACGAGCGCCTTGCTCCTTTTTATTATCTTCAGGCAGGTGAAATTGACGAGTGAAAACTATATAGAAAGAAAAAGACAGAAACTTAGCCTCTTGTACAGCAAATAGCTATAGCATACTAAGCTATCTTTAACTATACAATACATAAACAACGTGCTAACTACCCATTCACACACACAACGCTAGCATAAACATCAGAGTAACGCTAATAGCGTAACGTACATTCACACACATAGCGCTAGCATAAACTCCGAGATAGCATCGCTAGCAGAGAAGCGCGACAAACATCGTGCATTGAATTATGAATGAATTAACAAGGTTACTAACTTTACAGCTACAGGAATAATGCAAGTAGTAACGACAGAAATAAATACTAAACTTACAGCCAATGCTTTCGTGGGAAAATCAATAAAGAGTCCAACTCGAGTTCCATATTTTCTCTGGCATAGTTCTTCTTCTACTATTTAAAAGACGTAGCGTGTCATGTTTTCCAAAATAAAGGTCACTACGAACTATTCCTGTGTACTTTACTACATAAAATATAACATAACACATGTTATTAACCTACATAGAACACTTTAGAATAAAAAATATTCTTAACAACTGAGGGCAGAACACTTGGCATACAGCCCGATCCGGTTGGGGAGAGTCCTAGCCTGTCCAGGCCCCTCTCTTTACCCTGTCTCTCTTGGTTATGCTTTGATAAAGCTTATAGTTAGGGCATAGAATTGAATATTGTTAGGGAGTGAGGAGTCGCAGCGTCCGCCTATCCCAGCCCACCTGCTACTCGTCATAGTTGTCAGATTTATCTGTCATATAATAAAACTAAAGGGAGACTTGGCATACAGCCCGATCCGGTTGGGGAGAGTTCTAGCCTGTTTAAGCTCCTCTCTTTACCCTGTCTCTCTTAGTTATGCTGTAATAGTTTTAGACAGCTGGGGGACTTCCTTCGACACACTGAGCTCCTCTCTCCTATCTTTCTATTTTGTGTGCATCTATGTCCCAGAAATGCTTGTTACTAACCTAGCTCTGGGTAGTCATTCCCCGGAGTCCTTTAGTTCTTTTTCTCCCAGCATGTTTCCTCGGATCAGGGAGGCTCCAAAGTCATGGTTGCAGCTGTCGCCATGGTCACGCTACACGTTCCCTTCCCTGCCACGATCTGCGGTGCCCAGCTACGTCCTGCTGGGCCTTGTAATGCTGCACAGTGCCCTGCTATGCCATGAACTACTACAAAGAACTACTACAAACTACAATTATTATTATTTTATTTTTTTGGAACTGTTATTGCCACTCTTCATTCTATCCCCAACCGGTCGTCAGACACCGCCTACCAAGAGCCTGGGTCTGTCCGAGGTTTCTTCCCAGATGGGAGTTTTTCCTTGCCACTGTCGCACTGTTGCTTGCTCTGGAGGAAACTACTAGAACTGTTGGGTCCTTGTAAAGTGTCTTGAGATAACTCTTATGAATTGATACTATAAATAAAATTTAAAAATGAATTGAATTGGACCTTTTTTCACCAAGCTGCTTGAACATGTCCCCGTAGCCCTTTCCAGCCTTGTGGAGGTGTACAATGTTGTCTCTAGTGTCTTTGGACAGCTCTTTGGTCTTGGCCATGTTAGTAGTTGGATTCGTACTGATTGTATGGTGTGGACAGGTGTCTTTATGCAGCTAACAACCTCAAACAGGTGCATCTAATTTAGGATAATAAATGGAGTGGAGGTGGCCATTTTGAAGGCAGACTAACAGGTCTTTGAGGGTCAGAATTCTAGCTGATAGACAGGTGTTCAAATACTTATTTGCAGCTGTATCATACAAATAAATAGTTAAAAAATCATACATTGTGATTTCTGGATTATTATTTTTTTTTAGATTATGTCTCTCACAGTGGACATGCACCTACGATGACAATTTCAGACCCCGCCATGATTTCTAAGTGGGAGAACTTGCAAAATAGCTGGGTGTTCAAATACTTATTTTCCTCACTGTATGTGTGTGGGTGGGTGGGACTTATGTCTATCTACAAAACTCCATGTAGTCGTCATTGAGAGCAGGTCTAACAAAGCTAACATGCTACAACTTTACTGATTATGTTGAGTCTAAACCGATGGCTTTGGCTTTTAACCCTAACCCTTAAACAAAGCTATGGCAAGGTAAAGTAGGAAATCAGATATCACAATATTTCTGACCAAATACATTAATGTCCGTATTGTGACTATAGTGTAGGGTTGATTATTGGTGCTTTCACAGAATACTTACCCTTATTTTTATATTTCTTTTGATAAATGACGAGGGCCAAACAGAATCTGCACATGCAGAATTTCTCTGATTTTCTGCTGATTTTCAAAATGAACACTATTCACATTCAAAATTAAAAGAAAGCGTAAAGGTAAAACAACCCTAAAGTCCACAGATTGTCATTCTGCATTACTGCTCAAAGCTTTAGTGCGTAACTTCTTGATCTTAATAAACGTCTTTTACATTCACGCCATTGCCAAATGAGTTAAGGTTGAGACCATAAAATCACACATGAATCATTTTCAACAACAGCGGCATTGAGGAATCTTCATTACCTGCATTCTGGTGAATCTTTCTGCAACAATTTGTGCCTTTTCTGCAAATGTATTAATTTATGTAAAGGTATTTATTATTAGATATGAGATATATCCTCCCTGTAAATTACGCTTATGCATGCAGCCCTTTGTAGCTGCAGAAGATGATGTTTTTCTTACCTAATGATGACATACATGACCAGGAAGTTGCCCACCAGGCCGATGACGCAGACAATCATGTAGACGACCACGATGGTGACCTTCACCCCCGTGGGCAGCAGGGCGTCTGTGTCGTTGTAGGTGCCGCTGAAGTTGTTGTGGAAGAGCGAGTCGTTGTAGAGCTGCATGTGGCCGAGCTCGGCCAGCAGGAAGTCATCAGGGAACTCCATCTGGGACCCAGATTCTTACACCCGCCTGACATTGAGGAAAGGAAGTGTGGTTAGACAAATAACTATCTGTCCAATCTGAGGACTATGGTTAACTGGTCCTCAGATCTTTGCAGTTTAAATCCAGACAGCTAGCTAGACTATCTGTCCAATCTGAGGACTATGGTTACCTGGTCCTCAGATCTTTGCAGTGTAAATCCAGACAGCTAGCTAGACTATCTGTCCAATCTGTTGCACAACTAAAACAACTTTTGGACGTAAACGTTTCACCAAAACAAGTTCCTTCCAAGGCTATTTAGCAGCGGCACCGCCTAATGCGATTGTGATTGGTTTAAAGAAATGCCAGTAAACCAGAGCATGTTTTTCTCCCATCCCAGAATGCTGTGTGGACTAGCCAGACCCTCCTCCGCGGTACTGTGGAGGCAATGCGACGGAAATTTCACACGCTTTCCTGATTTGCTAATGTAAGTTATTTTTTATTGAGTTATTCATATACATAAAAACTCAAACTTGACCTTTGACCCTTATTTGGAAGTTACTGTACTCCCTTTCCTTTGTATAATCTACCAGATTATAAGGGGTCATGCAAAGCCAAAAGGCATTAACTTCCATTTTATCACTCACTTGGTTTATGATCACTAAATCAGATCATGATGTTAATGATGACATCTTAACAAAATCTAGTTGTGGCACAATTACGCTTAGCATAATATTAACATATGTATGAAATAATGTGATTGAGAAGTGATTCATTTGTATATAAAGGTCACAAAGTGGCAAACTTTCTTGCACATTTACAACAATATTTGTCAACTTGGAAATATTTTAAATAGTTAAATCCAAATATTAAAATCTAAATACTTAAATCTAAATCTAAATCTAAATGTTAAATCTAAATATTAAATCTAAATGTTGAATCTAAATCTAAATGTTAAATCTAAATGTTTTGAAACTAAATATTTAGCTAATATGCAAATGAAAACTTTCAGTTTTTAACTTTTATGAACGGACTTATGACCTGTAACAACTATAGCCAGCCTCGGGGGGGGGCTCACTTTGACTGGTCTGTCAAGGCTTGCACTTGCACTGGTCTGGGGCTAGCTTGATTAAATACTCCCTTTCCTTTGTATAATCTAAATAAGGGGTCATGCAAAGCCAAAAGGCTTAAATGCATTTTAAATAGTTAAACTCTAAATGTTAAATCTAAATCTAAATCTAAATGTTAAATCTAAATATTAAACTAAATGTTGAATCTAAATCTAAATGTTAAATCTAAATGTTTCGGGTGAAACTAAATATTTAGCTAATATGCAAATGAAAGAGTACTTTCAGTTTTTAGTGTCACTTTTATGAATGGTGCCGGACTTATGACCTGTAACAACTATAGCCAGCCACGAGGGGGGGGGGTGGGGGCTCACTTTGACTGGTCTGTCAAGTTCGCTTGCTAGCTTGAATTGGATTGTTGTCAAGGCTAACTTAACTAAACTAGCTAACGGTAGTTAGCCAGTAGATTTGCTACTACCTTGACAACAATACAATGCTAGCTACGTGATTTGGAAAACATACTAACCGAGGTGGCCTGCGGTGGCCCTGAGGCTGTTGCTGTCGCTGTTGAATAAGTTTGTACAGCCACCAGGACGGCTCTGCCGATGTTCTCGGCTAACGCTGATTTGTTGGACATTTCGCAGTGTGACCATGGCCGACAGTACCGTGCCTTGTCGGGGGCGGGCGGAGATAGATAGGCTCTTGCTGACCTTAATGCAAGCTAACGTGACAGACCAGTCAAAGTGAGCCCCCCCCCTCGTGGCTGGCTATAGTGGTTACAGGTCATAAGTCCGGCACCATTCATAAAAGTCATAAAAACTCAAAGTACTCTTCAAATACAGTTTCTCCAACTGTGTTTATTATTTTAGGTAGTTATTATCACGTTTATCCAAGTTCAAGAGTCCATTTACCCGGATGAGATGATTTTTATTCGTTATTTGACAATATAAACTTACACTGACAGAGCTTTTATTTTGTTACTTCCGGTTACCGGCATTTCATTTGCATATTAGCTAAATATTTAGTTTCACCCAAAACATTTAGATTTAACATTTAAATTTAGATTTAGATTTAACATTTAGATTTAGATTTAACATTTAGATTTAGATTTAACATTTAGATTTAACATTTAGATTTAGATTTAACATTTAGATTTAACATTTAATATTTGGATTTAACTATTTAAAATATTTCCAAGTTGACAAATATTGTTGTAAATGTGCAAGAAAGTGACCCTCAAAATTTCAGGCCAGTTTTTTAAACATTATTTAAAGCTAAATGTGACAAAATGTTGCTGTTATTTTCAGCGTGAGCTGCTTCACAAACGGCGCCCCATAATATGTATTATATGATGTATCCACATATATATATATATATATTCATGATGGGCCCTATCTTGCAAGTGTCTTTGCTATTTTAAGACCGTTGTGCGCCCACGTTGTTTAAAATGCAAATGCACCTGCTCCCATCTTTGCGCCCATGGGCGTGCTGGTCTTACAGAGTGGTGTGTTCAGGTGCATCCTGGGCGTATTGCTATCTTGAGGAAGCGCTAAGTGATAATGCCTTAGACCAACAAAAAACCTCTAAAGTCAATAACGCACTATTTCATTGTTATTTCAACAGCACATTAGTAAAATACTCCTAGGCTATGCTTGTTAAACACACAAGGAAGTGCAGCAGCACACACACATGCTAAAAATTACAAATAAAAATGGTACAGTGCAAACCCCCCATCATAATAGCAATGTTCCAAGGTACAAACGCGTCTGGCTTTTAAAGAGAATGGGAGATGACACTGTGATTGGTTGATTACATGTTACGCCTAAAACACACCTATGATTAATGAAGACACTAAGTACAACCGTTTTGAACCATGCGCTCGGCACACAGACTCTTTTGTTCTGCTGTCAAACTAGCAAAGCCCTAAACACGCTTAGATCGTTAACATAGAGTCCTGAGGTCTACGCCTTGATTGTGCATAACAGGGATGAGGTTATACAAGCATTAGTACACAAGAAGACCAGGTGAACCAAAGATTGGAAAAATAGCTTAGACCTGCACTGCATGTGAGGATATATTACCACCAAGATGTGAGAGAGAGAGAGAGAGAAGGAGGAGAGGGTGCGATGACATAAATATTTATGAATGTTAATGCAGTGAAAAGAAAGCGAGAGAAAACAATCATTCTAAAGCAGAACAAAAGACGAACATCTTCAACAACCAACACATAACAGTAGAATGCTGTTTCTTTATATTTTCTTCTACTCAACGACCAAAACCTATCACTGTTTCTAAATTTGACCTCTGTGTTTGGTCTCAGCCCCACACTGTAAAAAAAAGAAAAGAAAAGAAATCCTAATTCTACGCAAAAAATAGGATTGTTGACAGTAGTTTTCAGTTTTAAAAAAATTGTGTACAAAAAGTCTGTAAAATGATGGGTTGTTCATTTACATATAATGTCCAACTGTTATTTTAAGCATTATGCTAAAGTAAATCAGTTACATAACAGGGTTTGCTGCAAAACCTTGAATGAACATGACTGTTAATGTATTGTTTTTGACATCTATTTGAATTGGGGTGTATTAGATTCCTTTTACGTTTGGCTGCTCCTAGTTTCTTTTTTTTTACGTAAACTGTCCAGTTTTATGTAAACTGTATATATATGTATCTCAGTATGGCGAGTAGGGTCATTGGGTGTGACCAGATGTCAGCAGCTCAGCTGAGTAAGGACCTTATTATGTGCAAGGCGGAGCAGATTCTAGGTGACCCTGCTCACCCTCTGGACATTAGGCTCCAAGGATTCTGCTGAAGGAAAATAAGAAGAGTTCCTTCAGCAATTAGACGTTTTTAGACAACACAAAAATATAGGATCTGATTGTATTGTGTTTGTGTGTGTGTGTGTGTTTGTGTGTCTTTTGGAATGTGTGTTAGCGTGAGGGTGTTTTAAAATGCTCTCCCTGTGTAAGTGTGTGTATGGGTAGTTGTGTGCGTTTAGGTGGATGGAAGGGGGGGTGGCAAATGTAATATTTATATTTATTTACATCAATATTTATATTTGTATGTGTTTTATGTACGTGCACCTTGACTCCCACCCCCCAGTAAATCCAAGTCCAGTAACCGAGCCAGGAATCTTATCTTGAACGTTGTAGTGAGCTATATTTAAGACACTAAGTCCAACCCTTTGAACCATGCGCCCGACCCTTTGTTCCGCTGGTAAACTAGCAAGAGCGGATTTGTACATGCCCCAAACACACCTGCACTTCACGCCGTGCACTTAGATCAGCTGCAGCTGACTAAATCTGTCGCCTGTGATGGAAACAAAAGGGCAGAGAGATATACGGTTTTGGTAAGATATTCCCACGCGCTAAAGTCTGATTGGCCACCTGTTTAATTTAATTTAATTTATGCTTTATTGATCCCCTATGGGGAAACCTCCATCAGTGGCCAGAACATCATCATTTGAATCAGGGCTTCACAATATATGGGATTTTTTTATAGCATCATTGCATCACTAAAGGTTACGACATATCGCAAAACACTCAACTGCAATTTAAAATGTAACCATTGTATTCACAATTTTTTAAATGAGTCTCTTTCATTTGTTTTAAATCCAACAAGCAATTAGTTGTATTTTACTGTATACCGAAAGCAGCAGAACTGAGTACACTGTATTATCTGTTTATTTATTAAGTAATATCATAATCGCGATATTTAATGTTATCGTATATTTCCCTCATATCGTGTGCAGCCCTAATTTAACTGCCGAATAAATCTAAGGCGTGGATGACAATTATTAACGATATGAAGCAGGGTTCCACATTTGTATGTGCGTTCACGGCATGGGTTGGGAGTGAGTTGCTGCCCCAGATGAAGGAGTTGAGGCATCTTGTTCCAGAGTGAGGGGTAAGGTGGAGTCTAGAATCTGGAGTCTAGAAGGGATTGGCATGGCATCAGCTACTGCTGTGGTGAACTGGCGTGGTGAAGAGGGTGCTGAGACTGCAGGCGAAGCTCTCGGTGTACTGGTTAATCCACTACCCAACACCCCAAGATTATGAACTTTGGCCATTGACTTTGAGAATACCATCAAGCGGCTGTAATGTGTTTTTGTTAGCAGGGTGTCTGCGCTCTGTTTTTAATACATATTCATTCATAGAGCTCTATTTATCACCCTGTTTTTATCTGGGTTCTTAAAAGGAGCCATGCTCGTAATTTCGTTAGTACTTTACATTTCTATGTTTTGCTGAATGACAATAAAAAGGAACTCTCTCTCTCTGCCACATCATGAATATTCATCAAATCAAAACAGTAAAGTAACTCCGCTGTGGCGCTGAATTTCCCATGGGGTTGCTGCCAGTCTTAATACCCATGGCCTCATAAATGCTCTAATTAGGGTCCAAGCCCGAAGGATGCGTGGACCGCTGTAACGCAAAGTGTACGCGGTTCACACAGCAGGGCTGTGGAACCCTATTGTAATCGCTGGGTTTTTCTTTCCTTTTCCATTATTCTTCTCCGCATAAAACTGCCGCTGCAGCCTAAACCGTACATGGTGGCGACGCGCCATTTTCAGGACTGGTCCCAAACTCCGCAGAGACCACGTCCACAACTAGGTGGCGCTATACCAGAAAAAACGCGTTTGGCCCTATAACTCCCAAACCGTACATTGGATATTTAAAAACCATATATCCACGCGTTCCCTGGATCCTACTGAATCTCCTGATGTAGGCCACGCCCATTTCCGCCTATACTTTTATGCCTGAAAAATCGCGATGTATTGAAAACCAACTTTTTCAAACTCCTCCTAGACCGTGCAATGGATCGGCACGTAACTTGGCACGTAGCATCTCCAGACCGACCTGACAAAAAGTTTTATAAAGATTTTTAAAAGAATAAAAATTGCGCATATTACGCGCAAACAAATTTGTGTTGCTAACTACGAAAACACCGTCTGATGATTTGAAAATTTGATGGATACCATCTAGGCCCACTCCTTAGGTGGTCCTTACAGTGGGGTACTAATTAATTCAAGTGGGCGTGGCCTATTGGCCAATGTCTGGATTAACCACTTCCACTAAAGTGAATTACTTGAAATTAACAGGGTAGATGTACAGTGGGGTAGTTGACCTGACTTACCGAATATTACACATGTGGAACACTAGGTGGCGCTACAATGACGTCAAACGTGTTTTTGCCTATAACTCCTACATATTACATCTCACCTTAAAAATCTTGATGTCCACGTGTTCACTACATCAAGCAGAGTCACAAGATATAGGCCTCGCCCATTTTTCGTTAAAAATTATTTTCGCAATATTGCAACAAGTGCAAAACCAACTTTTACGAACTCGTCCTAGGCCGTGCGACAGATCTACACGAAACCTGGTTTATAGCATCTCCAGATGGCTCTGACAAAAAGTTGTATAAAGAATTTTACTACGTAATTGTGTGCGCATTTCACAACCAAACACATTTTCTGTAATAAGTTACCAAAACATATCATATCATATCATATCTCGGCCAAATTAAAAGGTATCAACATATCACTTGTGATCAGTGTTGACCATGCCTTTCCGATGCTCTGTACCAAATTTGGTAAAGATGAGCCATTAGGGGGCGATATAATCAACATTTATTGGTTTTGTCAAAACACTCATTGCATTTAAATGGGAAATTTGCAATTGCAATATCTCTGCCACAATAAATGCTATCGACACAAAACCTGTGACGATTGTTTGGCGTGCCGCCCGGAGGCTCTGTACCAAATTTGGTAAAGATAGGCCATTAGGGGGCGCTATGATCAACGTAGACAATTTTGGGCCATTTTATCAAGAGTTTTTCTGGGTCATTGCGCTATTAATCCATTACGTCACGAGTGCCTCTCCATATTTCCCGACGTCTGCCCTCCCGCCGCTTCGCTTTGGGTTCCACATTCGTGCGCTCCCCAGGTCGCCGGGGACGACTGGCGCGGGGAGGCTTGGACCCCGTTGTAACTGCTTGCAGTTCTAGTATCTCTCTTTCTTCTCTCATCCTTCCATCCCTGCATCATCTCTCCTTCCCTTCTACTGTTGACATCTCTTTTTCCTTTCCTCCACCTCCTCACATCCACCGCCAACATCCAAGGCAGTGTGTTTTTGTTTGATGGGTATGTGTGTGTGTGTGTGTGTGTGTGTGTGTGTGTGTGTGTGTGTGTGTGTGTGTGTGAGAGAGCGCACGTGTTGCGAGTGTTTTGGCTTTGATGAATAAGCAGTTAAGCTTAGAAGCTGAAGAGTATGCGTGTCCATGTAAGGCTGCGGCGGCCCTCTGGGTGGGCCACAGTGCCACTTCTTCTCCGTGTGAGAGGATGAAGACGCACTAATGAGACTGATGGTTTCTGCATGCAACAGTGCAAGGTGCATGTCAGAAACTAAAGCCCCTGCAACTGGTTTTTACAGCTCCAATGCTGTGTTTACCGCGTGTGTCCAACGTTATGGAATTATGATTTCATTTGAATTTGAATTAATGCAAGAAGATGCAACAAAAATGACATAGCAGTAACTCTGATTCACTGTGGCATTTCATCAGTGAGTATGTGTACATGCACAAGACAATATTCTGAATTTGATACAGTAATGTAAACAGCATTTTCCGGTTGGATATTCTGAACATGTGCATGTCGATGGCCCTGTTTACACTTGGTTTTAAAATAGGGCAGAGATGTGGACTCGACACTTGGAGACTTGGACCTTGACGTTTATACTATATGAGACAATATTTTACAAGCCTGGTACATAATCATCTTTCATTGTCTTTTGCAAGGTAAACAGCGGAAATACACAGTCAAAGTCATCTACCGGGAATGTGCACTTGCAAACTGAAGTTTGAACAGATGCGTAATTCTTTTGAATGAATTCAAACCCAATCCATAAAACGTAGTACCCCCAGGGGACCCCCAGGAAGGGTCTGCCTAGAAACAGGCGGGTCCAGCGGGGTCATACAGTTGACTCAGTGGTGTGAGACGTATTGTGCGCGTTTACGGAAGGCTTGTATCAAGTGGACGCGCGAACAGTTTTGTTGTCATTACTTAGAATTCCTCATGGGGCGATAGAAACTACGCACTATAGCTTTAAGTAAAATTATTTATATAGGAATATCAGGAAAATGTACTTAAAGTATTAAAAGTAGAAGTACAAAAAAGTTGTTTATTGGTCTCATCATCTCAGCTATACTTGTAGGCCTTTATACTGTTGGCTAGTTTTATATATAATAAAACATCAAATTGTATAAACTACATGTGTTTTGTGTACAAAAGTCTTAATGTGTAAAGTAACTAGTAACTAAAGAACCCAAAATATGTCAACAAACTGCTCCGGTACCCTGATGTTTCAGTACACATACATGCAAGTCCTTCTCCATTTTAATGTAAGAGTTTACTGATGACAGGGCTGCAATAGGTCAAGCTGGTGGGCAGTTTTAATGCTCATTGAAATACTTTTTTATTTCTGTAGTGTTGTTGGTCTTTTTTTCTATAGTCCAAATACAGTATAATCCGCTGTATATGTACAAATTATTATTGTTGTGTAGCTTTTAATCAATTTGAATACATGTATTCACTTTTAAGTACTTTTATGATTTTGCATTTTGTTTAATGTCGTGATACACAGTAGGTCTTACATTTTATTCATAAAGGTATTTAAAAAGTCTTGACTTGGACTTTTGAATGAAAAAGGACAGCCCTATTATTTGTATTTGATTGGCCAACAGAGAACCAAATGATGAGCCAGGTTGAACTTTTTTGTCACACTGGCCTCATTCCATAGACTGTGTAGAATGGACGTAGCATAAGTGACGTCACCCACTGGTTTGTTGACTGTTTTTGGCCGTCGCAATCTTTGTATTTTGGTGCCAGAAGTGGCCATACTTGCACTCTAAACCTGAATATGTAAGTAGTACTAAAAAAAATGTCACTTTCAATCACTTTCCACAATTTTCAGTCAGTAGTTATTAGAGCTTAAATATTTGGAGTCAAGTTTACTGGTATTTTTTGATTACAGTTAAATTTAAGTACTAATTAAGCCAACTCAAATGTTAGTAAATCCAACTCAAAAATAGTAAATTGAATCATTTTAACTCTAACACCCAGTAGTTTGTGTTTTAGTTTTACAGTACTCATACAAAAGGGTGGAGCTGGGGAGAATGACAGTGTCTAAGCCAGTGTTGGGAATGTTTTCATGGCGCTGCGCTAAGCTAAAAGCTAAAGAGGGAGAGTCAACCTTTCTATTGCGAGTCATCGAGCAGAGTTTTACTGGCAGGTAAACACAGACCTCTGGTCATCTGCATGTACGGCAGATCACAGAGCTGGTTTAAAACCGGCACTTTCTCCTAAGTTATCAGCTAACGCTAACGGTAGCTAGTTAGCTTGGATGAATGAACACATTTAACAAGACATGTTTTAATGTCCACAGTGTTTGCATGCTTAACATTGCTAAGCATATGTCTTGATAAAGAGGTACTAAAGCATCCCCTCTATTTTAAAATTATTATTTTTATACAGGAATTCAACTGTCTGTCATGTTAACCCGAAAATACAAATAAAAAAATAATTTAAATAATGAACTCAAGTGTCATTATGAAACTAATAAAACAAACACAAAGTTGGTCTGTACAGTTGTGCTGTACAGCCTGATGTCTCCTTCCTACATAAATTGCAAAATGCTTTTTGTATCACGTAAATCTGCAGTAATCCAGGAGTAGTTATATGTTCATTGAGTCCCAGGACACCAGCTTGAGCTTCCATTTCAACAATGAATGAATGAAAAATAGCAATGCATGTTATCTAAATTAGCGCCTAGCCGCCTACGTAGCAGCTGACGGGAGCTGCTGCAGGACGACTAAATCACAATGAACACTTTTTAATGTTCTATCTACTTTGCTCTAAGTTTTTGGACAATTAGGACAGGATTCGGGAAAACTGCTTGGATGTCGGGACTTTCCCAAATTTTTTGGGATTTCTGGTCACCCTAAAATATACACAAAAGAGATTAACCAGTTGTTACAGAGCAGTGTTTTGTGCTGGATACCTGCAGGCTGTAAAACCGCCCCCTCAGAGGAAACATGTAATACAAACAGCTGTTAATAAGCCGACACAGTTCAGGTAAACTGTGGAGGAAGACGTAGTCTGCTTATTTTCAGCCTACCAGCTCGTTCACCGTTGTTCTAATGGTTACAGTTACATAAAAAGACAATCCTGCTCTCTGTTTTGTCTCTCTTGCAACAAATGGTTGGACTCAGGGCTGTAGGACTAAAGATGGTTTTCCTATGGTCTTGGACTTGTCTCAAACTTGCTGGTATTTGGACTTGGACTTGTCTCGTTCTCTGCCTATGGTCTTAACAAATATGGCTTTTGGTCTTGAGTCCAGCTGTCTTTATTATGTTTATAATAATATTGGAGGGAAAGTGAAACACTGGCCACCTGATAACCAATCACACACTGGATTATCTTTGCACGCCCTGTATCTGCGTGCCCTGCTAACATTGTTGTCGTTCATTTTCATTGATTTACACACTTTAACACTCAGTGCTAGTACCTACTGTAGCAGTGCTAATAGTAGTGGATTGGTGTTTGTATTGGTTCTTACACTTGTATTATGATGTATAATCTTTAGGTTAGATTATGATATCAAGGGCAATGGCTACACTTGTAAATGATAGGTGTTGTGACACTGTTTTTGATTTTAGATCAACAAATAATAACCCAAAATGATGGTCCCTTGATACTGTGATGCATACGAATTTTTCTGTCCTGGACTGGGTCTTGACTTAGACTCAAACATTTTTGAACTCGGACTTGACGTGGTCTGGACTAGTCTTGGTCTTGGACTTGTCTTGGACAAAGGTGGTCTTGACTACAGCCCTGGATGGACTACATTGATAGCTACACTGATTGACATACTATGAAGCTGATACAACTCTCTGGATACAAAATAACAAGTATTCTAGAGCAGTGGTTCTTAAACCTTTCTATTTGAATTGTTTCTTTAAGCCAAAGTTTAGCATTTTTCAGTAGGAAAAAAAGGCACAATAGAGCGCTAACATTTAAAAAAAGTTTAGAATCCATCACGATTAAAGTATTATTATACTAGGAATTTAGAAATAATGCATATTTTTAAATTAGCATTTTGCAAAAATCTCAGATACCCCCTGCAGTATCACAAAGAACCCCTAGTGGTACGTGTACCCCATTTGAGAAACACTGTTATTTTACACGTAGTTAGTAGTACTCTAGAACAATGTACTGTAGAGCATACCTAGTTTATAGTCCTGTGAAACAGGATGTTGTGCAGTAGCCTACTTTTAACAATGTAATCATTGTTTTGCTTGATTTGCTAAAGTCCATGATGGCTGAGGAACTTTTCTGAGGACATTTTTAGGTTTTTATCTCAACCCAACTGTAAGTGAGAAGTAGGGATGAGCCGGATACTCGGCTGAAACGAGTATCCCGGTACGGATAAAGCACTTTTGCCGAGTACAAGTATTATACGAGTAATGCGAGTCAATATCTGTACTCGGATTGAACACAACTCCTCAGCTGACCGTCTCTGCGTTCTGTGATAGGCTAGTCACAGCGCCCCTCCCTACACACACACACATTCCTTCTGTTGGTGTGTGCCGCTCTACTCACACACACACAGAACACGGAGAAGTGAGCAGCCCTCTCCCTCTCCCTCAGGTCCGCGGGGCTTTTCCGTTAACATTTAGGGTTTCTACAGCTTCAGGGTTTGTTTTACCTAGTAACCAGGAGACTTCTGGGTTCAAACTGAGAGTACCTAGTAACCAGGAGACTTCTGGTAAGCGTGGGGTTATATATATATACACAGTATATATACCTTCCAAACACCCGCCTGTCTCTTACTCACAGACACACACACTCACATACCTGGTGCGAAAATAAAATAGAACCAAAAAAAAAAAATGATCACACTGATAATAGAAAAATTAAAAGTTTAAAAAATTAAGTTATATTGAGTATGAAAACTCTTGTTCATTACATTTTACTTCATAATTGCAACCGCATTGTTGTATTTATTGTTGCAAAACTTTTTCTGTATATAGTTCATTTGTTACCATGACAACACCACTGATCTGAAGCTCAATGCTGATGCTGTCATGTAAATAGTTTTCTATTCAGCAATAAATATAACAATTTCTGATCAACCCATATCAATTGCATGCTTAAAATAACATACTGGTTAAAGCCCCGCCCATTTCAAGACAACCCAACCCACTTCCGGGTTAAATCTGCCCACTTCTGGATTAGGCCCCGCCCAGTCCGAGTACAGATACGGATACAGATAATTCATGTGGTATACAGATACAGATAATGCTGTACTCGCTCTTCCCTAGTGAGAAGATTATATGAGACATGCAGTAATACAGAAAAATATACACTCACCGGCCACTTTATTAGGTACCCCATGCTAGTAACGGGTTGGACCCCCTTTTGCCTTCAGAACTGCCTCAATTCTTCGTGGTATAGATTCAACAAGGTGCTGGAAGCATTCCTCAGGGAGTTTGGTCCATATTGACATGATGGCATCACACAGTTGCCGCAGATTTGTCGGCTGCACATCCATGATGCGAATCTCCCGTTCCACCACATCCCAAAGATGCTCTATTGGATTGAGATCTGGTGACTGTGGAGGCCATTTGAGTACAGCGAACTCATTGTCATGTTCAAGAAACCAGTCTGAGATGATTCCAGCTTTATGACATGGCGCATTATCCTGCTGAAAGTAGCCATCAGAAGTTGGGTACATTGTGGTCATAAAGGGATGGACATGGTCAGCAACAATACTCAGGTAGGCTGTGGCGTTGCAACGATGGTCAATTGGTACCAAGGGGCCCAAAGAGTGCCAAGAAAATATTCCCCACACCATGACACCACCACCACCAGCCTGAACCGTTGATACAAGGCAGGATGGATCCATGCTTTCATGTTGTAGACGCCAAATTCTGACCCTACCATCCGAACGTCGCAGCAGAAATCGAGACTCATCAGACCAGGCAACGTTTTCCAATCTTCTATTGTCCAATTTTGATGAGCTTGTGCAAATTGTAGCCTCAGTTTCCTGTTCTTAGCTGAAAGGAGTGGCACCGGTGTGGTCTTCTGCTGCTGTAGCCCATCTGCCTCAAAGTTCGACGTACTGTGCGTTCAGAGATGCTCTTCTGCCCACCTTGGTTGTAACGGGTGGTAATTTGAGTCACTGTTGCCCTTCTATCAGCTCGAACCAGTCTGGCCATTCTCCTCTGACCTCTGGCATCAACAAGGCATTTCCGCCCACAGAACTGCCGCTCACTGGATGTTTTTTCTTTTTCGGACCATTCTCTGTAAACCCTAGAGATGGTTGTGCGTGAAAATCCCAGTAGATTAGCAGTTTCTGAAATACTCAGACCAGCCCTTCTGGCACCAACAATCATGCCACGTTCAAAGTCACTCAAATCACCTTTCTTCCCCATACTGATGCTCGGTTTGAACTGCAGGAGATTGTCTTGACCATGTCTACATGCCTAAATGCACTGAGTTGCCGCCATGTGATTGGCTGCTTAGAAATTAAGTGTTAACGAGCAGTTGGACAGGTGTACCTAATAAAGTGGCCGGTGAGTGTATATTTTTTTGATTAAATAAAAGCATGTCGGGCGCCCGGATAGCTCAATTGGTAGAGCATGGTCAAATGAAGCTTCACAAACCCCTGTCTTTATTTTCTGAGCTCACTAGATGGCGCTCTCTTCCTCCTTGACACAGCGGAGCCGGGTTTGACTCCTGGCTGCGTCCCTTTGCTACATGTCACCCCCCCTCCCGTCCTGTCAAAAATAAAGGCAAAAAATGCCTAAAAATAACATTATAAATAAAAAAGGACAGGACGGTTGGGTTAAGGGAAAGGTCGTGGGTGGGCTTAGGGTTCCATGACATGCCGGAATAACGGGACGGTTAAGGACACACACGGGACACAACCCCCGCTCTCCTGGGTGAAAGTCCTGCGCTTGGGTATAAAGGGGTAGACGTACATACGTTTTACTTCTTCCTACTTCTTTTTGCATGTGTAAATACAGGTTTTTAAGTACTGCATATATTGAATTTGTATTTAGTTGTTTAATTGTTTTTATTACTTTAAGGTGTTTAGTTACATGTTCAAAATAAAGATATCAATTAATCAATCAATATGACGGGTTCAAAGGCTTTTCTAATGTCATATCTCTGTTTTTATTCTGGGTTTCAAGATGCTGCACATATCAGTAGGGAAGCCGTTTATTAAGTATGACCACATACTATTTACGTTATAAATATGTACCTTTACTGCTCTCTCTGAGCTGGTCAGTTGACTTCACTGCTGTTGTTTATAGTCTTTTTTATGTGGGATTAGTTACAAGTCATTGGTCATTACTGGGAAAATGGCATCTCTGGCATCACGGTACTGTTCACAAGTATGCTTTCATCTTCAATAAGCAGGGAGAGATCATTCTGCATGACTTCATTCATCTGCAGAGAGAAGATGATACAAGAGACTTTGTCTGGCATCTAGTCTCCGTTAGAAGTCCGACGTTGAGCCAACGAGTACCTTAAGCCTCAGAGGTGCTCAGAATAATGGAAAGTTTGAATATGTCAGCTGAGCAAATTCCATCGGATGAAGACAGGGTGGTACAGTCGAAATATTCTATGTGACATCAAGGTTTTTCCTTCATAGAGGAATTTTTAAGAACTGAAAGAAAAATAGGAATTCAGATACTCTCTAAATGTCTTCAAGAGCAATTTACCAAACGACATGCAGAACATGCAGAACATTAACTTGAATCTCTAGAGTCAGGCTGTACCACTCTCTCCCGGTGATTTTATTTAAATAATAATATTATTTTTTAACCCTTTTTAAGTCTTTTTAATTTGGGTTTCATTTACTCAAAAGTTATATACATTTAATTTTTCAAATTAACAGAAATAACAGGAAAATGCATCGATTTCTGTCAAATAAGGTGACAATTGCCTTTATAACCAGGGCTGTAGTACTTGAATCCAGACTCAGACTCAAGTCGCTTTTCTATTGTCTTGGACTTGTTAGTATATGGACTCAGACCTGCTTGTGATTGGTCATCTGGTACACACCTGGCTGGGTCATATACCAAATTTCATTTTGGCCATAGACAGAATGTCAGCGAGCACGTTGTACTCTGGATTCTTCAGGACAAGTAATAAGTTCAACAATGGGAACATTTCCAAGTAAATAATATGGCCTTATTTGACCCTATAGTGTGTTACTCTGCACTTGCTTATTGATTATTACACATAAAAAAACAAAATTATCATCATAAAGTAGAAGACATAATATCTCTCACATCACATGCATTATGGTCTTGTTTTATTTCTGTCTCTCATTTGGACTCGGTCTTGACTTGGACTCAAACTTTTATGGTCTCGGTCGGACTTGGTCTGAACTGGTCCTGGTCTTGGACTTGTCTTGGACTCAACATAGGTGGATTTGACTACAGCCCTGTCACAACACAACTGTTGTGCGTAGTACCATCCTAAAGACCCATTCTGAGCCAGGAAAACCTAGATATATTAACCATATACCATATATATTTAATATTAGTTCAAGAAACTCAGTGACCCCCCCCCCCCACACACACACACACACAGACGTGCACGAGCACCACTTCAAAGTGAGGCGCCGCTCTGCGTCTGCTTCAGAGCAGAAGAAGGGCTGGAATTCACCTCATCACAACTCCTTCATTTTCCACACAACTACACAGTTTACATAGTTCCCTTTTATTTATTCCCAGGAGGAATTAACTCTACAAAATTCCCTTTGCTGTTTCTGTTGGTTTTGTTTTAACCTCTTCACCCCCAATTTCCACCGGATGCGTAATGTTTTTGGATCTGCAACACATCCGGTGGAAACTGGGGTAGCGTGCACTGTTGTTATGGTTTGGTGTTTTCTTATTGTGGTAGTCTGTTTTCCTGTCTTTATTTCTTAGCCTGGTTCTGTAATGTCTTTGTGTTTTTGTAAGGTATTTTGGTCTTGTCTTGTATATGTTCTGTTTCCTGTTTTATTTTGAAGTCTGGTCTCTGTCTCATCTTGTCTTTAGCTCTACTTCCTGTGTTTTCCCACTCCTATGATTACCTGATGATTCCACCTGTTTCCCAGCCCACTTGTCACCTGCCTCTTGTTACCTCGTTACCCTCTGGATTTACAGAGAGGAAAATAAGTATTTGAACACGCTGCTATTTTGCAAGTTCTCCCACTTAGAAATCATGGAGGGGTCTGAAATTGTCATCGTAGGTGCATGTCCACTGTGAGAGTCATAATCTAAAAAAAAATCGAGAAATCACAATGTATGATTTTTTTAACTATTTATTTGTATGATACTGCTGCAAATAAGTATTTGAACACCTGAGAAAATCAATGTTAATATTTGGTACAGTAGCCTTTGTTTGCAGTTCCAGAGGTCAAACGTTTAATAATAATAATAATAATATATTTTATTTATACCGCACTTTTCATTCCAAAGAATCTCAAAGTGCTACACAGGAGAATAATAACAATAAAAACAATCAGCACAAAATTCCTTTCCGAATAAAAAAAGTCTTCAGTTCAGCTTTGAAAGTGTCCAGGTTCTGTACTGCTCTCAGGTCACTCGGGAGCTGGTTCCAGAGCCGTGGTGCCGCTGAACAAAAAGCTCGGTCACCCATAGTACAAAGCCTTGTGGTGGGGACCTGAAGAAGCAATTGTCCTGTTGATCTGAGGGTGCGGGGGGAGGGTTTCAAGGTGATGAGTTCTTGTAGATATGGTGGTGCATGTCCAGTGATACATTTTTGTGTAAGCATGAGGATTTTGTAGTCGATCCGTATGGAGGACCATGTCTTTCATATTTAAAAATAAATACAGAAATAAATAAATGCTCAATAAATAAATAAGCACACAATTAATTGCCCCAAAAAATACAATGAAGAAATAAATGTAGGTAGAAATTAAATTATACAGTGAGACATAAATGTATATATCTCTTTTAATTAGCTTCTTTATTTATTCACCTTTGTAATAATTACCTTATTTATTTATTGTCCGTTATAATCTTCAACTTTATTTATTCCTTACTTATTTTTTAAATGTATTTATTTCTGTGTGTGTTTAATTTTTTTGTCTGTTTTATTCTTCCGTTGCATTTTCTACCCTATTTATTTTCACCCCTGGTATTATGTCAATCTACATGCCACCAGCCACAGACACAACACAGATGGCTAGCTACGGTGAAGTTGTCAGTGAGCTCAGGCATTTAGCAACTGTTTTTGAAAACAATGCTAACGTTATAAGTATTGACTTTATAATTTTTCGTTTAGACGCTCTGACAGAACGTGTGTTTCAGTCAGCGGTGTCGTGCCAATGTACTCGTGTATCCCCTGGCCGCGGGAGCGCGCATGCACACAGAGCGGAGCTTCTGCTGCCCTTCGAATTGTTTAACTGCTGCACTTTGAATTAAACGGAACAAACAGCGACGTGGAAGACTCGGCAGGGTTACCATAGTAACAGGGGTCTCAGTTAACTACATAAATACGTGTATTTGTCTGTTACATTAAGGCGACGTGTCAAATGTTTATAGCGTGGTTTAATATCGAGTGATAGGCGTATCCTCCCTGTCCCTGTCTACCATATGAGTTACATAGGAGGTACTCAAATATCAGGCCGTTTTTTCACCTGATATTTGGGTATCCCCTATGTAACTTTTTGATAAACAACAGCAAACCTCTCCAAATTGTGTCAGGTTGTTTATTGTGACCTATTAAACACACAAAATAACACCCATGATGACAGGACAGACCCTTTGCATGTTAGGGATGGATACATAAAATACATGAAAAATGATATTGATATTGATATTGATGATAGTCCTTCATGCAGTGCCATCACACACACACACACACACACGTGACAATACTAATCAACCTGTTCGCCGTTAGAAGCGGCGCACAACTTAGGACTTCTCCATCCTGAGACGTCTCCGTTGGATTTATTCTAAACATCCACCTGCTAAATTTCATCGGGTTTTTGTAGTGCAACCTTCTTTGAACGAACTGCGGCTGTTATCATTCTGTCTCTTCTGATGTGCGACAGGAAGCCAGAGAGAGGAGTGGATTTGGAGACAGACAACCCACTCCCGGGCCGCTTCTAGCAAGGGAAACCCCCCACGCGCTGCGCGCCTGGATCGCCAGTAGAAATTCGCGTCGCGGAGTGCGTGTGCATACGCGTCAGGCACTAAATGTGTGTGTTCGTGCACGGCAAAGCCCCGGCTCCGTCCTCAACAGTTGCTACCGGAGCGACGGAGAGGAGAGGTGGAGAGCGAGAGAGATAAGACCGAGGACAGACTGAGGACGTCGCTCAGCCCAGCTCTGCTCCTGACATGCAGTCATGTTAGGGATGGGATACATAAAATATCAGGTGAAAAATGATATTTTATGTATCCCATCCCTAACATGCAAAGGGTCTGTCCTGTCATCATGGGTGTTATTTTGTGTGTTTAATAGGTCACAATAAACAACCTGACACAATTTGGAGAGGTTTGCTGTTGTTTATCAAAAGTTACATAGGGGGATACCCAAATATCAGGTGAAAAAACGGCCTGATATTTGAGTACCTCCTATGTAACTCATATGGTAGACAGGGACAGGGAGGATACGCCTATCACTCCATATTAAACCACGCTATAAACATTTGACACGTCGCCTTAATGTAACAGACAAATACACGTATTTATGTAGTTAACTGAGACCCCTGTTACTATGGAAACCCTGCCGAGTCTTCCACGTCGCTGTTTGTTCCGTTTAATTCAAAGTGCAGCAGTTAAACAATTCGAAGGGCAGCAGAAGCTCCGCTCTGTGTGCATGCGCGCTCCCGCGGCCAGGGGATACACGAGTACATTGGCACGACACCGCTGACTGAAACACACGTTCTGTCAGAGCGTCTAAACGAAAAATTATAAAGTCAATACTTATAACGTTAGCATTGTTTTCAAAAACAGTTGCTAAATGCCTGAGCTCACTGACAACTTCACCGTAGGTAGCCATCTTTGTTGTGTCTGTGGCTGGTGGCATGTAGATTGACCGAGGGAGTAAAATGCTAACCAACCAATGGGCAGAAGTTAACCCCTTAAGACCAGCCCCTCCTCATTTGCATAATGAGGCAGAAATGCATGTAGAAATGTAAAAGTGACAGGCAGAAATAAATACCAGGGGTGAAAATAAATAAGGTAGAAAATGCAACGGAAGAATAAAACAGACAAAAAAATTAAACACACACAGAAATAAATACATTTAAAAAATAAGTAAGGAATAAATAAAGTTGAAGATTATAACGGACAATAAATAAATAAGGTAATTATTACAAAGGTGAATAAATAAAGAAGCTAATTAAAAGAGATATATACATTTATGTCTCACTGTATAATTTAATTTCTACCTACATTTATTTCTTCATTGTATTTTTTTGGGCAAATAATTGTGTGCTTATTTATTTATTGAGCATTTATTTATTTCCGATTTATTTTTAAATATGAAAGACATGGTCCTCCATAGATCCGGAATGAAACCAGTGCAATGAGTATAGAATGGGAGTTATGTGATCATATTTTCGGACTCTCATTAGGACTCTGGCAGCGCTATTCTGAATGTATTGAAGCTTCTGGATATTTCTGCCAGACATCCCAGCGAAGAGTCCGTTACAGTAGTCCAACCTTGTGGAAATAAAGGCATGAACAAGTTTCTCTGTTTTTTAAATGGATATGAAGTTGAGAGGCAGCTTCCTTCTCTAGAACCTTTGACAGAAAGGTGAGATTGGCCTGTAATTTCCAAGGACCTCCGGGTCTAGGGTCGATTTTTTTGAGTACTGGACGGATGACAGCAGTTTTCAGAGCAAGGGGGACAAAACCAGCTTTAAGAGAAAGATTAACAACCTCAGTGATAATTGGGCTGACACTAGGAATGAATGACTTAAGCAGAACAGTCGGGATGGGATCCAAGATGCAGGTGGATGACTTCATTTTTTTTAATGGTTTCCTCAACGTGGCTCAGCTGAACCTCAGTGAAGTGCGAAAGGAATGGCGTTTTCCCGGGCAGGGGGTCAGAGGACGATGGAAACAGGGAGGAAGAGCCAGATATTGAAGAGCGGATGTTATTGACTTTTGTTCTAAAAAAGTCAATGAAGCTGTTACATCGCTCCACAGTGATTTCAGTGGATAGAGATGATTTGGGCTTCAAAAAATTGTTTACTGTAGTGAAAAGGTGCTTAGAATTTCCAGTGTTTTTATTGATAAGATTTGAATAAAATTTAGAGCGCGCACCCTTCAAGGACTTAAGATAAGCCTTTTGGTGGTCGCGGAAGGCAAGTTTGTGAACAGTTAGACCAGACTGTTTACAGGGATGTTCCAGGATACGGCCCTCCTTCCTGTAGTTTTTCACCAGGTTTGACACACTGCAGAAGGGATTTTGGCCCACTCTTCCACACAGATCTTCTCTAGATCAGTCAGGTTTCTGGGCTGTCGCTGAGAAACACGGAGTTGGAGCTCCCTCCAAAGATTTTCTATTGGGTTTAGGTCTGGAGACTGGCTAGGCCAAGCCAGAACCTTGATATGCTTCTTCCAGAGCCACTCCTTGGTTCTCCTGACTGTGTGCTTTGGGTCATGTTGGAAGACCCAGCCTCGACCCATCTTCAATGCTCTGAGGGAAGGAGGTTGTTCCCCAAAATCTCACAATACACGGCCCCGGTCCTCCTCTCCTTAATACAGTGCAGTCTCCCTGTCCCATGTGCAGAAAAACACCCCCAAAGCATGATGCTACCCCCCCATGCTTCACAGTAGGGATGGTGTTCTTGGGATGGTCCTCATCATTCTTCTTCCTCCAAACACGGTTAGTGGAATTATGACCAAAAAGTTCTATTTTGGTCTCATCTGACCACATGACTTTCTCCCATGACTCCTCTGGATCATCCAAATGGTCATTGGCAAACTTAAGACGGCCTTGACATGTGCTGGTTTAAGCAGGGGAACCTTCCGGGCCATGCATGATTTCAAACCATGACGTCTTAGTGTATTACCAACAGTAACCTTAGAAACAGTGGTCCCAAATTGTAGCTGATAGACAGGTGTTCAAATACTTATTTGCAGCTGTATCATACAAATAAATAGTTAAAAAATCATACATTGTGATTTTTCTGGATTTTTTTTTTAGATTATGTCTCTCACAGTGGACATGCACCTACGATGACAATTTCAGACCCCTCCATGATTTCTAAGTGGGAGAACTTGCAAAATAGCAGGGTGTTCAAATACTTATTTTCCTCACTGTAGTCTTAGTGCTTCCCCGTCCTGTGTCAGATCATTATTTCTGTTGGTGTGTCTGTGTGTTTAGTCTACATTATTCCTGTGATTCCCTCTTGCCTCATTTTGGATGTGTTACCTACTTGTTTTGCTGGATGCCTTTTGTTGGTTTGTGCTTCGTTTTTTGTTTATCAACCCTTCACCTTGGAAGCTCAACTTTGCGGCCTGCTCTCTGCACTTGGGTCCTACATTCCCACCATTCCATCCACTTGCAACAACCGTGCCGTGGACGGCACACTTCCGTCACTGTTTACTCAACTTGTAAAAGCATTAAATCTTCAAATAATACACTCGTGGAGCACACCAATTTAAAACTTAGCCTCTCATGATTCGATCCATGGCGTCAGTTTAGCTTTTTCAACTCCTTCAGCTGTTTCTATGCTGAAAAGCGTTTCCAATATGTATTCTTGTTTTTCCTCTTGCATCCAAAGCCTTTTAGTTCTCATTATTTAAGCTAGTCTTTCTTTTCCTTTTTAGCAAGGCCGGTGGGTGCAGGTAAGCGCGGCAGTGGAACATTGTGCAGAGTTTTCTCCTTCATTATCCAGCAGACGTGCACAGCAGGGCTGATAGGCAACCGACAAGTCACAATGATGTGAGAGTTTTTATAGGATTACGGCAGCTACAGATGATGATTTATTTGAAGCTGTTGGGTTGTGAAGACCATTTAAAAAAAGGATTTTAAAAAGTGTATTTTGGAAAATGTTACCAACCCTCCCTTTACAGTGTGACTTTACGTTGGCTGCCTATGTTTGCGCAGGCCTGCTGCATTTCTTTCATTAAGAGTTGCTTCTAATAATAATAATCTATTCATGATAAAATCATTTAAAAAAACTCCTAAAAAATGTAACCCTTGTCTTGTCCTCCCGGGTCAAAAACGGATACAAATTTGACATTTTGGTCCCTTTTTCAGACTTTTTTTTAGTTTTCACTAACAACTTACTACCACTAGTTTTACTACTTTTTGGAATTCATGGTCAATAACCCACATTTATATAGAATTATACCTAATATTTGAGTTAAAAAAGCAGAAATTCAGAAGATCAGATGAATGAAAGTGATCAGTTGTATTTGGAAAGAGCGTTGTATGGAATCCAATCCATTCTTTGTGGTAATTTGGTTAAAAAGAAACCTATTTCAGATATAGACGTTTTTTAAAAGGGGTCAAATTTGACCTGAGGACAACAGGAGGGTTAAGCACTAATTCCGGGTCCCATTCATGTGGGAACAAAATCCTAATATTGCAGATGTAAAAGGGTGTCTTGTGGCTCAGAGGTAGAGCGCTCATCCATAAGGTTGGGGTTCAATCCCTGGCTCCTCCGGCCACATTTCAATGTGTCCCTGAGCTAGCCACCCAACCAGATTGGCTCCCAGGGAACTATATGTCTATTAGGGCTGGATGATATGGAGATAATCAAATATCACAATATTGTTGACAAAATACCTCAATGTTGATATTGCGGCGATATTGTACTGTTGACTATTGGTATGATAAATAATCATCAGTAACATGGTCACAATGACTAAGTGGGTAAAGGCTAGGGATCGACGATTCTTTTTCAAGGCTGATACTGATTATATTAGTAGTTAATGAAACTGATCACCAATATTTTGAACCGATATGCATTCACAGCAAAAAATAAGAAAATTTAAGTCAAAATTAAGATTTTGGAGTGTTAACAACCTAACACAAAACTTAGTTTAAAAGCTTCAAGATATTATTTAATAAATGAGAAACTTTCAACATAACACCCAGAAAAAGAGAGTCTGTGGGGGGGGCATTAAGTCAGATTCAGTGGTGAGTCAAACCAAAGCCGATGGACAGACACAGAGTTGGAGCGGAGGCAAAGTAGGACACTTTTTTACTCACTAACTTTATCAGTTAGCAGCAAATGAAACGCTGATGCAGAAAATCTGCAAACTGCCAAAAAACGGCGCGATGATCGTCCAGGGGCGACAATCACTCGATCTTGGTAAAGGCTGTTTATGAGATATGTTGCCCAGCCTTACAGTCTACTGCCCCTAATATACTTAGTATGGGGTAAATTTCACTACATTGTACTGTGTGAATGTGACAATTAACAATAAAGTTTGTTGTTTTTAGAACAGAAGAATTGTATTACTAAATATGCGGAAGTAGAGCGGCAAAAGCTGCTCGCTCCTTATTTACATCGCTCGCATCCAGCGTTCATTTGACAGCAAAACTCCGCCGGGTTATCCTGGACCTGAGTCGTCATTCCGTTAAACTCCACCTTCTACGTCACGCCATGTGGTGACAGAGTAGAGAAGTATGTCACGTTGAAAACTGTAAAGCACAAAAAAGTTCTCCAAAACTGTCAAAACAGGGAAACTTTACAGAGCTGTGTGAGCGCTTATAAAATCTGCTCTTGGATTTATTTTTGTCCTTAACAAACTTCCATACAAATACATATGCTGCAAAGACCCCAGTAGTAACACAGTGTGTGTCCAAAACATATTAAAACATTTTTAAAATATGTTGTGGTGTGTGTGTGTGTGTGTGTGTGTAAACTGACAGTTACAGTTACAACCAGGAAATCACAAATTTAAGACTCTCTCTTTCTTGCTCTCTCTCACACACACACACACACACACACACAAACAGACACACACTTACAGTAAAGACACAATGGTAAAGTGTCTCCACTCTAAGCCTGAAAACAACATAATATCCCAAAATGCACCGCACCCACATACCCCATTCAATCCCAGCAGGTGTTGGAAGTAAACACGCCACATGCACCAAAACTTCCACATGTCTTTATGATGCAACTTGTCACTCAAACGCACCACTAGACGAAGCAAGTATAAACACACACTGACCACATATAAGGAACCTCACATATGGATGCACCACAAATGCGCATCCAACACTTAACAAATTCAATGTGCGCCACGTACGCGCCACGTGCCATCAGTATCCATACAGCGTGTTATGACAAGCGTTCAGCTGAGGCAGCTCAACATAAACACAGCGACAGACTGCAGACGGACCGAGGCGCGTTTCCACACGCAGTGCGCACTGTGGCAGTCCCGGTTCAGGACGCACATGTGCGCGCACACACACACACGCGGCTGTGGAGCCGCATCGTTGGACCGTAGAACGCTTTGTTAGTGTCTCACCTTTTGTGGTGGCAAACAGCTGCACGGCTCCCTGCAGACCGCTCCGAGGACACACGCGCACGCACAGCCGGCCGGGGGCTGGAAGTTGTTGTTCTCACCCCCCCCCCCTTTTTTACAGTGCCTTGGCTTGCTTGCTTTCTGTCCGCTTTCCTCTCACGGCTTCGGGCTTTGTTTTCCCCTCAGTAAACCAAGTAGTAAATGCTATAGTCTGTGTCAAAAATCCCCAAAACCACCTTCAGTCCGTCCAGGTTTTTCCCCGGGATGACGAGAGTCAGCATCAGCTGGCAGACAGAGAGAGAGAGAGAGAGAGAGGGGGGGGGGGGGGAGGGGTCTGCTGGGATAAAGACGCAGCCAGCCGCTGCGCTTTCTTCCATTATTTTCTTATCTCTCTCTCTCTCTCCCTCTCTCTTTTTCTCTATCACACCTCTCTCTCTGTCTCTCCCTCTCTTTTTCTCTCTGGACAGATCGATGAGGGCTAGCTCAACAACACTCCCTTCCCCTTCTCGCTCTCTCTTTTTTTCCTCAATCTGCGTTAGTATGCTAGTAACCCATCTTGTAGGCTATGCGCATTTGGATCTGTGTGTGTGTACATTCTCATACATACAGCACAGTGTGTTTGATCCTATGGGATGTTTAAAGCAGTAGCTGCAGTTAAACATCCAAAGAGGAACACATGAGAAGACTAATACAACCTGTTACTGTAATCCCATTAGCTCTCAGCTCAATGCAACACTAAAAAAAAGTGATGCAATGGTTCCGATGTGGGGGATAACAGTGGGCTGAAGCCTGGGCGTGTTGTACAGTGTGCTGCAGTGTGCAGGCTGGTCATGTCACATTGCATGGCCACATGAATGACGTCTTTATTTCAGCCCTGCAATTCTGCTGGAGACAGAAACAGGGAACACATGCTTGGATTTGCCAGAGGGAATAAATATTCCCGTAGTGTAATATGGCTGTAATACTTCACCCACAACAGGGCTAACCCCCCCAGTGTATCGCCGGCCGGGTAGCCACTGGGAATTATTTTGTAATGATTTTTAAACTAGAGTCACAGTGGGGCGGCTTGGAATCTGTGTCTAGCTTTATTAATTCCTCAATTTTGCAATTCTGTTATCACCGACGATTGGACGTAGAATACCAACGCTTGGCCATGTGCCAAGGCTGTTGTTATTGGTGTTATTATCATATCAACGCGCTTGGTCGGGCCTCTTGGCGTCACTTTTTGACACTCTGGATCGAGACATACGGTTGACCGACACAGAACAGTTAGGTTTAGGAAAAGTTGGTGGGTGGGGTTATAAAACATAAGTTTCAGTCAGGCGGGGTACAAGCATGGGACATGAACCCCGGTCTCCTGGGTGGACGTCCTGTGTTGTTGACCCATCCACCCCCCTCAACCAGCCTCCTTACGCTGATTTTTGGTCTCTTAACCATTGTGTTGTCTTGCAGTCAAAATTGAAAGTCAACCTTTTGTTGATGCTTTTATCAATGTTTTTACTTTTTTGTCCCTTTTTTAAACCCTTTTGATGCTTTTTTTTCAATGTCACTTTTTTTTGAAATTTTTTGCACTATGTAACACATTAACATATTAACTGTAGTTTAGTTATTTGTGGAATTTATGGTCAATAAACCTCATTTATAGGAAATTATACCTAATGTTTGAGTTAGAAAAGCAGAAATTAGGAATTATTGAGACTAAAATTAAAGGAATGGATGTTGATGATAATCACAGACTGGAATATGTCAACTTTTACTCAATACTATTTCAAAAACACTTCCATTTGTTTTACAATGCTATAAAATTGAATAAGACGCCCCAAAATTAATGAAAGTAGAGATTTGTACTTGGCAAAGAGCGTTGTGTGGAATCAATAATGTTATTTTGGGGAATTAAAAAGAACATTGATATAGGACAAGGGTTCACGGGGTCACTGACTCAGTAGACTATTTGACGAGTTGGGAGTGAGAACGTGTTGCTATATTAGCGCTGCCATTAGTCTGTGACTTCTGATAAAAAAAGACACTCGCTACCGGGCTAAAAAAACTTTTCTGGGGGAAACCCTGCACAAAAGCTATTGAACCTGCTACTCAGACACAGTTGATTTCCTTGGAAATGAGTTGAAGTAGCAGCAATCAGCTCTTCGTCATTGGAACAGTAACAGTATCAACAGTGTACAGGAGCTAATTGACTCATCACTTAACTGTCTGTATACAAGTGTGCAAAGGTTATTTTCATGTTATGACTGGAAACGGTGTTATTGGCTGAGTAGGCCAGATGCTGTGATATGTTTGAATCCACTGCTTTAGAAATAGCATCATCAATCTGCTGTAAAACAAGGAAGGACCACGCTGGTAAATGAGCATCACATCAAGATGAGATGCCTTTATTTAATAGGGAAATAGTCAAATATTTTTGACTGTATTATTGCATGTCTCATATAGTCTTACTTACAGTTTGGTCGATTTAAAGCCCTAAAAAAGTCCCTCAGCCCTCACAGAAAAAAATTGTTGGAAAAGAAAAAATTTCTGAAATGTCACCTAGGCTTTTTATATGTACTTGTTTTCCATTTCAGCAGAGAATGTGCTTCAACTTGCTGCATTATGCTGTATGTCTGACACATGAGGATGATTATCCTGGAAAATCTAAATTATTGCCACTATTTTAGAGAATAGGGCTTTTGCGTGACATGAAGTTGGTATGATAGAGACATTATATGAAGGTAAATATGGTGAAAAATGTGAGCGCTTAGATGCAATGTGAGGACTTGTAGAATATGATTTGAGAGCTTGTAGAAAAAAATCTGTACTCGTATTTTTTTTTTTTTTCACTTGAGTCCCTTTTCAAGTACAACCACAACTCCGTGATTCCAACCTCTGGATCTGTTGCTGCAGCGTGCTCTCTCCATCACACAGCGGAGAGTCTGCACATTGACTTTTTAACACTTCTTGCGGTACATTTGGTGCAAAACTAGTTCCTGTGGACTGAGTCTGTGGAGCTCTGAGCCAACAGGACGGGGGGGTGGGGGGGGGCAGCAGGGTTTCTATCGCCAGATGAGGGACAACTCTGTCCGGCTTATCTATGTCGCATAGAAGCTAACGTTACCCCCCCCACTCTGACATCTCTCCATTAGTGCATGTATAGGACCTGAGCATGTGTGTGTAGTTCAGGCCTGTGTGTAATGTGTGTAATAAATTGTAATTTCCCCTTGAGGGACTAATAAAGTATACATTATTATAATAATAATAATAATAATAATATTATTATTATTATTATTATTATTATAAGAACTAGCAGCCAGGTCAAGGTCGGCAGTGACGCTTTCCAGCAATGTTTCCCCACTGCCCCCTTCCCCACTGATGGCGGTCTGTCTGCGGCTGCAGGACCTGGAGGTCACTGTGTGTGGATGTGGGTCTCTGTGTGGTGTGTCTCTGTGTGTGAAGGACCTGGAGCTCACTGTGTGTGGGTGTGGGTCTCTGTGTGGTGTGTCTCTGTGTGTGAAGGACCTGGAGCTCACTGTGTGTGGGTGTGGGTCTCTGTGTGGTGTGTCTCTGTGTGTGAAGGACCTGGAGCTCACTGTGTGTGGGTGTGGGTCTCTGTGTGGTGTGTCTCTGTGTGTGAAGGACCTGGAGCTCACTGTGTGTGGGTGTGGGTCTCTGTGTGGTGTGTCTCTGTGTGTGAAGGACCTGGAGCTCACGGCCAGGGTTCCAGTTGGACTGTTAGTGTTGAGATAATTAAAAAGGTATTTACAGTATTTAGAAGCGGGCTGGCTGCTAGTTAGCTAGCGCTAGCTTCCATGCTACATACATAAGCAAACAGCAAACAGAGTTGTCCCTCATCTGGCGATAGAACCCTGCTGTCCCCCCCATCCTGTCGACTCGGAGCTCCACAGAATCCACAGGCAAAATTGCCGCCTGCAAAAAGAAGGCCTGACACCAAAACAGGAGATTTTCTTTTCATCCCAGGAGGAAGGCAGCCAAACACACATTGTACCAAAGGACTAATACAGGCAGATCGCTGAAACATTTCTCTATGAAACTCCACTGTGGGCACTGAAAACAAGTTTGCATGGCATTGTGCTTTGTAAATCTCCACTCATTCATGGGATAAAGAAAAATATCCAAACAAGAAAGTGAACCCGGGAGGAGGTCAGCAGTGTTTTAAACACTGTCAAAGTGATTTAAAGTCGACTTCTCCTTTTACAAGTCACGTGTTGTTTTTGTGACTTGACCAGACCCGATCAGGCAAATTGCTGGCAATGAACTGTAATTACCATAACTGTATGTGTATGTGTGTGTGTGTGTGTGTGTGTGTCTTAAATGAGTGATTTCCTGGCTGCGACTGTGGCGGATTGATGCCTGGTCAAGCAGTCATGTCAGGACTCCTCAGGGCTCTGTGCTGGGTCCACTTTCTGGCATTAGATTAATTCCTTTGAGTCATGCAGCCCACAGAGCAACCAGGTTCTGGCTGAGACTAATTATTATGCAACAAAACAACAGGTATATTACCTGTGAACTCACGGTGTTCTGCAGCATCAACTGTTTGCATCAGTTCATATTAATATGGTGAATAAGCTGCAAGTGTGGTTTGACACATTTAAAGTGCTCATATTCGGCTCATTTTCAGGTTCTTTATTGTATTTAGAGGTTGTATCAGAATAGGTTTACTTGGTTTAATTTTTTAAAAAATACTATTTTTGTTTTACTGCATATTAGTGCAGCTCCTCTTTTCACCCTGTGTGATGAACTCTCTAAGCACTTTAAGCCAAATAACTACCACCAGCCTACATCTTAATAATAATTATAATAATAACTTTTATTTATATAGCACCTTTTACAAATTCCAAGGACATATTACAGAAGTTCTGGGCTAAGCTTGGCTGAGGGAGGTAGTAGGCTGTGGTGAACAGGTGGTGTTTAAGGAGTTTTCCAGGGATGTAGGGTTGCCGATAGCTGTAGGGAGGGTGTTCCAGACGGATGGGGCTATGTTCACACTTGACATCTCATATACAATGCATAAGAACCACATATAGGTTAGCAAATATTGTATGTATGTACATATAGGCTAGGGGGGGAATCACCAGATACCTCCCAATACGATATCATCATGATACTTATGCCAGTAGTATACTGCAATATTCTGCGAAATATTGCAAATTATAAGCTTTTTTCCAAAAGGAAACTTTGTCAACATCTGTTTTCTCTAAAATGATAAATTTCTCTTTTTGTTCATATCACTTTAATGTTACTGCTGCAAAATGGGACAAACTGACCAACACATATATAATATATAATAAAAGATCCATACTTGGCGCCTGTGTGAAAATATTGCGAGGCTATGCTGTATTGATTTCCCCCCCACCCCTAATATAGTCTAGCAGGTAATAACAACAAACTGACCATTAACTACATTATATTAATGCTGTGTCACTACTGCAGCATGTAAACAGTGCACATACATTACAATGATTATATTGGATCAACAGCCATGTGCAACCTAGCTAACAGGGGAAGAACAAAGACAACAAAATCACTTGCTAACTTACTTTAAATTAGCATTTTAAAACTATAAACGATACAAGCTTACAACAACAAGCTTAAAAGAACCGACAACACAAGTTATGTGACTCACAGATCTCAAGGACGTACACACGCACTCTCAACCGGCTTGTTGTCCTCCGTCTCCTTTTTCTTTCAAACTCTTTTTACATGCACTCCAACAATCACTGGTCACAGACGGCCTTTTGTACCCTCTCAAAGCTTTCTTTTATCTAACATTAGCACCGGTCCACATAGCTCTAGCTAGGATACTGTGGCAGCAGCTGTTGTTATAGCAACAAAAGATTCTACCTGCTGCTTTTTGGAATTAAAATGCTGCCAGCTTTTTTCACTACAAGCGCCCTAGTCGACTTTTTCGATAGTTACGTCGTTCTGAACCTGTCTGTCAGACTCGTATGGGGAGTCTGTTGTGCATTAAAAGACTACTAGCAGATCTACAGTAACAGAATGCTAAGTATAGTTAGCATCTTTTAATTGTAGCTAAGTTTCCATCCACGTGTCAATCAAATTATCTGAAGTTGGTAAAACCTCCTTGGAATAAATCTGGTGAAAGTGTGTTTCCATCCAACGGCTTTAAAGCCAATAAAAACCTGTGGTGATGATGTCACATGCTGTTTAGCAATCGAATTGGCATATCAAATTGATTTTAGACATTTTAAGGTGTTTCCATTCATCTTCCCACTGAATTGCACAACATTCAAGCAAACAAAGTTTTTATAGACAAAATGGATCGTCCGTCTACCATCACATGGTCAATATTGGACAAGTTGTAATAGTGCTTATGTTCCAGCTGATAGAGACATATCGAGCTATAATAAGAAAACAACAACACTATCAACACATCGCTATGACGATGCAGATGCAACTTGTCTTTTATTGTCCCTCCGGCACCGCTGGGAGACTCTTTTTTGAGACATGTCTCTCTGTCTGAGGGTCTTCCATTGACTCCGCAGGACGTCCCACGGCTTGTCCTAACCTTTGTCGGCCATTTCCTTCACGAGTTCCTGATAAATTAAATCCAGAAAGTCTCTCGTCTCCTCGTCGGTCCACTTCCATCTGTCTTTGTTGAGACAGAGAGGAAATACTGAGGGACATGAACTAAAACTTCTTAGTTTTATGGTGACTTGCAACCATAAAATGACCTAAAACTTAATTGCAATTAATTATTTATTCAGCAAATAACTTTTCCATCTTATCGCATGAGCCCTATATCGATCAAGAGAAAATCCGATGAGACCGAAAGTATTTCATTGGAGTCAATATTCATGAAATTCCATCAAATGTTACTGTTTCCATAAAGCATATTTCATTCGATATTACTTAATTCAGAATAAAACGTGTGGATGGAAACAGAGCTTGTGTCTGTTGTTAGCTTAGCTTGTAACTGGTGGTGACTTACAGTGAAGATAACAATGAGTTTTCGCTTTCTGTACTGACCGTTTGCAGCGTGCAGGAGGTTACAAGGTTCTTTCTTAAAAATTAGACAACGTTTGGCTTTTAAATTTGTGACATACCAAATCTAGCTTGCCTGGAGTACATTTGAATTGAAGTGAATTTTAGGGAACTGGGGAATGGGAGGGGGGAATGTTTAGGGTAAGGGTAAGAATACCAGGGTTAGCCAATCAGAGGCAGAATAAGACTGGCTACGAAGCACGTTCTTTGACGTCGACTCGTCTAGCGGATCCGATCTAGCATCTCCCATTGCTAGGTGATAGCAACAAAAACGTCATGCTGTTCAGACCCCGCATGGAGCAGCTCGGTTTATTTGCCAGGGAAAATAGATGCCAAAGGAGACCTTTAGCATCATATAACACACAAAAACAATACATTTTGCTTTATCCTCAGAACAAAATATATCATGTTACCTGAAACAGGAGCAGGGGTAGCAGGGAGTTCAATGATATGCTCATATTATCTTGCTTGGTTCATTTTGATTAATATAGATCACATTAAAGATTCATGCAGCCTCCTAGGTAACATAAATGTTATAATCAACCTGAAAAAATGGTTTCAATAACGGCGTCTTTGCCACTCATGTTCGTTTCTGTGCCCTTGAGGAGTCTCATGTATCACATATCAATTTATAAAGCCGGAATTAAAGCGGTTACCTTTTTGTATTTTAGTGACTAACACCAAGAACATGCATTAGGTTTGGATCCAGTCTTGCACAGTGTAAATCTTAACAATCTGTTTCTTTTTTGCAGGATTTAGTACTCTGGGTTCATATTACAGAACCCTATGAAGCTTTAGTTAGCAGTCTTCAATATTTTTATTTCAGGCAGGGAAGTATTTTCTGAGTTTGTTTTCTCAGAGAGTGACAGAATCAATATGCACGTCTTCATGTGAGTAAATGTCAAAATGGATTTAGTAGACTCAACATTCCACATTCAACTGAGAATATAATGATAATCTTTATTTGTAGAGCACTTTTCAAAAAGCAGCATACTGGCTGCTTAACACGACTCAAGTGAAATCAGAGGTTTTCAATACAAGGTTCAGTTCCCTCTCTTATAATGAACATTTCCGAGGTCCCCAGGTGCCATTCAGCCTGAGATTATTATATATTAATATATATATATATATATATATATATATATATATATATATATATATATATATATATATATTCTGGTCATCCTAAACGGGATGGACATTCAACATTCCCGCTGTATGGGCTGATGTGGGATTCATGCATTGTGGCTGTAGTTCAGTCATTCTGTGTGCTGAAAAAAACCCACACTGACTGCTTGGGCTGGGCAATATATCCATATTATATCAATATCCATATCTGAGGCTATATATCATCTTACATTTAGGCTGCATTACTGTACAAGTGGTGTCATTTTCTGAACTTACCAGACTGTTCTAGCTGTTTTATTTGCCACATTACCGATGATTCTTTATCTCAAATCTCATTGTGTAAATATTTTGTGAAAGGACCAATAGTCAACCCGACAGTATTACAGCAATATTGACATGGATGCTTTTAGTCAAACATATTGTGATAATTATCTGTTAGGTTGCTTAGCACTGGGCTTGGGGGGTATATAGTCCTTTATTAATAGCTTAGCAGTTATTACACTGCCTGAGTTTTTCTTTCCATGTGATTATGCTGTGTGCAGTCATGGGATTTTGCACTTCTATATATTTTTCTTTTATGGTTGCTTGCTGAGCTTTGGGTAAATGAATCCAATCCAATCCACTTTATTTATATAGCACGATTTTAACAAACACAAGGTTTCCAAAGTGCTGCACAAAAAGATAATACAGAATAAATAAATACATAACACAATAAAAGCACAAAAATAATATATATACACGCACATATATAAGGTAAAATAAAATTAATACAATAAAAAGCACTGGCGGCATATGGTAAAGGTATACACATAAGATAACTACTCTACCTGGTGTTAAAAGCCAAGAAAAAAGGAGGTTTTAAGAAGAGTTTTAAAATGAGACAGAGAGGAGGCCTGTCTGATGTGCAGAGGCAGCCCATTCCAAAGTTTTGGCGCTGCAACGGCAAACGCACGGCCCCACCTGAGCTTAAGCCTAGCTTTAGGTACCGTCAGCTGGTCAGCTGACCTGAGAGATTGGCTAGGGGTGTAGGGGTGCAGCAGCTCAGAGAGGTAAGGTGGGGCAAGGCCATTCAAGGCTTTAAAAGCAAATAAAAGAATTTTTAAATGAATCCGTAAATGGACGGGCAGCCAGTGGAGCAAAGCTAAAATAGGTGGGGTAAGTGTCTATTTGTTTTCTCTCTGTTGGGCAGAACAGAAAGTAGACCTTTCAAGTGGAACTAAAAACAAAAAAAAATTCTGATATGGATGTTGACATTCTGTGGGCAAAACAGAAAGTAGACCTTTCAAATTCACAGTGAGAACTCGGTGAACTCTGAACTCTGAGAGACTAAGTCTCACCTTATTTTGAATGATACAGATTGATATTGGTATCTCTAAACTTTCTATTTAGTTGACCTAAGCCAGCTGCTAAGACACACAAGTTTGGTCACATTTCTAGATGACAAGGCAGCTCGCTTTTTCTGAACAACATGACCTGAGAGGGAAAACAATCTCTCACAAGGTACAGATGTGGCAGGTGTTGCCAAGTATTTCTTGGCAAGACATGCTAACTTGTTGTAGATACAAGCATGTTTGCACCACCATTCTAAGGGACACTCATCCTTGCAGAGGACTGGCTCAGCCCTATAGCGTGTTAGGCAGTTTTCAATGTCATCCTGCTCCTTGTCTGACTCAGAGTCAGAAGCAAATAAGAGAGCTGCCATCTTGTTTGGTGGCTCAGATGAGGGTTCTTCCACTGGTTGCTGTCCATGTATCTCCTCCTTCAGCAGACCAGCAATCAATGCCCACTCCTCTGCTCTTTCAGATCTGTGTAGACATTTGAAGTCCTTAAACCTCGGGTCAAGGGCAGTTGAAATCTTCAGCCATGTAAGGTTGGTTTTGTCTTTGCAGCTCGTCATGTCCGCACTGAAGGTTTGCTTGAACTTTACAATGTATGCTGGATCATCTTCAGAAGTTTCCATCACCCGGGACAGATGGCATAATGCAGGCAACACGACTGAGCAAAATACAACTTTTCACCTCCAAGGAGTTCTGTAAAGTATCTACAAAATTTTGTACAATTGAAAATTGAATTGAGGGACTAATTCACGTCAAGCTGAAATATGAGATATGGTTAGACAGCTAAAGCTGAACTAATGGGGTATTATGGCCTTGACTGTAACGTAGGCTATATGCTCCATTAGGCCAGCTTTAGCAGTCTCTCCATACTCGGTCAACATTATGTCAAAATTAGGCTACAAGTTATTTTTCCTATGGGCAGCACAAGCTGACCGTAGACAACAGGGCTATGGTTCATGGGTCAAGTATCACTAAACTTCTGCTATAAACACTTATAGGCTACACAAGAAGCATTATATTAGGGCATTGGCTATGGCACAGAGGTGAGTGCACACTGGCTGCTCCAAGCAGAGAATGTTGTCAGTCTGGTTTATGTAAATGGGGGATTATTACATATCTAGGCCTAAAATGGAATTTGATCAGAAAATAGTACCTGCATGGTTCGAGCAATATCTCCAGTTTCTGAAGATTCTCCATCTCAGACTTTGTTCGCATGGTAACGTTGGTTTGTTTCTGGGCAAGAACATCTCTCAGTGCTTCCTGATTTCTTTGCACTCGTTTAATCATCTCCAGAGTGGAATTCCACCTTGTAGGAATGTCTTGAACGAGTGCCTCAGCCTTAAGTCCATGCGCAACTTGCTGTGTCTTGAGTCCAGCAGTATTAGGTGGGCTATGTTTGAAGTGGCCAACCACTTTGCGACATTTAGCAAGTGCACCGTCAAATGCACTGTTTTGTAGAGACACTGTGACTGAGCGTTGAATACTATGAGCCGTGCACGGCAGGTGTTCGAATGGTAGTTGTTTCGAAGCTGCAATCATATTTCTAGCACTGTCTGTGTTCAGCGTGCTTACTTTCTCTTCAATGTTCCACTGACCCGCCACATCCATAAAATGACTCGCACATACATCAGGCATATTCCTCTCATCAGTTCTCATTACAGTCAATGCATGTGAATGCAGCTTCCACTCCTGATCGATGTAATGAGCTGTTACTCCAAGATAGCTATGATTACCTAGCGATGTCCAATAGTCAACAGTAAGCGCGACAGAAGCTGTGTTGTCCAAATTCGTAGCTAGTTTTGCCTTCTCTGTGTCATACCACTCGTGTATCCTGGACATGACTGTGGCCCTGGATGGCAACTCGTACGTGAGGTCACCGGAGGCAATTCGGATAATATCACGGAGACCTTCGTCTTCCACTATATACAACTGGTCTGCATGCTGTGGCTATCCATTTAGCTATAGCGTGGGTCAGTTTACTGGAGGTCGACGTATCCATCGATCTGCTTCTAAAACGGCTGTCAAGTGTAGTTTGTCGTACGTTACCAGAAGCAGAGCTTACGCTGGGATCCGTGTGCTTGGCTTGCAAGTGATTCCTCAGACTGGATGTACTTCGGTGATAACTAAACTCAGCTCGACAAATGCTACATATAACTTTCGTTTTGTCAAGTGTACTATCTGGCAAAGTTTTGAAAATAAACTTCCCATCCATTATCCCTTCTTTCTCCATAATTCAACTTCTGTGCTGATTCTTTTCAATCTGGCTGCACACCCTTCTATGAGACTACCACTTGGCGGCACAGCTACTGTTCATCAGTGTCGCTTGCCCTGTGCAAACACCTCAATACGGGTCATTCAAGGGGTCAAAGACAACGTGCGTTAATTGCGACATTTTTTCTTAATCAAATTAATATATGATTGCGTTAACTCGTTATTATCGCGGTCATTTTGACAGCCCTAATATCTACATTTCCAAATATGGCTACCGTAATTCCTCAAAAAAAGACCGGTAGTCAATTAAAAGCTGCAGACAAAGGAATTTTCTCCGTACTTATTTGACTAGATCTTAGTGCTGCATTCGACACCATTGACCATACCATCCTGTTACAGAGACTGGAACATTTAGTTGGCATTAAAAGAATTGCAGTAAGTTGGTTTAAGTCATATTTATCTGATCACTCTCAATTTGATAATATTAACGATAAATCCTCCAGGTACGCTAAAGTTAGCCATGGCGTTCCACAAGGCTCAGTGCTTGGACCAATTCTATTCTCCTGTTATATGCTTCTTCTAGGCGATATTATTAGGAATCTCAATTCACTTTCATTACTACGCGAATAACACCCAATTATACCTATCAATCAAGCCGGACAAAACAAGTCAGTTAGCTAAACTTCAAATGTGCCTTCAGGATATTAAAACCTGGATGACCTGTAATTTTCTGGGGCCCAAGCACCTCAGTGACACATTATCCAAAGAGATAGTTACTCTGGATGGCATCACCCTGGCCTCTAGCACCACTGTGAGGAATCTTGGAGTTATCTTTGATCAGGACATGTCCTTTAATTCTCACATAAAGCAAATTTCAAGGATCTCCTTTTTTCACCTACGTAATTTTGCAAAAATCAGGAATATCCTGTCTAAAAATGATGCAGAAAAATTAGTCCAGGCATTTGTTACTTCTAGGCTGGATTACTGCAATTCTTTATTATCAGGCTGCTCAAAAAAGTCCATAAAGACTCTTCAGCTGATCCAGAATGCTGCAGCACGTGTTCTGACAGGAACCAGGAAAAGAGATCACATCTCTCCTGTTTTAGCTTCTCTGCATTGGCTTCCTGTAAAATCCAGAATAGAATTTAAAACCCTTCTTCTCACCTACAAAGGTCTTCCTGGTCAGGTACCATCTTATCTTAAAGAGCTCATAGTACCTTACTACCCCACCAGAGCACTGCGCTCCCAGAATGCAGGGTTACTTGTGGTTCCTAGAGTCTCTAAAAGTAGAATGGGAGCCAGAGCGTTCAGCTATCAGGCTCGTCTCCTGTGGAACCAGGTTCCAGTTTGGGTTCAGGAGACAGACACCGTCTCCACATTTAAGAGTAGGCTTAAGACTTTCCACTTTGATAGAGCTTATAGTTAGGGCTGGCTCAGGAAAGTCCTGAACCATCCAATAGTTACGCCGCTATAGGCCTACACTACACGGCCTACATCACTTCCCATGATGCACTGAGCACCTCTAAAATTGAATTGAAAATAGTTAGGGAGTGAGGAGTTGCAACGTCCGCCTAACCCGGCCCACCTGCTTCTCGTCATAGTCATCAGATTTATCTGTCATATAATCAATAATATAATAAAACTAGAGGGAGGCAGGGTGATACAGCCCGATCCGGTTGGGGAGAGTTCCAGCCTGACCAGGCCCCTCTCTTTACCCTGTCTCTCTTAGTTATGCTGTAATAGTTTTAGACAGCTGGGGGACTTCCTTTGACACACTGAGCACCTCTCTCCTTTATCTTTCTATCTTTCTTTCTTCCTATTTTGTGTGCATCTATGTCCCAGAAATGCTTGTTATTAACCTAGCTCTGGGGAGTCATTCCTCGGAGTCCTTATGTTCTTATTCCCCCAGCATGTTTCCTTGGATCAGGGAGGTTCCAAAATCATGGTAGCAGCTGTCACCGTGGTTCTGCTACACGTTCTGCGATGCCATGTTACATCCTGCTACGCTCTGTGGTGCCATGCATAGTCCTGCTACATCCTGCTTTGCTCTGCTTTGCCATGAACTATTTCTAGTCACTGCTCCATTATCTTTATTGTGACTGTTATTGCCACTATCACCCCCGCCAACAGGCCCCGTCAGACTCTTCCTAAAGGAGTTTTTCCTCGCCACTGTTGCTCTGCTTGCTCTGGAGGGAATTACTAGAACTGTTGTGTCCTTGTAAATTATAGAGTGTGGTCTAGACTTACTCTATCTGTAAAGTGTCTTGAGATAACTCTTGTTAAGAATTGATACTATAAATACAATTGAATTGAATTTGCCTGGATTGAGGGTCTAGTTCTTGCAGTGCAGTCTCACTTTCAGTTCATCGATATTCATACCTTCAACCAGACCTGTCAGAACCCAATACTCGTTAAAAATTTGGTTTCAGTTTCAAAAACATTAGGGGCTAGTTTATTCTCCTATTGCAGCCAAGTACTTATTTCCCAGCTTCTCTACTAGATAACATTTTACTTGGTGGCTTGAAAATGAAGTGGTAAATATCAAGATGCTATACAAGGATGGTGTTTTTGTGTCATTTGATCAAGTTGTTTTCATTACCAAGTAGTAACCTTTTCAGAAACCTACAAGTGTGACATTATATACAGAATAACTTCACCTAATTTCCCTCACTGCCACCAAAATCTTCACTTGATTCAATCCTTTAAACACCACCTGAGGTGAAGGGAACAGTGGTAAGGTTATACTGTATACAGTGATATTTGAAGTGGAAGGTTCCTCATTGTCAATAATAAAAAAACTGGGAAAAGGATATGGATGCTAGTGTAACTGAAGATCAATGGTCGGACAATTCAAAACATTCACTCTTCCTCCATTTGTGGGAGGCATAGTCTTATTCGCTGTAAGATTGTCCATAGACTTCATGTGTCCAAGGGTAAACTATCTAAAATATTTCCAGGGTTTGACCCTATTTGTGACAGATGTAAGCAGGCACCTGCCACTCTGACCACCCATTTTGGTCATATCCAAGTTTAGGTTTAAAAGGACCTTCTTTTACAAAAGTCACAACTCAGGACTCATCCTTTTAAATTGGAACAATGACAAACCTTCCTTTGACAGATGGATCTGTAATGTCATGTTTTTTATTAAGATAGAAAAAAAAATGAGATAAACACTAAATGGTTCAATGGGGAAGGTGTGGAAACCTTTAATTTCACATGTGGAACAATTTACAATGCACCTTGGCTTAGAATAGCAGTTGTACAAGATTACTATGTAACTATGTAGACTTTTTTTGTATGATTGTTTTTTCTTTGTCTTAAGTGATTACTGCCTTTGTGTAGTTGTCTGAAAGCACAATACAAATACGTTGACCAAAAAAAGAAAAGAAAATATTGTGATATTGGATTTTCTCGAGCACAGAGTCTGCTGGTTTTCCTGTGGTGGCCAGAGGGGGCGCTACCACTCAGCCTTAGTGTTAGGTAGAGGGAGAGAGTGAGCCAGGTTAGGTTGTTTATGTGTTTTATGCATGCTGTTTGTGTCTTTGATGAATTATTTAATGTAACCTCGAGCACAGAAACATGGATAGAGGAGGGCAAAAAGGAGGGATAAGTGTAGGGGGGAGGGGTTTGCAGGCAGCTTGCAGACAGATGGTTTAACAGCAAGACATGGGAATCAAATTTCAGAAAGTCAGAAAAATACTAAGTAAAAACTTGGAACCTGCTGCTTATGTTTTTCTGTTTATATAGTCACGTTGGGTGATTACAGAATCTCATACTGTAAGTGTGGATTCCATGTAGACAAATGTATGATTAAAATGTCAAATAGTTATGCCCAAATGAAAACTTCACAACACAATATAGTTTAAGATTCTTTATTTTACTTGACAAATCAACAGCAGTGGTGTTTGTCTCACAGGGCAGAAGCTGCAGTTCCTCTAACGGCCATGTTTTCTAGCTTCTGTTGTAAATAAAGACAATACAACAAAATGAATGTGTTCTCATGCCAGGCTTGTCATAATATATTCGTATTAATAAAAATAGTCAAGTTAAATTGGCTTGTGTTTGCCATAATGTAGAGCTCATTGTCAAATTACACATTGTCTATATTGGTGACGATTCATTAAAGGCCTTGAACACCCACACAGGTGTTGATAGGTAATGTGGCTGATTGGAGAGTGTGGTTAGAATGATTGACACCTTCCTGAGTCCACTGTTAGTGTTGTTGCACATGTTTGGGACAAATGACACTCCAAAGTCCAAAGAAAAAGTTTCCATCTTCCCATTCGGCAGGAAGATCTGCCGGAAATTCCACCTTATGTCCCTGACATGAGTTTTCTGTTGCACAACTAAAAGTACTTCTTAATGTACACATGTTCCACCGTAACAAGTTCTATTCACAATGCTATTTTGCAGCAGCACAACGACAATTGTGATTGGTTGAAAGAAATGGCAATAAACCAGAGCACGTTTTTCAGCAGAAATATTTGCGATCAGTTGTGATTTCGGAAAGCTAGTTTTTTTTTTGACCCCATTGATCTCTTCAATAACTTTCCAGTATTTTTAACATTTGTTACTGCTGCTATAAAGTACTTTTTACTCTTAACGACTACTCAAAGTCCAGGAACCATTCACCATTCACACACATTCATACACTGGTGGCCGAGGCTGCTGTACAAGGTGTCACACACATTCACACTCATATCGCGCATCGGGAGCAACTCAGAGTTCAGTGCCACACACACACACACACACACACACACACACACACACACACACACACACACACACACACACACACACACACACACACACACACACCTGAGGCCGGTTGCATGAAACCAGATTGAATTAAACCCAGCCAAGTAACCATGGAGATTTATTCTTTGCGGCTAGCCTGGTCCAGAGCAGGCTAACAGCCAGGCTAAGATTAATCCTGGAGTCTCATGTGTCAAATCAGCTGCCGTCTGATCCAAAATAAACGTGTTTAACAGTTATTCCGTTGTCTTCTGCTTTATTTTCATTAACATGCATTAGCCTACTTGTCACTATTGTTGTCGCGAGTTTGATTTAAACCCTACTACAGTTGTTTAGATGGTTAGAAATGGTTGCTCTGGCACCCTGATGCGGAGTGGGACTTCCCGGTGGGACGGTACTGTGTCGAGGCCATAGACTGTATATTAACGGTCTATGGTCGAGGCTGCCTGGCGTGTGGCCGCTGCCCGGTGGCTGCTGCCCGGTGGCCGCTGCCCGGTGTCCGCTGCCCGGTGGCCGGTGCCTGGTGGCCGGTGGCCGCTGCCCGGTGTCCGCTGCCCGGTGGCCGCTGCCTGCCGGCAGACCTGCGAGTCGCGTCAGTGTCCACTCTCTCTGTAAAAGTAGAGATGAGCAGCGCAGCGTCCGTGGTCTCAGCTTCAGGTTTATACAGGACGCGCTCAGAAGATTAAGTGTGACGATATTAATGTAGCGATATTCCCAGATGATAAAAATGGCAGACTGGTCAGAGATCAATACATTCATGATTTCATGTTCTTGTTGCTTGTCCTTCTCTAATAAAGGACAGTTTGTGTTACTCCTTAATATGTAGGCCTAATGTTTTTATTATAGCTTACATTGGTTTCATAACCTTCTCATTAGTCTCCCATCCCTGGACCAATAACTTATTATTATATACGTAGGCTACTGTATGTAGTGTAGTTCACATTCATCACACCGGGAACACCACAATGCTTCTTAATCTTTTTATTTTGGTGCATCACTTGTCAGAAGAATAAAAAAACATGAATATTGTTTTACAAATGCTCACAGTGTGTATTGAAGTCATTTACTTCTTTTTCTAGTTGTTGTTGTTCTGATCGTTCTGTATGAACATTAATTGTACAAAGAATTAGACTTAGCTTATAGAGATTTGTGCATATGGTTGTAAAACCCGCGTTGTGAATAAGGGTTTGAAATTAAGCCTAGAGTCATTAGGGTCCATTACCCGAGGAACATTAATTCCCTCTGCTCACTTTTAAGGCAAAGGCTAAATAATAATCCATTTTATTTATATAGTGCTTTACATGGTAGGCTAGTCAAAGACACTTTACAGTAAAACCAGCACATTTATCACATAAAAACAGAAACATGAAACTAGCATATTTAAAGCAATTAAAACACAGTGTAGCCTACAACTTTGTAAAAATGTGGAGTGACTATAGGCTAAGGAGATATTTTTACACCCTCACACATTCAGTCGGTCCGCTATGTTGGGCTTTTTCTCTCCGTTTGATAAGAGCCGATGAGCGGATCACACTTAGTCAAGCTGCGCTTTTTCATGTATCCTGGATATCTTTATTCTACTTTTGTGCAAAAAATAGAACCAAAAACAAAACAAAAAATCACACTGATCATAAAAAATGAAAAGTTAAAAAGAGAAAGTTATTTAAGTATGAAACTCTTGTTCATTACATTTTACTTCATAATTGCAACCGCATGTGCTGTATCCATTGTTGCAAAACTTGTTCAATATATAGTTTGTAATAAATATAACAATTTCTGATCAACCCATATCAACTGCATGATTAAAATAACATACCGGTTAAAGCCCCACCCATTTCAAGACAACCCGACCAACGTCCGGGTTAAATTCTGTCCACTTCCGGGTTAGGCCCCGCCCAGTCCGAGTACAGATACAGATACAGATAATGCTGTACTCGCTCATCCCTACTTGTTACAGTCAGAAAAGCCTGGAATAGAACCTGGCTCTAGGTGGGCGGCCATCTGCCTCGACCACTGATGGTTTCCATAGAAACCATTTATAATCTAGCAGCTGCATTGACAACAGCCCTCCATTAGCATACATTCAGCATTAATAGCTATATCCATTTGTTGGAATTAGCCTTCCATTTATCAGTTTTCTCAATCTCACAAAGCCAAATATGAGGTCTGATGTTCCATGCATGCAGCCTGCTCATAGTTCAACATCCCCAGATTCTCCAGAATCCATTCCATTGGCTATTTGCGACCACACATTCTTTATGCATTTCTAAATGACGCAGATGCTTTGGATTCTATAACAACCTGCAAATAACTAAACCTGAGCAGCAGCTCAGACAAATAACTTCTAAGAGCAAGAACAGACATTTCACTGTTTGTGAAGGTTAAAGTTCAAATCATCTTATCCATTACATTTCTGAACAGTTTGAAGCTCAACAAATATTTAGAATTGTAATAGTTGTTTTTTGTGATTCTGAGGATAACTTCAGAATTCACGCCAAAGGAATAGTCTGTTGTTGGTTGGTTTGAGGAAAATATATTTTGTCTTAAAATAGCACAATCAGAGATCAAAAAGACTAAAAGTTATTTCAAAAATAGGTTTTAAACTGATGTGTAACGTAAAGTTTCCTTACCCAATGTGTTTCAGGCAGTCTTTTGCAATGGCCTGAAAATACGCTCGATCAGCACAAGTACAGATGAACATTTATTTTCACATTCACCGCTGACAATCTATGTTTGTAGTTAAGCCAGTGAGCATTAGGGGTGGGGGGAAAAATCAATACAGCATAGTATCGATCTTCAGTTTGTCTGGCTGAATTTTTTTCCCATTTTGCAGCAACAAAATTGATATGAAATGAAAAAACAGAGAAATTTATTATATACTATTATTATTTAGATAAAACAGATTTTGAAGGTGAAGTTTCCTTTTAGGGACATCATTTAAATTAAGAACATTTGGAAGTTGGAATAAAGGTAATAAATTGCAGTATGTTTAAAATCACAACAGTACCCTATCGTGGCATACGTATTATGATGATATCGTACCGTGAAGCCTCTGGTCATTACCATGCCTAATGTAGCTCAGCGTGAATCTTTTCAGGAAGACCTAACTATTCATTGATGCGTACCTAAATAAATTTAGCTGGTATCCTAATACATGTATATTTTATCATGTGTGTATACAGTGAGGAAAATAAGTATTTGAACACCCGGCTATTTTGTAAGTTCTCCCACTTAGAAATCATGGAGGGGTCTGAAATTGTCATCGTAGGTGCATGTCCACTGTGAGAGACATAATCTAAAAAAAACATCCAGAAATCACAATGTATGATTTTTTAACTATTTATTTGTATGATACAGCTGCAAATAAGTATTTGAACCTCTGAGAAAATCAATGTTAATATTTGGTACAGTAGCCTTTGTTTGCAGTTCCAGAGGTCAAACGTTTCCTGTAGTTCTTCACCAGGTTTGACACACTGCAGAAGGGATTTTGGCCCACTCCTCCACACAGATCTTCTCTAGATCAGTCAGGTTTCTGGGCTGTCGCTGAGAAACACAGAGTTTCTTCTTCCAGAGCCACTCCTTGGTTATCCTGGCTGTGTGCTTCGGGTCATTGTCATGTTGGAAGACCCAGCCTCGACCCACCTTCAATGCTTACTGATTGTATGGGGTGGACAGGTGTCTTTATGCAGCTAACAACCTCAAACAGGTGAATCTAATTTAGGATAATAAATGGAGTGGAGGTGGACATTTTGAAGGCAGACTAACAGGTCTTTGAGGGTCAAAATTCTAGCTGATAGACAGGTGTTCAAATACTTATTTGCAGCTGTATCATACAAACAAATAGTTAAAAAATCATACATTGTGATTTCTGGATGTTTTTTTTAGATTATGTCTCTCACAGTGGACATGCACCTACAGTGGGTACGGAAAGTATTCAGACCCCTTTAAATTTTTCACTCTTTGTTTCATTGCAGCCTTTTTCCAAAAATCAAAAAAGTTCATTTTATTTCTCAGTAATGTACACTCAGCAACCCATCTTGACAGAAAAAAACAGAAATTTAGAAATTTTTGCATATTTATTAAAAAACAAAAACTGAAATATTACATGGTCATAAGTATTCAGACCCTTTGCCGTGACCCTCATATGTAACTCAGGTGCTGTCTATTTCTTCTGATCATCCTTGAGATGGTTCTACACCTTCATTGGAGTCCAGCTGTGTTTGATTATACTGATTGGACTTGATTAGGAAAGCCACACACCTGTCTATATAAGACCTTACAGCTCACAGTGCATGTCAGAGCAAATGACAATCATGAGGTCAAAGGAACTGCCTGAAGAGCTCAGAGACAGAATTGTGGCAAGGCACAGATCTGGTCAAGGTTACAAAAAATTTCTGCTGCACTTAAGGTTCCTAAGAGCACAGTGGCCTCCATAATCCTCAAATGGAAGACGTTTGGGGACGACCAGAACCCTTCCTAGAGCTGGCCGTCCGGCCAAACTGAGCTATCGGGGAGAAGAGCCTTGGTGAGAGAGGCAAAGAAGAACCCAATGGTCACTGTGGCTAAGCTCCAGAGATGCAGTCGGGAGATGGGAGAAAGTTGTAGTAAGTCAACCATCACTGCAGCAATCCACCAGTCGGGGCTTTATGGCAGAGTGGCCCGAAGGAAGCCTCTCCTCAGTGCAAGACACATGAAAGCCCGCATGGAGTTTGCTAAAAAACACCTGAAGGACTCCAAGATGGTGATAAATAAAATCCTCTGGTCTGATGAGACCAAGATAGAACTTTTTGGCCTTAATTCTAAGCGGTATGTGTGGAGAAAACCAGGCACTGCTCATCACCTGTCCAATACAGTCTCAACAGTGAAGCATGGTGGTGGCAGCATCATGCTGTGGGGGTGTTTTTCAGCTGCAGGGACAGGACGACTGGTTGCAATCGAGGGAAAGATGAATGCGGCCAAGTACAGGGATATCCTGGACGAAAACCTTTTCCAGAGTGCTCTGGACCTCAGACTGGGCCGAAGGTTTACCTTCCAACAAGACAATGACCCTAAGCACACCGCTAAAATAACGAAGGAGTGGCTTCACAACAACTCTGTGGCTGTTCTTGAATGGCCCAGCCAGAGCCCTGACTTAAACCCAATTGAGCATCTCTGGAGAGACCTGAAAATGACTGTCCACCAACGTTTACCATCCAACCTGACAGAACTGGAGAGGATCTGCAAGGAGGAATGGCAGAGGATACCCAAATCCAGATGTGAGAAACTTGTTGCATCTTTCCCAAAACGACTCATGGCTGTATTAGATCAAAAGGGTGCTTCTACTAAATACTGAACAAAGGGTCTGAATACTTATGACCATGTGATATTTCAGTTTTTGTTTTTTAATAAATATGCAAAAATTTCTAAATTTCTGTTTTTTTTCTGTCAAGATGGGTTGCTGAGTGTACATTACTGAGAAATAAAATGAACTTTTTTGATTTTTGGAAAAAGGCTGCAATGAAACAAAGAGTGAAAAATTTAAAGGGGTCTGAATACTTTCCGTACCCACTGTATGATGACAATTTCAGACCCCTCCATGATTTCTAAGTGGGAGAACTTGCAAAATAGCAGCGTGTTGAAATACTTATTTTTCTCACTGTAACTGTTGTATATCTGCAACTAGTCTCTCCTGATTGAAATCTATCTCAGTGTAAATCCTTTCAGGAAGACCTCACTCTTAATCAACGCTCTACCTAACTCCAATCAGCTGTTGGAAGCGTTCACCTTCCTGCTAAACCAATCAGAATCGTACACAAATTGCAAGGACCAATCACAGAGTTACAACCCTGCTTTAAAAAAATCTGTTTCTCCCTTTGCTATCAGTTGTTGTTGTAGGCAATGCGTGCAACCAGCTGTGGTCATACCGTACCGTGCCCCGGGTATGCTTGAAAGAGGTGGGGAGAGCGCGGTTTGGTTGGACTCTGGCGCAGTACGCATCAGTGTGATCACTACATGCCCGGGTCTGGTTCTTACCTCACAGATGATCAGGAATTGCATTTGGCGAGTCCCACTATGTAATGACGCGTGCTCTAGCCCTGAATGTTTTATTGCCGTGTGTGCAGGCCAGTAGGGGAGTGGGAAGATCTTAGGCTTGGTCCAAGGCAACTGGGCCTTGAGTATCCTCTAAGAGGACATTTTAAGAAACAAAATCACATCCTTAGTCTGAATGTTGTGTGTTAAATGGAGCATACTGGTTGAACACAGCCTGATGTTTCCACTCCATTACTGTGCCTCACAAAGTGTTGGACAGCGTCTGCCACAGGGCCACTACCCATCAGCCCTTTTGTCTGCAACCAGATCAATAGAAGGCCTTTCTGACTCCTTATGCTTGCTGCTAGAGGACATGGATCCCCACTACTGAGCAGTGGTGGTGGAATGTAACTAAGTACATTTCACCAAGTACATTACTAAAGTACAATCTTGAGGTACTTTACATGCCACATTCTACTCCGCTACATTTCAGAGCGTAATATTGTACATTTTACTCCATTACATTAATCTGACAGCATTAGTCACTAGTTACGTTACACATTTGAGATTTTTGAACACAAATCACATTTCAACAGTTTATAAAATACATTTTATTATAAATTAAACTACCCAACCATATTTAGACCTACAAGTCCAGCTGACATTATTAGCTGATCAAACACTTAGTTGACTGACAGAACTGTTTGGATCATTTCCAGTTTCTAAAATGTGAGGATTTGCCTTGAACCAGCTCTTAGTTATGCTGTTATAGTTTTAGACTGCCGGGGGACTTCCTTCCTTTGACACATTGAGCTCCTCCCTCCTCTCCCTTTCCATCTGTGTGCATCCATGTCCCAGAAATGCTTGTTACTAACCTAGCTCTGGAGAGCTTATTCCCCAGAATCCTTATGTTTTCTCGCCCAGCATTTTTCCTTATAAGATAAGGGTGGCCCCTAAATCTTGGCTGCAGTTGTCACCGTGGTCCTGCTCAGGGCCCTGCTACGCCTTGCTACACCCTGCCATGCTACATCCCAAAACTGCTACAACTACTATACCTAGTCAAAGTTCCATTGATTATATTGTTACTAAAATTGCCACTGTTCATCACACCCCCAACCGGCACAGGCAGACACTGCCCACCAAGAACCCGGGTCTGTCCCAGGTTTCTTTCTAAAAGGAGTTTTTCCTCTCCACTGTCACACTAAATGCTTGCTCTTGGGAGAATTATTGGAATTGTTGAGTCTTTGTAAATTGTGTGGCCTAGATCTAAATCTGTAAAGTGTCTTGAGAACTCTTCATTTGATACTATAAATAAAACGTAATTGAAATGAAAGTAAAACATTCAAAAACTACAGTAAACATAACCACTGTCTTGATTTACTGCAGATGAGCTGCTTGCTGAACGTCCATGGAGCCTTTACAGATGCCAATTCCCTCAGTGCGAGGCTGGCTGACAGCTCCTTTGGCCAGTCAGTGTGTCCTTTGGTCAACCATTTGTCGAGCCTTTGCCATTTTGGTAGTTGACCGTTTTTTTCTCCCACGTCGTTCAGGCTTTGGATGCCATTTCATGGCAATTGGAATCATTTAGGCTGAGCAACTTATAATTTTCTACACTTCTTTACATGTTTTCCCCTCTCCAATAAACTTTTTAATCAAAACAGTGGGGTTACGTGCTTGCTAGCTAGAAGACAAAACATGAAACTAACCTCACTTAATTAATTAGCCTCACGGAATGTCGGCTGGACATAAATTCATGAAAATGTCTGGTTTTCACTGTTTTTCATGGGACCATAAGCATGTACTTAACAGGTGCTTTGCACACAATACTACTGTACTTTGTTGCGTCACATAATTCCCGAGAGGCTGCCTTGTGGGCAGCTCTGCGACGCTAACATACAGGGAGCAGATCAGACAGGGAGCAGATACGGAGAGCAGATCAGACAGGGGGCACATACAGGGAGCATATCAGACTGGGAGCACATACAGAGAGCAGATCAGACTGGGGGCACATACAGGGAACAGATCAGACCAGGAGCACATACAGGGAGCAGATCAGACAGGGAGCACATACAGAGAGCAGATCAGACAGGGGGCACATACAGGGAGCAGATCAGAACGGGAGCACATCAGACATATAGAGAATTAATAATTATTAATTTTACCTGCGAAGAATGCACATATGCATCTAAGTTATGTTTGGATGAAAAAAAAACATTTCTGATATGAAAAAAACTTTAAAACGGGTCAAAATTGGACCCGAGGACAACACAAGGGTTAACTTATTATGGATGTAAGTGCACTCAGTTCATGAATGTAACTATGTAGCAGGCTGAGATCAAAACAAAGATATTACACTTTGTTACACAAATGTAGTAATTTGATAGTATTATGTTTTTAATTTTTTTTTTCTTCAGAGGCTAGTAGAATATAAGAGATGTTGTCTGTTTCAGCAGCCAATAGAAGTAATTTTGTAAAGTCAGCTACAATAAATTGATTTAGAATACATTTTACACAAACTGTTAACAGAGGTTAAACATGCCCAAGCAAGGTGGAGCAAGCTAGAAAGTGACTGAAGAGAGGGAGCGCCTAGGACAAAGCCGTCAATCAGAGAAATAAAACGTATCTGACGCAATCATCTCACTATCAATAATGTTAATAATCCACATTAATGTTTAGATGCAATAGATGATATATCCAGCTACAAAAAAAGGCCTTGAAGTCGGAAGTTAGGGCGGAAGTACAAAGAGTCGTTGCTATGGAGATGATACACTGTCTAGTCTATCTGATGTGAACTGGCAGGTTTTAGAACGCAGACCGGCCCATTGCAATCTTTGGTGTGAACTGGTCTTAATAGAAACCAGACATGATTACCATTGTTTGGTCTCATTAGCAGTCTGGACACCCAAACATTGGTCTAGTCAAGATATAGATCACCTGTTGACACGTCAGGATGCAGTTGTCTCTCATGTCCCAGTAACGCTGGGAAAAGCAATTTAATCAAATCCGCTGCCGATTAGTATGCCCTGGTCACTGCATGCTGAGTACATCTTCTGTTAGAACAACACGTGCGCTGTGGGAGTTCAAAGACAAAATGCCACACAAGAGTGTTGAGTAGTCCTGCAAGGACATCTGGAAGATGTGAAGGACAGGTTTGTTTGACGGATTCAGACCCTGAACTGGGACACAGCTGCTGTCAGAATGTCCTCATGAATCTTATTCATTCATAATTGGTTCCCACTTGGGTCGAACTAAATGTAATTAGGCTGTATTTTTTTTAATGATTATTTTTTTGGGGCTTTTCCATGAGATAGGGGCCGATACGCAGCAAAGGGCCACAGGTCGGACCCGGGCCGCTGCAGGACCGGGCCCACACAGGGCCAACGCTCCCACTGGGCGAGCCAGAGACCACCCCCCAACTTTGCTGTATTTACAGTGCCTTGAAAGTATTCGGCCCCCTTGAAGTTTTCAACCTTTTGACACATTTCAGGCTTCAAACATAAAGATATAACATTTTTATTTTTTGTGAAGAATCACCAACAAGTGGGACACAATTGTGAAGTGGAACGAAATCTATTGGATATTTGAAACTTTTTTAGCAAATAAAAAACTGAAAAGTGGTGCGTGCAAAATGATTGGGCCCCCTTGCGTTAATACTTTGTAGAGCCACCTTTTGCTGCGATTACAGCTGCAAGTCGCTTGGGGTATGTCTCTATCAGTTTTGCACATTGAGAGACTGACATTCTTGCCCATTCTTCCTTGCAAAACAGCTCGAGCTCAGTGAGGTTGGATGGAGAGCGTTTGTGAACAGCAGTTTTTAGCTCTTTCCACAGATTCTCGATTGGATTCAGGTCTGGACTTTGACTTGGCCATTCTAACACCTGGATACGTTTATTTGTGAACCATTCCTTTGTAGATTCTGCTGTATGTTTGGGATTATTGTCTTCTTGGAAGATAAATCTCCGTCCCAGTTTCAGGTCTTTTGCAGACTCCAACAGTTTTTCATCCAGAATGGTCCTGTATTTGGCTGCATCCATCTTCCCCTCAATTTTAACCATCTTCCCTGTCCCTGCTGAAGAAAAGCAGGCCCAAACCATGATGCTACCACCACCATGTTTGACAGTGGGGATGGTGTGTTCAGGGTGATGATCTGTGTTGCTTTTACGCCAAACATATTGTTTTGCATTGTGGCCAAAAAGTTCGATTTTGGTTTCATCTGACCAGAGCACCTTCTTCCACATGTTTGGTGTGTCTCCCAGGTGGCTTGTGGCAAACTTTAGACGAGACTTTTTATGGATATCTTTGAGAAATGGCTTTCTTCTTGCCACTCTTCCATAAAGGCCAGATTTGTGCAGTGTACGACTGATTGTTGTCCTATGGACAGACTCTCCCACCTCAGCTGTAGTTCTCTGCAGTTCATCCAGAGTGATCATGGGCCTCTTGGCTGCATCTCTGATCAGTCTTCTCCTTGTCTGAGCTGAAAGTTTAGAGGGACGGCCAGGTCTTGGTAGATTTGCAGTGGTCTGATACTCCTTCCATTTCAAAATGATCGCTTGCACAGTGCTCCTTGGGATGTTTAAAGCTTGGGAAATCTTTTTTGTATCCAAATCCGGCTTTAAACTTCTCCACAACAGTATTACGGACCTGCCTGGTGTGTTCCTTGGTCTTCATGATGCTCTCTGCGCTTTCAACAGAACCCTGAGACTATCACAGAGCAGGTGCATTTATACAGAGACTTGATCACACACAGGTGGATTCTATTTATCACCATCAGTCATTTAGGACAACATTGGATCATTCAGAGATCCTCGCTGAACTTCTGGAGTGAGTTTGCTGCACTGAAAGTAAAGGGGCCGAATAACTTTGCACGCACCACTTTTCAGTTTTTTATTTGCTAAAAAGGTTTAAAATATCCAATAGATTTCGTTCCACTTCACACTTGTGTCCCACTTGTTAGTGATTCTTCACAAAAAATAACAATTTTATATCTTTATGTTTGAAGCCTGAAATGTGTCAAAAGGTTGAAAACTTCAAGGGGGCCGAATACTTTCGCAAGGCACTGTACAAGTGGAAAAAGTGAGACCATTTGTCTTTGTCTGGGTTCATAATGCATCTCTGCGTACATTTCCTCTGTTGTGCTGCTGCTAACCAGAAAGGTGCAGAAATGACTGGGAGGAAATAACACAGGAGTGGAATATTGAAAGGGATGTTATTGTCCTCACAGCTTATTAGGAAAGCAGATAAGAGGAGTACTTTCTGGCTTTTACACTCAGATTTTAGAGCACAATGAGAAGAGACTCGCGTGATAAAACTTCAACAAGACTGAAAGAAAGCACGGGCAGAAAACAAGTATGGTAGCAGTTTTCCTATTTTGTGCTTTAAGGACTTGTGTAGAACTTTGTGTTCTGTTGTAAAAAAGAATTGTACCTTTCACTGGTTGACAGGAAAGACGTTATTTAAGATAAGGGAAAATAAATGTCTTTCCACAACTGTTGTTAAGGACACAGGAAACACGAGCAACTGTTTTGTTGCTTCTGTCGTTCAGGAAGAAAACAGAGCGCTGCAGTGATAGATTGGTCAAGAGAGCGTTTGTCAGAGACGGAGGGAAATATTAAACTAGGAGAACGTTTTATTACTGCAATTCAGGCAGGGTGGATGATGAAGAGGGAATCAGAGAGCGGGAGTGTTTTACTGAAAGAGGATGATACATAGGGAAGACAATAGGAGAGCATTTTAGTTTTATTGCAACTCAAAATGGGATAATGTAAAAAGGAGGGCGCGGGGCTAGTGTGTTTTGTGGCTCCCAAGAGTCAAAGAAATGAAATGTAATGTATAGATGGCGAAAAACATATTAGAAAGTGGTTTGATTTTATTGCAGAGAGAAAAATAGCAAAGAGAAAGACAGAGAAGGAAAAAAGGTTGCTGGTATCGGTAGCCGTTATCACATAGAAATTTGTATCTTAACACGTCTTGGGCAGATCAGATCACCTACGTAATATTGCAAAAATCATGAATATCCTGTCTATAAATTATGCAAAAAAATTAGTCCATGCATTTGTTAATTCTAGGCTGGATTACTGCAATTCTCTATTATCAGGCTGCTCAAAAAAGTCCATAAAGACTCTTCAGCTGATCCAGAATGCTGCAGCACGTGTTCTGACAGGAACCAAGAAAAGAGATCACATCTCTCCTGTTTTAACTTATCTGCATTGGCTTCCTGTAAAATCCTGCTTCTCACCTACAAAGCTCTTCATGGTCAGGCACCATCTTATCTTAAAGAGCTCATAGTACCTTACTGCCCAACAAGAGCACTGCGCTCCCAGAATGCAGGATTACTTGTGGTTCCTAGACTCTCTAAAAGTAGAATGGGGGCCAGAGCGTTCAGCTATCAGGCTCCTCTCCTGTGGAACCAGGTTCCAGTTTGGGTTCAGGAGGCAGACACCGTCTCCACATTTAAGAGTAGACTTAAGACTTTCCTCTTTGACACAGCTTATAGTTAGTTACGCTGCTATAGGCAAAGAGATAACTGTTGTTGTGATTAAGCACTATATAAATAAAATTGAATTATTTCTCTCTCTATCTCATATCCACCTCCTCTAGACAGAGGGATGGTTATGTCTCTCTCTTTCTCTCTCGTCCACCTCCTCTAGACAGAGGGATATCTCTTTCTCTCTCTCTCTCTCTCTCATCCACCTCCTCTGGACAGAGGGATGGATATCTCTCTCTCTCACCCACCTCCTCTAGACAGCGGGATGGATCTCTCTCTCACTCATCCACCTCCTCTAGACAGAGGGATAGATTTCTCTCTCTCTCTCTCATCCACCTCCTCTAGACAGAGGGATGGATCTCTCTCTCTTTCTCTCATCCACCTTCTCTAGACAGAGGGATGGATCTCTCTCTCTCTCATCCACCTCCTCTATACAGAGGGATGGATCTCTCTCTCTCTCATCCACCTCCTCTAGACAGAGGGATGGATCTCTCTCTCTCTCATCCACCTCCTCTAGACAGAGGGATGGATCTCTCTCTCTCTCTCTTCCACCTCCTCTAGACAGAGGGATGGATCTCACTCTCTCTCTCTCTCTCATCCACCTCCTAGACAGAGGGATGGATCTCTCTCTCTCATCCACCTCCTCTGGACAGAGGGATGGATCTCTCTCTCTCTCTCACACTCATCCACCTCCTCTGGACAGGGGGATGGATCTCTTTCTCTCATCCACCTCCTCCAGACAGAGGGATGGATCCCTCTCTCTCTCTCCCTTCCCATCTCCTTTAGACAGAGGGATGGGATCTGTTTGGGGAGAGTTCTAGCCTGGCCAGGCTCCTCTCTTTAACCTGTCTCTCTTAGTCATGCTGTAATAGTTTTAGACTACTGGGGGACTTCCTTTGACACACCGAGTTCTTCTCTCCTCTATCTTTCTATCTTTCCATTTATGTGCATCCATGTCCCACAAATGCTTGTTACTAACCTAGCTCCGGGCAGTCATTCCCCGGAGTCCTTATGTTCTTTTCCCCCCAGCATGTTTCCTTGGATCAGGGAGGCCCCAAAATCATGGTAGCAGCTGTCGCCATGGTCCCGCTACACGTCCTGCAATGCCCTGCTACGTCCTGCTGTGCCTTGTAACGCCGCACAGTGGCCTGCTATGCCAAGAACTACTACAAAGAACTACTACAAACTACTATTTTTTGTGACTGTTATTGCCACCCTTCATTCTAACCCCAACCGGTCGTCAGACACCGCCTACCAAGAGCCTGGGTCTGACCAAGGTTTCAGCCTTAAAGGAAGTTTTTCCTCGCCACTGTCGCACTGTTGCTTGCTCTGGAAGAAACTACTAGAACTGTTGGGTCCTTGTAAATTCTGGAGTGTGGTCTAGACCTGCTCTATCTGTAAAGTGTCTCGAGATAATGCTTGTTATGAATTGATACTAAAAATAAAATTGAATTGAATTGAATAGATAGCTATCCAATCACATTCCACCCAGATGTTTAAAGAGGTGTGAATGTGTCCTGGACCAATTAGTCAAGGAACACATTTTTAAAGTTCAAAAGGATGGGTTTATTCCCCCCAAAACAAAGATTCGCCAAGAAATATGGCAAAGAGTTATATGATTGTTATAAAAAGGTCAACAAAACATCACTCTTCTAAAAAATAAGGCCAACAAAATCAAAATGATGAAAGTGAGGGACACTTTTATACAAACTGACCGAACCAATAAACAAACAGAAGGGAGGAGAACATGAACAATCAGTAAAACTTGCAGGAAGAAACCTTGAGCCCCAACCCCCCAGCCAGTTAAGTCAAAAACTAAGAGAAATTAATTAATATAAAATGAAACAGTGTGGTAGAACCAGTGTGTTATCTTTGAGCTAATAAAGTCATATTAAACCAAACAAATTAATGTATTTTATGGACCATTGACTGCAACTTAAGGTAGCTGAAACATGTGGTGATGTGGATGTGTGTACAACCTTTAGCCTTCAATTGTGTGGCTTTGCTCATCACAGAATGCTAACGGAATTCCAAACCGTACGATGATATCGTTCGTTTCTTTCTGCTCTCTGCTAAAATGCACGACTCAAACTCAGAGTACAATGCAAGCAACGGTACAGAATCAGCAGGCAGAAGACGTGGTCAGCAGTACAAACAAAAGTTCTGGCAACTGGAAACCTACACTGTGATAAACACTGGAAATTGAGACACTACAAGAATCTGGCAGGGAACAAGTGAAGGGGGGGGGGGGAAGACAACTACACACAGGTGAATTACATTAGGACGGGGACATGAAATCAAAAAAGGTGGGAAAGAAAGACAGGAAGACAAGTGACCGGGAATACAGATTGTAGAATGTAGACAAACAGCGAATTTCAAAAGAAAACAGGAATAAAACAGGGTTGGAAACAGTTTGGCAAAAATGACAAGGAGCAACATGAGCATTCAGAGCTAGAGAGAGAGGAGATTTAATGAGGTGAAGGCTGACCCGGGATAGTTCAGCGAATGGTTTTGGACAGCTCCCAGACAGCTGTAGACAGGTTGTTGCTTTCTGCCGCCTCCCTGTCACTTTTCATTTGGTCTGATGAGATTTGGATTGATTCTGACAAGCAGACATATTAAAACACAACACCAACATTTCCCCAAACGTTCATTACGCACCTGAAAATAGACCCAGCTGTCTGTTTATGTGATGGAGGTTGTGTTACGTGGAAGAGGAGAGAGAAGAGAGGATACAAGACCAATAAGAAAGTACATGTTCCATTTCGACTGTATGTTCTTTTTTCTTACTGTGAATAGCAACTAAATTCTAAAGAGAATAGCAACTGGGATTGTTAAATTAACAGGATTTATGCAACATAATGGGAGGGGTTTATAACAGTAGACAGTGGAAGAAGAAGATAGATGCACATAGAGGAGAGTAACAGAACAAAAAATTACATTCCAAGTTTTACCTCTAAAGTACTCGCTAACACTAAATGAGAATGAGCACAAGGGCAGACTTGTGAAGAAAGAACACACACAACACACACAAGGCACCCTTAAAATCCTGTATATCCAGACACCATTTTGGAAAATTAGCCATTCTGAGAAATACAGAGAACGTTGTGTGGAGCTGAGTCTTAATTAGCTTTGTGGCAACTCATTTGGCAACAATTTGAATGTAACATATGTTCATTAATATCAAATAGTTGCACACTATAGCTTAAAAAAGTGCCGCCAAGGGGTTGCGACCACTCACTTGACGCCAAAGCGATACCCAGAGCATCAAACATCGCCAGTAACTAACGGTGTTGGGCAAGTTACTTCCTAAATATTATACATTATATGATGAGTAATATGTTATATTACAATATTACTGTCTCTGAATTGTAATGTGTTGCACTTCTTTTGAGTTACTTTCACCAAAATAACACCGGAAGTTTGAAAAGTTTTGAAAAAGGATTCAAAAACAGTTTATATGTTGTCATTTCCTCAAAAAACAGTGGCAGACATTTTTATTTGCCAATGGCTTGAAAATGGCTGCATCCCATAAATGGCTGCATCCCATAAAGGCTTGCCAGCGCCTTGGTGCTGGGGTTGCCGTATGTTGGTTCGTGGGCTTGCCGTGGTTCAATGGGACACCAAAATGTAACAAGGCAGTCATCAACGTTTTGATTGTAGCATGGGCCAAGGAGAAACCCATCACATTTTGGAGTGGATCCGAATCACAGGGCAGATACAGAAATTATATTCCACTTTGTTTAATTAAATAGGGGAGGGCCTTGGTGGGGGTCTACACACTCTGAGTGTCCTTCTAGTTGAATCTGCATTCTTCGTATCATGTCTTATCAAGCAATTGTCAAGGATTTTGAGAATAAACAAGAGACGATATTTTTCTGTATGTTTGATATGATACTGGACCTACTGAACCCTGTATCCCTGTATTTCAAAAAGTTGTGTTCTCAGGTAAATGATTTAACCTGTCCGTAGGCATATTCATTGTACTATAATGATGTAAAATAATTTGGTTTACCTGTAATTTAAAAAAAATGTCAAGATGGCTGAAACAGACAACTCAACACTGCTAATGACTTAATGAGCCCTGCATTTTCAGTCTGATAATGGCAACTGTGCTGATTCTGTCACAGAGCAGCACACTTGGGAACCAACACTTTAGGCTGCCAATAAATATTTCTGTCAAATGACCTGAAACTAGAGGTCTAAAACTCTTTAAAGAAACAAGAAATAATTAGATCCTTGGAATGCCAAACCCTCGAGCAGTGAAACTCTCTCCTAAATTATTTAGTCTTCTGTTGGGATGATATGGCATCACTCTGGGGTGCAATACACACACACACAAACACACACACGTGAGCAGCATAACCAATACTTCATTACATGCAGCTGTGACACTTACAAACCCCAATAAATGCAATTTCTCTGAAACAGCATGTCAAGTGTGGGAATACTGTGGATGCCAGGAAGCCTCCAGATAGTTGGAGCCCCTTGTTGAGAACAATTACGTGTGTTACAATGGCCAGATGCAATTCAATTCAAATTCAAATATCAGATCATCAAGGAAACAATAAACAAGTCAATCAAAGTTGAGAGACAATAGAAGCAGTCAGCTTTGTAAAGCATGTGCCAGAGTAGCGTAACTGTCCTTTAGGAAATTACAACCAGACTTGATGTGACAGATTGTGTGACATCATACTGTCACATTAAAGCTCTCTGAAATGTTCATCAAGTCCATACACATTGGTTTCAATTAACAAATAATTAAACGCTAGTTGATTTAATTGTGTAAAGCACTCTCTTCTATCATTTTCCAACACAGCGCCTCCATGAATACTCAACCTCACATACATAGGCGGAGTTTGACATTTGATCCAGTAGGGGCAAAAAAAGAACTTACAGTCACACACTCACACAACACTTCCTGTCCCTCAAAAGACATATTGAAAGTATTGTGTTGAGCTTCTTCAGCTTGAAGCAGTTATTTGGTAGAGAAAATCAACTAGACTAGTGCAACAGTAAATTTTGTTTTTTGCGTCATGAGTATGCGTTGACAATGGTCTCAAGTAAAAGCTTGGCCGTAATGTTGCTTTCAATGTGAAGGATCACAAGAGAAGAAAACCTGGCTGCTCTCATCCTCAACCATAGCCAGTTCCTTATCCTCCTCATCGCAGAGAAGTTTCTCTCAGAGGTCCCAATCGGCAGAGTGAGAGCTAACTAAAAGTTCATAGAGATTTCAAGAGAGCACAAGACTACAGGAAAGGGAAGAAGTTGAGTTAGTGACATGCATACAGATGGAGAGGAGGAGGAGAGAGGTGCATCATGGGAAGTCCCCTGGCAGTCTAGGCCTATAGCGATTTGGATTTGGCAACTTATAGCGATATGGAGATTTGGGTAGGTTGTTTTTTTTCACAGCTTTTTTAAGATGCTCCATTGAGATTGGTGCGTTAGCAAAGGCTTTGACAAGCTTCATCTCGGCTGAATCAAGAAGGGGGTTAACGTTTAGTGCCAGGGGGTATCTTTTAATAGTGGATCAATTTCATTTTTATCGCATATCAAAACCACGGCACACACACATGCAAACTCCACGGACTCTCTAGAGAACTCCCTTTCCAGCTCATTGATGAGTGTCCAACACGGTAGCCAGGACTCTGCTGTTTCTTTGTGGGTTGTTTCCCTTTGCCCTAAAGGACTGGTAATCAACAAACCATCAAGGGAGGTGGGCGGACGGCAATGTTGTTGTCAGGCAGAAATGTTGGACTGACTTCCACACATCGCTCCAGGAGTCTGCCTGCCTTTTTAGACGCAAAGTGTGCTTTTAGGCTGTCAGTAAGGGCCGTAGCGTCGGACAGTGTGCAGTTGGATGACTGTAGGGCCTTGTGCGTAACGTGGGTCACGCGCAGTAGCTCCTCCAACACAACAAGGCTTGTAATGTTTGACATTCTCGACATGAAGTCATGGATAACGCTGGCTTGCACTGACCACTTCTCTCAAACACTCCATAATCATAGAGTAGTGACTTTTCACTGATTTCACACATCTCCACTTGCATGCCCATCTCGTCTCACTGGGCTGAACTACTTCAGTTACTTTCACGTTCAAGGATTTTTGGAGTTCAATAAATCTCTGGTGGTTTGACGGTTTTGAATACCCAGTCAATAATGCTCAGGAATGATTTCACACATCGGTTCATGGAACAGCACTCCACAAGCACTAAATGTAATTTGTGCTGTGGCCGGGTTGGGTCAGTGGATAGAGCAAGCGCACATTCACATACTTCGAGGTGTATGCTTTGACGCAGAGGGCCAGGGTTTGAATCTGTGACCATTTCCTGCATATCATCCCCCTCTCTCACCTAGCTGTCCTGTTAAAAAATTAAAGGCGAAAGGGATGAGTCTCTTTGATGCGCTGCTGCACAACAGACACACAACCTGCCATCACAGACATAACTCTGTGCCACAAATAGGATGTTTTTAAGACCACATATCGAGCCCTTTGTAGATGGCCTCCACAATCCCAGCCATGTTGCAGAGCAGTACATAAAACACCAAAAACGCTCCTTGATTTCCAATTTCTCGGCATGTCATATGCACACTGACAGCCCCTGACAAAAATCCAGTTTCCTGCACCTCTTCAGAAATGTTGTTTAAAGCATTTGTGCACATATGTCAATCATTTATAAATCTGGGCTTGTGGCATTAAAATAATTGGATTGCATGTTTTCAAAGTCAGCATCATATTATGATAAAACTGCAACCCTCGAGGAAATTACCACGCAATTCTGACTCTTCTCCCTCCTTGTGCCCACGAAAGGGCAATCCAATTTTAGACAGTAGCTTCACAACATCAACAATTTTGCATAGATAACCTCTGTGATGTTGACTTTTAGACAGTTTAGCTGCAATAGATCCATTTGAGGATGAGCTTGGAAGTTATTTTATTTAGTCATACAGTTCAGATGGGTCTGGCTTTCTCCATGTTTCTCTAGTTTACTGCTCAATTCTTTCCAGTCACTCATGCCCTTTCTAAATGTGTCCTCAACAGCGCTGTCATTCTGGAAATGGCGACAATCAAAACAGTAGACTGCATCCTTTCTAATGGAATACTCAAGCTAAGGCTAATTCTTGTAGAAGTAAGTGGGAATTGATCATTGTACTTCCAAAACATTTTGTGTAAAATTACAGTTGTGTAAAATTTTTTGTGTAAAATGACAGTAAGGTACTGCCAGCACGGTTGCCAGAACTTTACTGTATTCTTCACACACAACACCGTACTGTTATATAGTGTACTGTAGTTTACTGTAATTATGTGTTCTAACTATAGATTACTGCATTTTACTGTGATTTATGTAGACTGTAGCATTAGATTAGGCTATTACTTATTTAATCAATACTTATTACAAGATTTATTCTTAACATTACTAAATCAAAAATATTAATATGAAAATGGATTACAAAAATTATAAATAATTAAACAAGTAAAAAGGGAAATCAAAATGAACAGATTGGATAAGTTTTAATAAAATGCATTTTGAGCATTCTTGTTAAACTCAAACTCAACAGTAAAATTCACAAGTGTGTAATGGGGTGAATGGGGTGTGCGTTTAATAATGTGTTTATGTCTTCTTCTAACTACACACTCCTGGGACCTTCCTCTACAATTGATTTCATGGCTTTTGTACACAGGTGAACATTTTTTGAGCAGTTTAAACATGTAACTGAACCGGTCATTACAGAATTAAATCTGTATACACAATTTCTGAGGTATATTGATTAGGCCTACAACACTTCTGAGAACTAACGTTTGAAACTTTAAAAGACTAGCTTTCAATATAAACTTGCTCGGCTGCCTAAGCTGTAGGTTTCTGCAGCACTCACCTTTTTATAGTGTGTGTGTGTGTGTGTGTGTGTGTGTGTGTGTGTTCGGAATATTAAGTTCAAGGTCTTCCATTCAAGATCCAGCAACAGGCGGATGAAATTGTTCACATGGGGGTTGATGCGGGGTGCCTTCTTGCTGACACCGTGGCGGGCTGTGCATTTCTTCCCCTTCTCCGGGTTAATTCAGATGAGAAATCTGTAATTAAAGAATAACTTTCAGTTTCCATTCAAACATTTACAATTGATTAAAAATACTGAAAAAATAGAAAATAACGTGCCTCTGGACTTCTTCCAGGGTTCATGCAGCATCGTACTGGTACTTGATGTTGAGTAGATGGTACGCCGCAAAGAGTGCTGTGAAGACTTGTCCTTCAATGGACACCATCCATCTGCCTGACACCATCAATGAGCGTCCTGAAAAACACAAGACGAGTCATTTAGATATTTTTATTTAAATCTTTACCAGGTAATGCTCCAGGGCTATAGCTGGAGAGAATTGATTTATTGAAATATTTACAAAAATGTGGAGAAAACATTATGCCCTCCATAGAAATCCATTGACCTTTTAATGTTAGTCAACTGGAGCCTATTGTCCTTTAGAAATTGATATTTGTCAGGAATGCTACCTGAGCTGACTGACTACCCATAACATTAGCACTAGATTATAATACTGAGAAGTGTGTTTTTATCAGTATAAAATACACTTGTTGTGAAGGCGTTACCATGCAGTAATAATTTCCTGCAGCATTTTTGAATTGAATTTGGGGAAACCAATTGTTCTTTTGGTTAGTGTTAAGCTATAGAAATTCTCCTGGTTTGGTGTTTTTAATCAAAAAACCTTCCAAAAGTTTGTACAAATAATTAACATTTACCAATGTAAATCAACCTTTGGAATCGATAGCTTGTGGCATCTTCTTGAGCAGCATTTAAATGAGAGGAGACTTGGTGGCCACAGAAAATGTTTACGGAAAATTAATGTGATGGTTGGGGTACAACTGGCCATGAGTTTTTGTTTTTTCTATCTGTTTTTTTCCACCATCTCCGTTGGCCCTGCCCTGTTTGTCTCTGCTGTTTACTGTTTTCCTTCTCCCGCCTGCTGCTGCCAGATGATGACGCACACCTGGTATTCATCCCACCATCACCTTCTCCCACCGTTCACACCTGCTTCCCATCTACAATCAAGGGTGCCTAATTGTCTTCAAGGTCTCCTTGATTGGTAAGTACTGAAAACTTGTTGTGCATTCATTGTGTGATGAAGTGGGTTTTTTCACCACTCTCCCCATACAGCTATAGTAAGTAGACACACAGTCATATGGTAGTTTCAGTTCCATTTTATTAGGTTGCAAGTTTAAACATGGTTTAAAGGTTTCCCTGTGTTGAGACTTACCATTGTTTGTTCCTTTGCTCCAATCTAAAATACAAACAGAGAAGAACCATGAGGAACCATTTTAATGGCTGAATAAATTGTGTCTTTAGCTGCGCACTGTGGTATGTCCCGCTGCTGGAATCCTTTTCAGTAAAATACAGACAAACTTTAGCCCCTGTCAGCATTTAACTGTGCGTAGGCCAGCTACTAGCTAACGGTAGGCTAAAGTTACCTGCTGCCAAGTGTAATGTTAACTAGCGCCACATGCACAAGGGGACAATACATTTTCTAAGAGCAATTATTGAAGGGGACATTAATAATACTTTGTGTAATATCTTAATATCTGTCTTTGGGATATGTGTAGTTGTGGAACTCTAGTAAATAGGCTAGCTATTTAATTCACTTTAAACATTTGATGGACTGATTTTTTTTTTTTTTCTAAAGTTGATGCTGAACTAAGAACTAACTAGTGAGCTGGGTTGGTTCTGCTCATTTTTTGTAACTAGTGTTAGCATGTTGGGTGGAAAGCCCAAGCTAGTTAGCCAATTAACTATCCATCAAGCTACCAAACAAGCTAAGTAACTTTATAATTGCTAACATAGCTGATGGACTTGTGGAAAAATACATAATTCTTTTGTCAAGACTAATTCATCAATGACTCAGCATCATCAGAAAAAAAAAGAACTTCATCTGATGTGTAACGTGAATAATAAAAAAGTATTCCAAGCTACTTACTGAACAAAACAACTGTTCAAGATTCAAGATGTTTGTCATATGCACAGATTTTACACCATGCAATGAAATTCTTAAGTTGCAACGTTTCCCACAATATAAAAATGTACACACTATACACACAATATATTTAAAAGATTCAGATATAAGATAAAATCGCATGCAGCAACAAAACATTAAAAGCATTATAAAAATTTAACAAATGCAAACAAATGCAAACATTCACAGTGTAGTGCAAACAGTGATTAGATTGCAAGTAGAAATTGTCAAAAGACTGAGTCATTCAACAGCCTGATGTCCTGTGGATAAAAACTGTTTTTAAGTCTGGATGTTCTGGCTTTCAGGCTCCTATAACGTCTGCCAGAAGGTAACAACTGTGATGCAAGGGTGGGATATTTTTAGGGGCGGAAAGCCCTCAGATAGGGTGGGTCCTGACCCCCACGACCAACACCCCCCTCCGTGTTTTTCAACTATGGTTGTACTAAAGAACATTTTTTGAACCAAAAACAAAAAGACAAAAACTTGTATGGAACCTTGTGGTGTGTAACATACTTCTTTTTATTTATTTTTTTAAAGATTTTAATTTGGGCTTTTCCCTTTTATTTTTTAGTGACAGAGGATACACATGAAAGGGGGAGAGAGATGGGTGATGACACGCAGCAAAGGACCGCAGGTCAGATTTGAACCCAGGCTGCTGCAGGACTCAGTCTACATGGGGCGAACGATCTTACGGGGGAGCTAGAGGCCGCCCCAACTTTTTAATAGCACGGAGTCAACATTCATGAGTGTCTCTGTTAATTGCAGCCAGTGAGTTGAACTGACAGCGTCCCAGGCTAAAAACTTCATATGCTAACCTTCAGACTGCAACCACCCGATTATAAGCTTATAAAAATACTAAAACTATAACTAACTAACTATAAGCTTACAACTGAATCTCATTTATTCTTCTTACTTTCACCACTATGGTGTTGAGATTGACAGTAGCAGAATCTGGGTGGTTTGGGAGACCCAGTGAGAGGTGAGGAAGCTATACTTCATAAATTCAGTAATCATTTTTAATCTTCCAAAAAGCGGCCAAGCGTTCTGGAACCCACCTAAAAACAATTTTGCAATAATCCCTCTAGTATACCTATGTGACTTTATCCCTCCACCTTTTCTCTATTAGATTCCTCTTCAATTTCACACTTTGTGTGAAGATTGCAAAGGCTTCCTTCTCCCTGTGTATATTGCATTGTCAATCTTTGGTACTTGTGGGGTACTACAGTGCACTGCACAATTTAACATATCAGGCAAAAAGCCAGAAGAGCAGTTAACAGTACAAATATTTAGTGATCGACACTATCTTTGAATCAATGTAATCCAATTAATTGAATCTGCAGAAAATAAATTCAAGTATTTGAAGAATTTCCTGGCCGGTCCAAACTGAGATACAGTTAATCAATTAAATAAAATATCGTTTAGCCCACTTTGAAAGTTCGTCAAAAGGTGCCTATGGCCTTTGTTGCTCCAGGCCATTTTCTACAGCCATTTATTTCCAGAAACAGAAATCTCTGCACCTGGTTTTGGAGGACAAGTCCCTGTCCAAGTTAAATATATTACAAAGCTTGGGGGAACTACAGATGTGTAATTACAGAGAAAGCCACTCACAGTGCCAGCGGTAAAGCTTCCCTTGGTTCTGTTCTGTGGCGTTTGTTTTTGGTTTTCTTTGACTTCAACGTCAACCCAGTGGACACCATACGCTGTCTGGCAGCCATGTTGGAGGCTCTCAGTTCTTTGTTGCTGGTGGTTGTAAACAGCTGGACAAACCTCCAAACCAGTTGACAATTGTTGAATTGAATTTCTTATTCATTTCATCAAATTGCAAATGTCTTAGTACATGTCTCAACGTCTCAGTACATCTTTGCAAATGAAAAGTACGGGTAGCCTATTTAGCACGATTTCCAACTGAACAGATCTAATGGTTGTTCTCTCCAAAGCGTGATTTCATTGTATAAGTCATCACGTGCACAATAGTCTGTTCAACTGTCAAAATTACTCAAGAACATAAAACCACGAATACCATATATGAATCTGTTGGAACATTTGATGATTTGATTAAAGCAAGTGACAGGTGAAACTAGAAATTGACTAACAAAGGAGGAGTATCACACATCTCAGAACAAAACAGGTATGTAGTCAGTCAATGATGTATGTTGTATAGGACAGGACACTGTGCATAGAGCAAGAAATATATTTATTTAATCATTTAACTATTCGTGTGTGTGACAGGCCTACCATAATATCTTACCTCAATGGGATGTTATGATACTAAAAATTACAAGAGAAATTTTGGAGAAAATAAACTGTGGAATATATTTTCTACAATATTGATGATACAGTTTACAGTAGTAGTCCATCCAGGTATGAACGTATTTGATTTATCTGACTACATTTTGCCTGAAAACTGCAGCTTACTGTATGATGCAATTATCATTATAATCCTTATTTTAAGGAATATAACATACAATAAGACAAAGGGTCAAAGAGCTGCAATTAGTGCCTCCCATGTAAATATATCTAATACTGTGGGTTTTACTGTAACATTTCAGTAAGCCTAGTCATTAATATATATACAGTGAGGAAATTAAGTATTTGAACACCCTACTATTTTGCAAGTTCTCCCACTTAGAAATCATGGAGGGGTCTGAAATTGTCATCGTAGGTGCATGTCCACTGTGAGAGACATAATCTAAAAAATAATCCAGAAATCACAATGTATGATTTGATTGAACTATTTATTTGTATGATACAACTGCAAATAAGTATTTGAACACCTGTCTATCAGCTAGAATTCTGACCCTCAAAGACCTGTTAGTCTGCCTTCAAAATGTCCACCTCCACTCCATTTATTATCCTAAATTAGATGCACCTGTTTGAGGTCGTTAGGTGCAAAAAGAAACCTGTCCCCCCCATACAGTGAGTAAGAATCCAACTACTAACATGGCCAAGACCAAAGAGCTGTCCAAAGACACTAGAGACAAAATTGTACACCTCCACAAGGCTGGAAAGGGCTACGGGGACATGTCCAAGCAGCTTGGTGAAAACAGGTCCACTGTTGGAGCAATCATTAGAAAATGGAAGAAGCTAAACATGACTGTCAATCTCCCTCGGACTGGGGCTCCATGCAAGATCTCACCTCGTGGGGTCTCAATGATCCTAAGAAAGGGGAGAAATCAGCCCAGAACTACACGGGAGGAGCTGGTCCATAACCTGAAAAGAGCTGGGACCACTGTTTCCAAGGTTACTGTTGGTAATACACTAAGCACGGAAGGTTCCCCTGCTTAAACCAGCACATGTCAAGGCCCGTCTTAAGTTTGCCAATGACCATTTGGATGATCCAGAGGAGTCATGGGAGAAAGTCATGTGGTCAGATGAGACCAAAATAGAACTTTTTGGTCATAATTCCACTAACCGTGTTTGGAGGAAGAAGAATGATGAGGACCATCCCAAGAACACCATCCCTACTGTGAAGCATGGGGGGGGTAGCATCATGCTTTGGGGGTGTTTTTCTGCACATGGGACAGGGCAACTGCACTGTATTAAGGAGAGGATGACCGGGGCCATGTATTGGGAGATTTTGGGGAACAACCTCCTTCCCTCAGTTAGAGCATTGAAGATGGGTCGAGGCTGGGTCTTCCAACATGACCCGAAGCACACAGCCAGGAGAACCAAGGAGTGGCTCTGGAAGAAGCATATCAAGGTTCTGGCGTGGCCTAGCCAGTCTCCAGACCTAAACCCAATAGAGAATCTTTGGAGGGAGCTCAAACTCCGTGTTTCTCAGCGACAGCCCAGAAACCTGACTGATCTAGAAAAGATCTGTGTGGAGGAGTGGGCCAAAATCCCTTCTGCAGTGTGTCAAACCTGGTGAAGAACTACAGGAAACGTTTGACCTCTGGAACTGCAAACAAAGGCTACTGTACCAAATATTAACATTGATTTTCTCAGGTGTTCAAATACCTATTTGCAGCTGTATCATACAAATAAATAGTTAAAAAATCATACATTGTGATTTCTGGATATTTTTTTTTAGATTATGTCTCTCACAGTGGACATGCACCTACGATGACGAATTTCAGAACCCTCCATGATTTCTAAGTGGGAGAACTTGCAAAATAGCAGGGTGTTCAAATACTTATTTTCCTCACTGTGTGTGTGTGGGTGTGGGTGTGTATATATATGTGTGTGTGTGTGTGTGTGTGTATATATATATCTATATATATATATAGATATATATATATAGAAACCAACTTTACCGCGGTCTGTGACAGCTCATCCTTGTTTGCTCCACAGATAGACGGACCGTTTTTTACATGATTTATCATATTTTGCAAAGGTTGCAAAAATCAAATACAAATTCAAGCATTGAATCCAAAATGTAAGCACTTTTCAAACCTTGAAAACAACATTAAAAGTCAAGCATTTTCAAGAATTTCTTGATACTAACATACTTTTACTTGAGTACCATTTTAAGTGCAGGACTTTTACTTCAATGTGGTATTAGTACTTTTACTAAAGTAAAGGATTTGCATACTTCTTCCACACTGCTGTGAATTTCAACTTAAAATGTATTATCCTGAAGGAAATTTGATCTGCAGGAGGCATCAAATCACAAATCAAACAAGCGTTTAGTACAGTGGCCTGCTTTATTCATTCCATCAGACCTGATTGATGAATACAGGTGTGAACTGTTGTGTTGTTGTGCATTACGTCCTTCAGCCAGAGGGTCAGAAGCTGGATGAAAACACAGGAACATGTCCCTGTGTCACTAACAAGCTGGCCATGTGTGGCGGTCCTGCTCGGTAAACAAAGAAACCGTCCAGTCCTCGTTGTTAACAAGGCTGGCTAACAAGTCCGTCTGCACATTGATAACTCCCTAACTAAACTCAATTGTCAGGACCGTGTTTACCCTGGTGCCACTGAAGAGGAGAGGAAGGAGAGAAACACAGACAGAAAATGAGAAAAGAAACAGGAAGAGGAAGATGTGAATGATTAAATTAGAATAAGATGACAAGATAAGGAAATAACAACAGAGTACAGAAGAGACTGAGGCAAGGTTTACTGCTCTTATCTTCTTCAGACCAACATGTCCCTTTTAACCCAAGGGAAAGAGAAACCAATGCAAATCGCAGTGACTGAGCTAAAATCCATGTTTGCCATGGGTGTAGGGGTGGGTCCATTCTTGCTTCTTCAGTGAGAATATCCATACACTGATACAGCACCTTGAGTTTAATATTAACACATTGCATTGGTACAACTAGCTGTTCTATTTGGCCAGGATTAGACGAGCTGTTAACACTGGTTGGTTGATGATATCTGTATGGTTAGGGTTAGGTTAAACCCTAACGTTATAACAACATAGTTTAAGTGCCACTGTAATTTAAAGCGATAGTGTGTAGTTTATGTCACCCCCATGAGGAATTTTAAGTAATGACAACAGAATTGTCTGTGTATCCACATTAGAGGATGGATACCCGACCCGAGCCCGACGGTACCCGACGGTACCCGACGGTACCCGACGGTACCCGACGGGTCGGGCCGGGTTCGAACAGATTTTTAGAAAGGATGCTCGGGTTCGGGTCGGGCTCGGTCACATCAGCGCGATAAGGCATTGAACATTTTGAATTTAAAACAGCTTATTATGTAGGTAACCAATGGGCCTGTTTCACCTGATGCAAATGTTCGTTTTTGGATTAAAATAAATGTCAAATATTACCCTAACATCCGTCTTCCTGTGTGCTGTGACAACGAAAGACGTGCGTATTAAGCTCCATGTGGCAGCGCAACGATGGAAGATGTTAAAAAGAAGTTGGCCGCAGGAGATTTTAAAACTATTGAAGACGAAGGAAAGTCAGCTGTGCATTGATGCGCTCATCTGTTGACATTTCCCAATGCCTTCCTACAATTGCTTAATAAAAGCTTTCCACACAAACAAACGTACATGTGTTATTAGTATGAGAAACAAATGCGATTTTAACTGTCGGGCTCGGGTCGGGCTCGGACAGAAATATCTTAATGCCTGTCGGGCTCGGGTCGGGTTCGGTTACTGCTCTGTCGGACGCGGGCCGGGCTCGGACAGAAATATCTTAATGCCTGTCGGGCTCGGGTCGGGTTCAGTTACTGCTCTGTCGGACGCGGGCCGGGCTCGGACAGAAAAATCCGGCCCGATCCGCAGTCTAATCCACATGATACAAGCCTTCCTTGATTGTGTAATTATATTAGAAGTTATGTTGGGGGGCTCTCCATAGGTGGGGGCTCTCCCTAGGGGGTATTTTTGAAAAATAAATAATTAAATGGCCCTTTCTGGAGAGTTTTGTGCAAAGAAATGGAGAAATCAAGTCTTACATGATTTGTGTAAAACGGTTAAGAGCCAATTCTGTCACGTCTAGTCCCTGTGTCATGTATTTTTTGTTTAGTTTTATCCTGTTTCCTGTTTTTTTTAAGTCTCTATGTTCCCTTATGTGTTGTCTTGTTTTACTTCTTGTTTTTTGGTTTTCCCGCCTTGTAATTATAATTGTCTGATGTCTTTTGCCTGTTCGCCTGCCTTGTGTTACCTGCCCCTTCTTATCCCTCGTTTACCTGTGTATTTAGTCCCTGTTCTTTCTGTGTCTGTTGTTGGTAGATTGTCGTTTGTCATATTCATCGTCAGTCATTGGTGCAGAGTTCTGTCCTGTGATCTGGGTTCTGCTCCTGGATTTGTACTTGTTCCTTCCGTGTTCCTGTGTTTTTGGATTTGATCACCTGCTCTGCTTACAAGTTTTAAGTCTCTTTGCCTTTGTCAGGCACCCCTGAGACTTTTTTTGTGGTAAGGCACCCACGACACCTTGCCTTTGTCAATCACCCCTGAGACTTTGCCTTTGTCAGTGGCCAGACCGACTCCTGCCCCCTGTGTTTTGTCGGCAGCCATACCAACTCTTGCCCCCCGTGTTCTGTCGGCAAACTCCTGATCCTGTTGCCTTGTTTCCTGTGACTGTTCCTGTTGCCTTGTTGGCAAATCCGCTGACTTCTGTTCCTGTTATGCTGTTGTCTGACTCAAGTCCAGCTGTCTTCAGCCCAGCTGACCCGCCGCCTCTCTTCAATCCGGTTGCCCCTTTGCCTCAGAAGTTCAGCCGTCGCTGGCCTACCCGACTCCCAGCGGCCTCCAGAGAAATAGGTGTGTGTGTATGTGCCTGTAATGTGTGTGTGCTGCTTAATGCACATTCGCGTGTCTGTTATATGCACGTTCACTGGTGTGTGTGTGTGTGTGTGTGTGTGTGTGTGTGTGTGTGTGTGTGTGTGTGTGTGTGTGTGTGTGATGCTAAATATTTTCTTTTATAGGATCCTATTTGTACAGATGGAAACATGTGTTTCTCAATTGTTTATAAATGAAAATGGAACTACTCCCACAGACATTGCCATTTTAAACTAGCCTTTAGAAGAATCAGAAACATTAGTGTCTCTTATGACTGCGTTTTTGAAAAACATTAGAATTGTGGAAAGGCTATTTAAAATGGTATAATATTCTACTTACCACAATTTATTGGCAAGAACGGCATACAAATTGTAAGGGAAGCCCTATGTCTATTTATTTTTACTTCTTCTAGCTCACAGACATTGAGATAGTGGTGAGCTACAGATTCCTGGGTGTTCACCTAAACAATAAACTGAACTGGACTGACACCCATGACCTCTACAAGAAGGGCCAGAGTCCTCCATCTGCTGAGGAGACTCAGGTCCTTTGGAGTGTGCAGGACTCTCCTCAGGACCTAGGGTTAGGGTGACTTTGATCAATATGTACAACTCATATACAGTAATGTTATTGTGAAATCTAAAGTCAATAACTGTAGATTTCACAACCATTATTTAATTCAATTTTATTTACAGTGTCAAATCATAACAAGAGTTATCTCAAGATACTTTACAGAGTAGGTCTAGACCACACTCTGTAATTTATAAAGTCCCAACAATTCTAGTAATTCCCCAAGATCAAGCATGGTGCGACCATGTGCAGTGGCGAGGAAAAAGTCCCTTTTAGGGAAGCCAATCCTATTATCTTCATCACACACACACATACACACACATTTTCTCTCTCTCTCTCTCTCTCTCTCTCTCTCTCTCTCTCTCTCTCTCTCTCTCTCTCTCTCTCTCACCAGACCCAGGCTCTTGGTAGGTGGGGTCTGACGGGGCTGGTTGGGGGTGTGATGCACAGTGACAATAACAATCACAACATGAAAATGGAACAGTGATCAATAAATGGTAGTAGTAGTAGTAGTAGTAGTTCATCAGTCTTAGGAGGATGCTTCAGGGCGTTACAGTATGTAGCGTGGCACAGCAGGGTTTAGGTGGACATAGCAGGACACAGCAGGTTATAGCTGGACGCAGCAGGCCGCAGTAGGATGTAACAGGACGCAGCAGGACATAGCAGGGCATAGCTGGACGTAGCAGGACGCAGCAGGGCATAGCTGGACGTAGCAGGACGCAGCAGGACGTAGCAGGGCATAGCTGGACGTAGCAGGACGCAGCAGGACATAGGGCATAGCTGGACGTAGCAGGACGCAGCAGGGCATAGCTGGACATAGCAGGACGCAGCAGGACGTAGCAGGGCATACATAGCTGGACATAACAGGACGTAGCAGGACACAGCAGGGCATAGCTGGACGTAACAGGACACAGCAGGACGCATTTTGGAGCCTCCCTTATCCAAGGAAATTACAGTGCTCCTCTACAGTAGCTCCTTTATTAATAACCCAACGGTTCTTTTAAGAGCCAATCCTATTATCTTCATCACACACACACACTGACATTCTCTCTCTTTCTCTGTCTGTGTGAATAACGAATTGAGTGTGGACAGCGTGGATTTTGCTGATTTGGTTCAGTGTTTGTGAGTTCCTTACTTTTTTTTCTCTCTTTTTGTGTGTATATGGGCATATTTATTTTCTTCTTCTAGTCAGTGGTGTGTTTAGAGTGTTTTGTTCTCTGGAGGAGGATGGTTTAAGTAAGTAAGTGGTGGAGAGCGGTGTAGTGTTCCACGATACTTTCACTCCCGTTCTCCCGCTGGTTAGTCCGGCCATGAGGGCAACGGTCTCACACTCCTCTGTTCATCAGAAAATGTATATTAGCAAAAGAGTTGACCCACTATGGGCAACTCGTCTCCCCAATTAAAATGGTGTCTTTGGGCTGCAAATCCCCAAAGTTAAAGCATGTTGTGTGTCAACAGAGACAGGTGGACATGATTCTCAAAGACACAAATAGTGATCTGAACCTGTACTTTTCTTTTAAGGTGGAGGGTTTTAATTATGTTTCTTTGCCTCATTGGAGACGGATGTGGAGGGTGGATGTCGGAGCGGTGATCCACCGGGGTTCCCTGTGGCGGAGGACTTGTAAGGGGCGGTGACCCCAGGTACTGCGGTGGTCGTTGATGCCCCACCACTTCAGGTTATGAGGTAATGAGTAGGCTTACTCAGGGAGAAAAGATCAATGATCAAAGCAAACACTAAGTGTGTGTCAATGTGTGGGGATCTGCTGGAAGATGAAGAAATATTGAAAATTGCACAGAAGAGAAAATCCATGGATTTTGTGCCAAAAAAAATAGAAGATAAATTACAAATGGCTTCACCAGAATCAGAAATGGATTTTAGTTTGACTCAGGAGGAACAGCTGTTACCTCACCTTCTGGGTGAACATCAGACTCCTTATCTGCCAGAAGACATCAAAAGGTATCTGGAGACCACTAAGGGCCAGGCTGCCCCCAGTAGAGGAGCACTTCCCTGATCTCAGGCTGTTTATACAGTCTGCTTGGCCTCTCATCAGAAAAGTCTGGTAAAGAAGTGCTCTCAGAGCAGGAAATATACTGCCTGAGGAAACTTATGGCTAAGGTAAAAGCACAACTCATCACTGATGAAGATGATTAAACATGTGGTCTGGTGCTTTCTCTCTTTACTGTCATGTTGCTACCGGAACTGGGATAATGTTCTGGAGAGTGTAAAAGGTCGATGGAAGTGGCTACTGCCAAAAAATGTCTGGATGCACTGCGTCCCTCAGAGCGTCCTGTTCCTCCCCAAAGAAGAGGGGGGCAGGGCCTGGTCCATCTGGCCAGTAGAGGTGCTGGCTAGTTCTTACAGAGAATGCTCACTGGACCGATAAGCGATTTATGGAGACCTTTATCCTGCTGCATTCTGCAGCATTTTAACAGCCTCAGACCTAGATTTTAATTTGCTTTTAATGAATACCAACAATATGAGTAAGTTGTTTTTATTGTGTGGAACTTGCTGAGGAGACAGAGAGCGGAGCAGGTGGACTCTCTGCATTGGCTCCTGCAGGAACCTGTGCTGTTTGGGACGGTGCTGGACTATCCTTGCTGGGGAGGAGAAACTCGGTCCAGAAAGCTGCAGGGAATTCCACTTTGGGTCAGGTGGTGGAGCTGGCTGGGCGGGGATGGACAACCCTGTCCATCTGGCTGCTCAACTCGGTCTCAGGGCAGATCATTGAGCGACTTCTAGTGTACTGGAGACACAAGCTGACTGGACATGAATGATCCCTCCTTGACTCCTTCAGTGATGAGTCATTGCTGCTGAACGAGAAAGACCCTTATCTTTCTCTGGGTTTGCTCCCGGATTATAAAGCTTATGGGTGTCCTGTGCTAGAGCCGGTGCAGGCCGTCTCGCTGGAGGACGCCTCAGGAAAAATTTCTATGGCTTAATGGGGAAAACAAGACCAAGCTAAATGGACGGTCTGACACTCCATGGTTATCTAGGTCTGTATCTGAGATTTAGACCTGAATGGAGGTCTATCTACAAACCTCCACTGTCCAAAAGACATGCAGACATGCAGTGAAGGATCCTTCATGGGATTATTGCGGTGAACTCTTTTGTGTCTGTCATAAACGCTGCTGTTGAGGACAAATGTCTGAGTGTCAGCGTCTTTCTGCTGTGATTTTGTTTTTCCAAACTGGATCTACCAAATGTGGAGAAGTTTTCTGAAAACAGGTTTTTATTTGTGGTTTTAAGTCCATCGCCATCACAAGCACCAGTGCCAGGTTATTAACTTTGTTTTGGGTCAGGCCAAGATGGCGGTGTATGTCAGCTGGAGGATGATTTAAATGTTGATGTTACCCTAGTGTGTGTAAATGCGATCAAATCCAGACTGCTGGTGGATTTTAGCTTTTATAAAGCTGCTGGAGACCTGAACTGGTTCTAGCAGGTCGGGGGGGGTTAATTAGGATCTCTGTACTGTCTCATTAGATAATATTACCTTTGGAGATGTACTTTATGGATTTTTTTAAATGTGTCATAATGTAATTTATTGAGCCTTGTAATAGAATAAAAAAAGAGCGGCAAATAAAGCTGGTTTCAATAAATCTCCGTCTTTCTTTCTCTCTCTCTCTCTCTCTGTCTCTCTCTCTCTCTCTTTGTCTTGCCTTTGCAGCAGCGCTGCAATCTTTTCTAGAAGGCCTACTGTCTTCAAGTGAATATTGTCATTTTAGTCCTCCTATTCTTTCACATTTCTAAGGGACTTAAAAACATTATACTGATTTAACCACATTCTGTCTAACACATGCTGCATCCAGCTGTCAAAATGCTTTAACTTAATTTACAGAAATATCATTTGTCTAAAACTAACATTTGGATATGGGTCTTGGTAACAAAATGCTTGCACACGTAACATCAATCATGATCTTAGGTCAGTGGATCACAGTATCCCCACTCTTTCTGCTGATTCATACCTCCTGTATCCACTCTTGTCGTTATTAGAGCTCACTTTTTTGTTTATATAGCTTATATGTTGTAGTTATGGGTTTCTTTACCTTGATGGTACTGCATCCCACTAGGTTGTGTCTACTATAACCTCATAACAGCAGTACTTGTGCTGATGACATCATCACGGCCACCACTGCATGTTATTTTTATTTATCTAATTTTTTTGCTGTTGAAAATTGGAGTTTAATGTTATCATGTTATGTAATGTATATCACCATTGACTGTCATCTTTCCCATATTCAAGAAAGAACATTAATTTGAGGCGCTTGTCACGTCAGCTTTGCCCAAGCTTTGACAGCCCGTGGGCAATAAAATAAGTTTTTTTTTTTTTTTTTTTATAATATATTTGTAAGTTTTAACCTGCAAATGGTAAGGGCACACAAGGTGAAAAAAAACTTGGAAATCTACTTCCCAAGTATTGATTCTCATGACATCCCTATTTCTTATAATCTTTTTGTATGCCTTTCTTTTTCTCTTACTGTGTTTCTGATAGAAATGCCAGGTCAGGGGTCAACTTTGAGGAAGTGTGTGGTCTGCAACCACAAAAGCTAAGGCTGAAAAAAAATTAGACAAATATGAGAGAAAGGAGAGAGCTGGGTCAATACCCACACCGTTGAATTCAACAAAGCCCTGTTATAAAATGGTTCTTATGAAAAGTACTGTAAATAAGTTATAAGCCCCTCACAACCATACTCTTACTTTTATTATTTATTCAGCTTACAATAACTGTTCCATTTAGCTGTCATCAACACTTATGTCATAAACACAGACATATTCAGGAATTAATTTAGCAAGATCAATTGTCTATGCACGGTTATTACAGTAAGATGTTTTAAAGTCATATTCCAAATTTGTCAGACCCCCTGATGAAAGACATTGGGTCCGTAATTAAAAGCAGAGTGCCAATGAAGACCATCCCAATTGTAAACTGTTTTAATAAATACATTTTTTCTTTATTTGTTCCCTGTAATCAGGTGACAGCTCCCAGTAGAGGGGTGTCACGTAAAAGAAAAGGTTTGTTCATATACCGTGTGTCTAAATCTATACTTTTTGAATTGACATTCATTGTTGCAAGTCCTCTTTAGTATTTTTTTAGCATTTTTAAATTATTATGTTTTGGCGATATGTCCACATTTATTTATTTATTTGGTAAGCTTGAAATCAAAATGAATCAAGCTAAATTTCATCTGTGGTCCCTTTGGTTAGCACTGTGGCGTCACAGCAAGAAGGTTCTGGGTTTGAATCCAGGTTTCTGTGTGGAGTTTCCATCGAAAACATGTACTAGGTTCTCTAGCCAGTGCCCTTGATCAGATCTGGAGTTGGTCCCCCGGCCCTGTAAATGGCTGCCCACTGCTCCCTTGATGGATGGGTTAAATGCATAAAATTCATTTTGCTACACGTACTATGTATGTGACAATAAAGTACTTTTACCTTTTCTCCATTAACCACGGGCACTTCATCAATAACAAATGTCTTTTCCCCAAAATCAGACTTGTCTTCTTCCGTGAGAATGCGTTCCACAACTCCCTGACACCACAATGAATTTTACTGATTAGGATTCATGTTTAATTCAACATATACGCAGCAGAGGAGGAGTGCCTCCACTTATAACATGGCCACTTGCAATTCAAATTGTTTTATGCGATCTCAATGCAAAGTTAAAGAGTTTTCTCCTGTACTAATAGTTGTCCACTTGTGTTTGGATGGGTATATGTGTACATACTGTACACACCATGTGTTTTGGAATTTTAGCACACTTCTATCCACAGTCTGCTACACTAAGACATACGCCTATCTTGCTGAAATAGAGAGCTTTGTGCAATAGTGCGATGCCAAGCTTGTCATTGAAACATTTCAAACTGAGGAAGTAATTGTGACATGGCTCAGTGGGTATCAGAGGTCAGACATGATGAAACAACCAATCAGGTTTTATTATGCCCCTTGGTGTTCATTTGGATAACATCTTTGGCTGAAAGGCCCATGTTCAAAGTGTGTGTTATCCTTTACAGCAAAGATTAGATTTTGTACGCACACTCAGGGTGAATCCAAAGGTTTATATTATACCAGGCTGCATAACAGAGCATATTCAAATGTAAGAGAGCATGGCAGTATCTAAACATATTTAAAGCTTTTTTTTAGGTACAGACTTCCATGAAGGCTGTGTAGAGGAATAGAAGTCAGTCTCTCTAGGCAATCCCAGTGAATATGGTCTGCTCTATCTTTATTCTCCATTCCAAGTATGAGCTTTTATCCTCAGGCAAGATATAGGGTACCCCAATGTAAACTCAACATTACTTTAAACTAGGCCACATTTGGACCTACCTCAATTAAAACTTATAATATATAAATATAATAAAATAATGTTTTTCTAAAAAACCCAGGAAGTATCCACAATTCTACACTGCCAACTTTCCCTTATTTAATATCCACACTGAAGCGATACTGCCTGGTCACTGTCCCACTCTCTGACATGAATAACAGCATTGCATTGTGGGATATGAAATTAGAGTGTGCTTCCCTTGTACCATAGTGTTTGTTTACAGCAGCATATATAATATTTCACCAGTAATAAGACCAAAATAATGTAATTAAATTAAATAAATTAATACCATGTTCATATCTCATAAATAAATGTCGTTTAATGTAGTGTAATAACATATCTATACAAATTCATCAATCCAGCATCCCAGGTAAAATAACCCAAATAAGAACCACCTTTGTGTTAAATATTGTATCCAGAGCAGGATAATGAAAAACATATTTCTTCTAATGTTATGCAATTATTAATACAGCATCTAACTATTTTCTTACTTGACATCCAAATGTCAAAATTATATTTAGCAAGAAAATTAGTTTTACTTACTTTAAACACCCTGTATACAACTGGCATACACTGTTAAAAGAAAAATTATAAGTCATTTATTTTGCATACATATTTCATTTTCAAGGAGAACATTAGCATGAACAAGGTTACATGCACTTACACTGACTAACAAATAGTTTTACTCCTGAAGTAATGGCATGGCAGATTTGAACGATAATTCTAACTCTACAGTTAAGAACATGAGTTTACAACATTTAGTCCTCTGCCCCCAAAAGATGGGCAAAGAGATCAGCTGATCTCTTCTATCTCTATCATCCTGCTGCTGCCCCCATTTAAATAGGATTCTCTCTTTGCCTTTTGGACATGGTTGCTGTTAGTTTAGCCTTTTAGCAACATTTTGTTTTTCATTTGCAGCACATATTTGTTGTTGTATTGGTGTTTGTGTTGTTTTCATTGTTTCCTGCCTATGGGGTGAGATTTACGTCATGTGTCACAAGCAAATGACATTATATCTTGCGCACAGATATCAGTCTTTGCAAACCAATTCTACAACAGAGAGTTGTGCAGGCAGCTGGGACCATGACACAAAGCATAGGAAGAGTTAAATAATGGCACCATGAATGAAACTAAGCAGGACGTACACAGAGCAGCCACCACGAATGCGGAAGTGTCTGCTCTGAGAGAGTTGAAGGGTTAGGTCATACACGTTCTTGCAGAAAGACTATGCGACACATGAGATAAATCTGACGCAATACCTTTCCATCTATAAAGCTAGTGTTGCAAAAAATGGTGCCTCAAAATTGCTCTCATCTGAACTCTCATACATGTTCTTTGTGGTCCTCCGGTATCTCCTCGGGTCCATCCTCAAGCAGAGAAGCAGCATTCAGTCCTAACGTACCTTGAGCAACCGAGCTCAGCAAGCCTTTTCTGATGAAGAGGCAGCAGCCCACGATGCCCCTCTTCACTTAAACTGCCTAGAAGGAAAATGAAGAAGGGGTCTCAATTGAGTTAATGTAGTTCACCTTAATTAACTCTACTGAATGAACTACAGATAATTTAGATTCAGCAACAAGGAATCCATAATGTAACACATGAGGACCTGAAAGTGATAGTCCAGGTCTTACAGGCTTCCCAGTTGAATGAATGGGAACATTTTTCCAAATTTTTATCATCAAGGGACCTTAAAATTAGCACTGAGTGATTTCAGAACCCGCTTTTTCAGTTCTGAAAAATATCCTGTGCTTTATGGAGACTTTTGTATCCTATTAATAAAAAACATTCCCAAGTTGCTAGGTCCAGCTAATTTACACCTTATAGTTCTGCGGAGGCTCCACGCATGCTCCACCACCACGCTTCAAAAGAAACATGGTGAGAGTGAAACGTTTGAAATTGGGTTTGAGCTCGCAACACCCTCTAATATTTCTCTACCAAGCTGTTAGAAACATTATTACCAAAAGACAACAAAGAATCACTGGATTCGTTGTCAGCGTTTAATTGCATGGAGCCAATATGCTGCAAATGGGTACAGAAGATTGACTGAAGAGCTAACTCTGCAGCCATCATTTTATACATTGCAATCCCCCCTCCATCCCCATGGTTACCATTACCCAAACAGCTGCACTATCTCAAAGACACAAATAAAACTCTACCTAGTGTGGGAAACTGGGGAGTGAAAGGGAGGACATGTGGCCCAGTTCTTGTGTGAACTATGTGACCTTGGGTCCTTAAAACAAGGATATTTGTTATAAGCCAGTAAAGGTTTAGAGATATTCAGCTTTAAATAGTTACATTTTCTAACAATGCCCTCCTCTTTAACCTGAATCTCACAAATACATGTATATATTTTCAAAACATGATATAAAATTGTATATATTCAAAAGCATAACATAATCAGAAATACTTTATTGATCCCCAAAGGGAAATTCTGTGTTACAGTTGCATGAGTATATAAACATCAGAGTAGAAATATAAAGAAATATAAGGAGTGTGGCCATGTACGGTAGTCACATAGTTAACAATGTTCAAGATGGCACACTGTGTCCTTCTGTAACACATCAACATTTTAATACACATCAGAGAAGTCAGACCCAGCTGCTCAGCTATGCCCATCACCGCATCTTTAATAATTAACAGAATGCTGTTGCAATGCAAGGAACTCATCATTTTGCTTACTGTTGCCCACCAGAAAAGAAACTCAACCCTGCACCAGTCTGAATGCACGCGTTGAACTGTCTGGTACACCTCTGGGTACACCTGAGTTTATCAATGTACACTCTGTCATCAACAGTGCTACCAGGAGGGTCCCATCTTGCTCGGTACGGGACATGGGTCGGGTGCTGCTCGTTGAACATCTCCACACAGTCACCACACATCAGCTCTACTGGAGCTTTGGGTAACAAACCATGAAGCTAAGTGGTTACCTATGTTGGTAGTGATGTCAGTATCAAGACAAGCTCAATTGGTGCATGCTTTTTAAGGAAGCAACAAGAGCTGAGACAGTATTTACTGGAGGAAACAGTAAATTAATGACTTGTATTTTTCCATTTTAGATGTCTCTTCCTTCCACTCTATTCACCTTTCCCCAACCCCATAGAGGAGTTCTTTTCTGCATGGAGGTGGAAGGATTAGGACCTTCAGCCACATGACCAGATGTGCCCCCCCCATGAAGCCATGGATGCTGGCTGCAGGGACATCACAGTTGATGATTGCCAAGGGTGGATCCGACATACCAAGCGGTTTTATCCCAGGTGCATCACCTTAATAATATCTGATGCGATGTTGATGAAAACATGTGGCCTAAGATCGCCGAGATTAGATCCAGTCACTTTGGGCTTTTTTTTAGTTCCCCCCTTTTAATCTGGGCTTTTTGCTGTTGTTGTTGTTGTTTTGGTTCAGAATGCTCTTGTGTGTTTCATGGATATTTTGTTCATTGTAAGCAATAATATAAGACTTTTTCTGTTCAATCATAATGTAAACAGTATTTTTACTGTACCTCCTGTAGTAAACAGTAAAGTGAAAAAAATTTTTTTAATGGAATGCTTTTGAATGTGAACACTACTTGTGGACATACAGTTCCCAACCAAGAAATGTAGTGTAAAAACGGTGTATTGCATGTTTTGCATGCAAATACCTGTAAAACTGAAACATAAAAGTCTATGCAGTTTATGTAATGTCAACAATAGCCAGTATTTTGGAACCTGGTCTACTTTGATTGACTCCATGTACCTTGTGAAGTGAAAACAAGTGTTATTCTTTGACAGAATAATTTCCTTTTGAGTCAGATTTCCAGTGTTTTGGTAAAGTTAGTGTGTGCAGAGAAAGATGTGGTCTATTTTAAAATGAAGAGTTAGTATATATTTCACTAGCATGGACCACGCCACAACCATGTGTAAAGATTTAATGAACATTATGAATGTGCAAAATTGATGTGGATGTCGTTTGATGGCTGGACTGGGAGGATGTGTGATGACCGGGTGGAGGAGACTCAGAGTGGGGGTTCCGTCTCGGAAGCAGTTTTCGCCCGAATAGTTTACAGACCCCCATACGGTACCTAGATGAGACATGAGAGAGATGTGCAGCAGGAAGGGAAGAGGGGTAAGATGGATGAAGGAGAGGCAAACCTAAGTTAACAAATAAACTCCATTTAACAAAACGTGTTTTTGAGAAGAAAATTACCCATTTGGCCAATTGTGTGTTTTGTAGGTGTGAATCTGTGTTAAGAGTTTAGAAACAGAATCTGAAGTATGGGTAAGCGCTTGTTAGGGATTGAAAAAAACTGTAATGCTCAACGACCCCGAAAAAGGCCCAAGTTCCAGGCTGGATAGAAAATCACCTGTAGAGGCTAAAAGACCCTGGAGAGACCTCCATGACCGCTAACTCGTTAGCATTTAGCTGCAACAATCGGTAAGATTCTGTCTTTTATGGTTATTAAATGATTGAAATATGAATCAGCGCATCCATGTGTACAAGAGTCAACATATAGGGCATATATAAACTTTCAAATAACAGATGGAGGAGGTTCGTCAATACTTTAAGAGACACAATTTTGAAGAAAGAGAAATTTGAGAAATTTTGTCAGAGATGACAGCCTTTTTTATTTTTATAATTGAATTATGTTTTTGGACTTCCTATAGGCCTGCTGGTCTAGGACGTTAGCCCATCTATAATATTACAGAATGGCCATCCCTGCTTTGCCTTTATTTTGATACATTTACTGTACTTTTACTTTGGGGTCATCTGACCTACTTGTCTGGTTTTTGTCTTAATCCAAAGGAGAAACAAAAAACTAAATCAGAATGAATTTGCTTTTCTCATTATACATTTTGGATTAACAAATGAAAAATGAAAAAAATACAGACGCTCACCTATGCAGTCTATCAACAGTGATTACTAGCACAAACATACAAATAAATTATGAGTAAGAATAAAAGTAAAGTAGTAAACACCTTTCTTGAGTAACCATCTATTGTTCCAAATATGAAGACCTTGAAATCAAAAGGATGAGATGACATTGAGCAGTCTATAAAAAGAGCTGCATTAACTCAACACCCATAATAAAGTAGCCTACATGAATAAGTAAATAAAGTACATGAATAAATACCTTACCTTATGAAGGCTGCTGTATGAACTATGACTTCCTGATGATGCAACCCAGCTGTGTCATTCTCTCCAAAATTCCTGGAGCGGCGCCTCTGCATGGACTCCTTGATGCGATTCCACTGAACTCTATGTCCGTTTGCTTGCAGACAACCTTTAACCATTCTGTATCCTGTGATAGGGATCCTGGATTTTATAGAGGACAGCATCATCCAGTTGACTGTCGGATAAACTGCTGTATGTACAGTACATAGAGTGCACCCCTCCCCCATTTAGTTTGTTCTGTTGGTGCTGAATAGTCTGTAGCCCTCTATCTCTACATTTTTCCCATTCTCATCATTTAACCAGGTTTCAAACTACATGTCATACACTCTCAGGTACTCCTGGATTTTGTCACTCCTGGGAAGTTGTTATAGAGACTTCTGCTGTTGAAGTGTATTATTGACAATGTTCCATCCATAATGACATTTTGGTATAATACTCACAGTTATAATTGTTAATATTGTAAAGATGGTTCTCAGGATCTATGCCATTTTAAATGTCATGCTCATATTAACAGCTACCTGTATATTCCAATAATCCTATTCCTCCAAGGTCATCATCATTCACATCTCTAAATGGTAAAGAGATATCCATATTGTGTGTGTGCGTGTGTCAGTCGATCTTTTTAGGAAACTATATGCCTGTGGTGTTCATATGTCCTACTACATACTAATACTTGCATAACAGATGCATACACATATTGACAATACATTTGTATGTATAGTATGCAAAGCCTCCACACATTATACATGTATAGAACACATTCTTATGTTTCTCACACATACCCTTACATATTGTATACTGAAGAGAAAAAATATATATATTTCTTGTTTGTGAGAATTTCTGTCTTGTCAGATCAACACACATATTAAATTTGTAGTATCAAACTCTAGCATGCATACATATTTCATTAAACCGCATAACCCATTGCTGATGTACAGTATTCCCATTTCATGACTCTGTAAGACTGTTTATATTTGTGTGTGTGGCAACAGAATGAGAGAGAATACATACTTTAATAACCATATGTATAATACATTTTAAAAGGAAAATAACATGCAGCATTTAAAGTGTTGTTTACTTCCTAGTGGAGTTATTGATACACTGTGTGAGTCACTGTATGCATGTGTATGTGAGCTTCTGGCAGCACATGACAGAGCTCGGGGAGGTTTCTGGAAGCGGCTGGCACGGGTGTTTGACAGCACTTGGTGATAAAGTTGGCTGTTGAAGTTGTGAGGTAAGAACTGATGAGAGCAAATCCAGGTACTGGAGGTTGGCAACACTTAGGTTAACACTGCCATCTATTCAACGATAGCTCTTCTTTATTTGGATTTATATCTCCCACTGAATCTCAACAGACTACAATCACCAGAATAAACAAAAAGAAACTTAAATAACTTGAACCAACAAAAGCAACAAAAGGATGCAGTACTCGAGTCCAGGACTGGGACTCCAGTTGCAATTCTCTGGACTTGTTACTCGACTTGTACTCGTGCTCTGATGACTTGGACTCAGACTCAAGGATTAATGAAATAGGACTCAGGAGATGGATGAAGTTTCTGACTACTTTTTTGTGTAATAGGTGGTGATTGAGTACTGGAGTGCTGGACTCGGATTGGAGTCTTGGACTTGTACTCAAGTCTGACTCAAGAAGCTATTCTCTGGGCTTGAGTCTGACTCAAGTCACTATTCTCTGGACTTGTTTCCAAATCAAGTCGCTATTCTCTGGTCTGGTCAAGAGACCGTTTACCGGAGCTCCAACTGTTAATGCTGCTAATAGTTACACCAGGACAGGATGTTCCTTCAAAGGCAGGTTTTGATTAATTATGGAAATGTTGAAGTCTCGGCCATAGTAACAGAGTGGTTCTAATTCCTAAAGCTGCATTAATTGATTTTTGGCCACGAGATAAAAGGAGGACTCCATCACAAACTGTCTTCTAAGTGTCTGACAACATTTCGGAAAGGATATCTAAGGAGATCTTTTTTTAACCATAAAAACATCAAGAACAATGTAAAAATCTAGACTCAATGTAAATGAACAGTAATTTTAGCATTGTAAAATACACTTCATTAAAGCTGACATAAATGAAATAATATAAAACTATGAAAAGCCCTTTTGGGTTGTCTTTCTTTTCACGTTCAAAACTCTGGTTCTGGTTGAAGAGCCTAGGCAAAAACTATGAGTTAATACATGAGAGAGCACTGAGCTGCCGTGAGTCTCTCCCATTAGCTCCGAGGCCTTGTATTTGAAAAGAGAACCTATTAGCCTAATCCGATTCAGTCTACCATTACAGCCCAGTTAAATGCAATTAAGGGCCTAGTCAGTGTAATCTGCTCTTATTTAATACAGGCGCATGTGGATGAGCATTTGTTGGCAACCATAAATTTAGAGATCAACAATAAAGGGGGTGACTACATACAGCAGTAAATTTTACATATGTCTAAATGCATTAACCTGTTATTTATGACAATTTGATGAACTACTTCCAGGAAGGCTCCTCTTGTGTATCCTCGGTTATAGCTCCTCGATGATCCCTTCACGATGCTCACTTTGCTTTTTGCGTTGTCTCTGACGCTGAGAACGACTGACCAAGCATCACTATTTTACGAGTTGGGGTTGAGAAGGGGTTGTGGGTACACCTGGGCTGAATCTCATCACCCTCATCTCCTTGGTTCTCGGCTGAACCAGAAGGTATTCGCTCCCTCCTCGGTGAAGGCGGTGCCCCGAGGACAGAGGAGCAAGCATCGAGGAGGGATCATCGAGGAGCTATAACCGAGGATACACAAGAGAAGCCTTGCTTTAATAAGTACTATCACTGAAGGAAGACTTGACACATGTTTATACTGCTGAAAAAACCACATGCACCACATGTATGCAGATTTATGCAGATACATCATGATCCATAAAATGTATATTGGTATAATTGCAGTGCTTCAGCAGGATAATGGAACATTCTTATTTTAATAGTTCTCCCTGCTCCAGAGCTTGGCCTGCTGGTTACATTGACTATTGTAATGATGCCTCCACATCATGCATTTATGCATGTGAACTACATGTACACTAAGAATACATTCACACCCTCTGGAACACATTATTTCTTATTTAGTATGTTGCCTATATATTCAGAACCTATAGTCTTTAACTCTGTTTAGATTCTCTCTGCATGGACACACATCACAATGTCACTATAACAAATGACTCAGTTAGGCATGAAATCCGTCATATTTTATTTTTAGCCCTGCAAGCAAAAAGGTTGAGTTGGAGAAAAAAGCTTTTGTCACACTCAGACCTACATAAATGAGACAGCACTGTACATGGTGGTCTTATGACTGTCAGTCCCAATAGTCACTATCCATTAAAGTTGCAATCTGACCCAGAAAAGTTTCAACACAGCTCAAGCCTGGATGGAATGCTATTCCATTCAAGTTTACAGCACATGAGCTTGAATGCAGACGGCCCCCCACCCGAAATCACTGTTTTAAATTTATTGTTTCATATGCACTAAAAGACCAAATGATAATAACAAAGAGTGAATGGAGCCTGTGGTTCCTTGTTTTTTATATATAGTTGCCTGGACACACACTGTGTCACCTTCTCATAAATCGGTTTGCATTTGCAATTCCTATGAAAATTGAAATTATGCCGACCGTTGACATGACGACCGGTCACGTGACAGCTAAGCAGCTGTGATGGTCAGTGTTGTGAGTAACACGTTACAAAAGTAATGCAGTAATCACAGTATTCTTTTTTTTAATGCATCACTAATTACATTTTGGTAATATTATACTAGTTACCATCTCAGTAACATGAGTTTTTAACGCATCATTTAGTGGTGTTATGTTTTTTTAAGAATCCACAGACAGCGAAACATTCTTCACAGAACGTTCCTGCAGCTGTAGTCGATGGTGGAGGTCACTGCAGATACATTTGTGAGATGGATATTATTTTCAGGAGTTATGATGCTGTGTTGAAGTAAGCTGTCCCATCTCTGTCCAAAGACAGAACGGACAACATCCGTGTCCCAAAAGGGGACAGATCTGACAACATATGTGTCCCAACAGGGGACAGAACGGATAACATCTGTGTCCCCACAGGGGACAGAATGGACTACATCTGTGTCCCCACAGAGGACAGAATTGACAACATCTAGGTCCAAACAGGGGACAGAATGGACAACATCTGTGTCCCAACAGGAGACGGTACGACAACATTTGTGTCCCAACAGGAGACAGAATGGACAACATCTGTGTCTCAATAGGGGACAGAACGGACAACATCTGTGTCCCAACAGGGGATGGTCAGCGTGGACAGCAGTGTGTCCGAGCTGCTGACAGATAGAAACATGTCTGAATTAATATTGATGCTTGCTACACATAATATCATTGCATATTATCAGCCGTGGAGAGTAACTATGGTAACTAAGCCTGTAGTGGAATGGTTTCCAATGACGATCGTGTCTTCTACTGGGATCATTTGTTCAATATGTTGCACTTTTACAAACTAGAAAGTGAACAACATAAGCTAAACGGACATATTTTGCATCTAGCGTCTCATGTTCAGCTCAGTAAATAGGAAGAGTACACAACAGACAACTTCCGTGTAGGCTACTTCAAAATAAAAACAAATTCACACGCTAGCTGCCAAGTCAGTTGTCAAATGCATGGTGGACCAGAAGACAACGCAAGGGTTAAGATTAGAAGCACAGTGGTTGTTTGTATGAAGACACCGGTCCAGTGAAGTAGTACTTAATCATTAGTGCGAGCACCCGTTTCCTGAGTAAAAGTCTTCTTAAAAAGAGTTTTCCCCTTTAACCCTTGTATTGTCTTCCAGTCAACATGAAAAAAAGAGTTTTTTCAACATTATCGCTTTTCCAACATTTTTCTCACTTTTTCCATGTTGTGGGGGCTTTTTTTCCGACGTTTTTGGCAAAGTTTTTGATATTTGTATTGTTGACATTTTCAGCGCTTATTACGACAGCAACATTTTTTTTTTCTGACAACATGAGGGTTAACTTCTGCTCCTCCGCTCCCTCTGTCATTATTTTTTCTCATTATTTGTTTATCTTTTTTCTTTGGTTTGCATCTGTTTTTACCCTGTTCTTAAACTCCTTTAGCACTTTGCGATTGATTTTTAAATTTTTCTTGTATTATTATTATTATTGAAGGCCCTGTAATTCAGGACCCATCCATCCATCACCTAGTCTGTGAACGGACATTATAGCTGTCATATTGATATACATTGTAGAGTTTACATTAACAGACACATGGAATACAAATTGTAGTAGCTATACTGTATATACTAGGGAAAGATTATCGGGCCATTTTTTGGCAGTTTACAGATTATCTGTATCAATGTTTTATTTGCCTGCTAACTGTTAAAGTTTATGAATTAAAAAGTGGGCTACGTTGTCTCGGATACAGCTCTGTGTCTCTTCCTCTTCTTTGGTTTCACTCTCTTAATGTCCTGCCCATAATGCTACCTGTCTCTCTTTTACTGCGTATTATGTTAAAGGTTTCTAATTTATTTAATCATTTCTTAAAGCTTATTAAGTTAATTAAGTACCATCCCCAAATCTTAATTTTGATTGATTTTCATGAATGATTTTCATTTTCTCTGATAATGCATGTCCCTTGGTCTGTAAGTGTATAGCCTGCTGTGCTGTTAGCCTGCGTTGCTCCGTGTTCAATGACGCAGCAAAAATAAGTTAGATTAATCATTAATGTTCTGGGGATAGCTCTAGATTTGGGACATAGCAATTTGTCACAAACTGTAAAAAAAACAAGAAGAAAGAAAAAAATAAGAAAACAACACCTCAAATTGCATCCCCAGCAGCAACACCCCTCCCCCCACTCTTGTAAAAAAAACACTCTTGTAGATTGAATGTCAGTCAAAACACAGCTCTCACATTTAAGGGAATGGAGCTTTTGAAATCAGATTTATTGAAGGTGACAGCAGGGAAAATGGCGGCAGACTCATCCATCCATCCATCTTCATCTGCTTATCCGGTGTTGGGTCGCGGGGGCAGCAGCTCCAGTAGGGAACCCCAAACTTCCCTTCCCTGAGCCACATCAACCAGCTCCGACTGGGGATCCCGAGGCGTTCCCAGGCCAGGTTGGAAATATAATCTCTCCACCTAGTCCTGGGTCTTCCCCGAGGCCTCCTCCCAGCTGGACGTCCCTCCACCTAGTCCTGGGTCTTCCCCGAGGCCTCCTCCCAGCTGGACGTTGCCTGGACCACCTCCCTAGGGAGGCACCCAGGAGGCATGCTCACCAGATGCCCGAACCACTTCAACTGGCTCCTTTTGATGTGAAGGAGCAGCGGCTCTACTCCGAGCTCCCTTGGATGACTGAGCTTCTCACCCTATCTCTAAGGGAGACGCCAGCCCCCCTCCTGAGGAAACCCATTTCAGCCGCTTGTACCTGGATCTCGGGAGACTCGTATTGACACAAAAACGCTGTTGATGTTCGGAATGACAAGCAAATGACAAGCAGCGTCTAAAGTTCTCTGTAGACCAGGGGGGAAGAGATTTGAACAAGGACTTTAAAATGCAAAGTTAACACACAAGAAAGTAAAGTACACACACACACACCAGCAGTTATAAATACATAAACAGGCACACTTACACAGGCAGTATTAACCGTAGGCTACTAAATTTGCTCTCTCAGCTCATTTCACACCCACAGATCTCATAAAGCTGAATTGATTTCCTGCTCACCACAGGTACACACACACACACACACACACACATTTGCCATCTCAGCTTACACCTACAGATCTTAGATAATAGGACACCCTGATTACTGCTGCTGCGTAACACACCCACACACAAACACACACACATACACGCACATGTGCACACCAGACTGTAAAATTTGTGGATGAAGCTTCCGGGTCTGCAAAGTAAAGCCAATGTGGAAGTGCCTTAAAGCTGCATTATATCTCATTTCCAGCTGGGGGCGACTCCACTGGCTCCAAAAAGAATTTGTTTCTATATAGTTTATATCGACGACGTTTCATTTCCGCGATTGTTCAGGTGACGGCAGAAATTCCGCGAAAATTCTTTTCGTCCGGATGTCTATCCCCTTCTTCTTTCTTTGTGTTGGCGTTCTACCCTCTAGTGGATTTCTGAGGACTATGGTTACCTGGTCCTCAGATCTCTGCAGGGTAAATCCAGACAGCTAGCTAGACTATCTGTCCAATCTGAGGACTATGGTTACCTGGTCCTCAGATCTCTGCAGGGTAAATCCAGACAGCTAGCTAGACTATCTGTCCAATCTGAGGACTATGGTTAACTGGTCCTCAGACAGTAAATTCAGACAGCTAGCTAGACTATCTGTCCAATCTGAGGACTATGGTTACCTGGTCCTCAGATCTCTGCAGGGTAAATTCAGACAGCTAGCTAGACTATCTGTCCAATCTGAGGACTATGGTTAACTGGTCCTCAGATCGCTGCGGGGTAAATTCAGCTAGACTATCTGTCCAATCTGAGGACTATGGTTACCTGGTCCTCAGATCTCTGCAGGGTAAATCAGGACCATGCATCCATAAAAAACAATGGCTTGGTAAGTTTCATCATGTTGCAACAAACATGGCGAAGCCCGTATTGCCTAATGCTTTCCAAAGACAACCAGCTCACGTCTAACGTAAAAGCCTGTCATCATATGTAAAGACTGGGTTATTTCAGTCATTAGGTTTCTATTAAAATCAATGTGTGTATTTCCACTGACTGCAGAGCGGCTGTGTTACGAGCTTGGCGATCCACAGCAATTTTAAAAATAAAATAGAGAGTGCTCACGGCAGATCATATCTCCCTGCACTACACCTTAAAAACACAGCACAGAGTTGCTCCCCCCCAACTCCTCTGAATGGAAACAAACTGTTGTTGGTTTTGTGGTTCTATACTATATGACTTTGCGAGATCTCGTGGGTCCTCGAGACTTCAGTTGTCAGTCATGTCCGCAGCCGTTCCGTAACAAATCCGGCCCTGGTGGGTGTTGACGGACAGCGGAGCACAGAGCCGACACGCAGCCGCTCTGCAACCGGTGGAAATTAAGAGTTATTAGTTGGTTAGAAGCGGCCAAGGCAACCTGTTAACTGGTTAGCAACCTCCACTACTTCTACTCTGTTTACCGGCAGATTAAAGCCAAACATGCTATTTAGCCCAGTTTATTTGTTCAAGACCAGTTGATGGGAACGTACCTAATTCACATTCAGGAAAAACCCTTTAGAAGTCAGCTTGAATTCTTTTTCTGCCTCGTTTGCTTTCAATTAGCCAGGTCTGACGCAGTTACTCGGTTACTTACGCATTAATGAGAGGGATGTATACATCCACTTCATGCTGAGGTCAAACAATTCAAGTGTACACAGGGATTATTTCTAGGTCACTAGAGTAAGTGTAAGCGTAAACACCACCTGTGGTGTTAAACAGAGTCTCAGTTCCACAAGTCACACAGAGACAAGTTTAGAGAATAGTTTTATAGACATTGGGCTCTGGTGGTCCTCTGCCAATAAAAATGTTTTTGTATTTGAAACTATTTCCTGCAGTTCTACACTGTAAGAAATTTAACTTAAAATGTACAGTAAGTTACTGTAACAATTGTCCAGCAAGTTACTGTGAAAACAGTGTGGAGGGGACATGTGCCCCCATGTCCCCAGTGGAAATTATGCCCCAGAATCTACTAGACCTAAAATCTTAAGACAAGTGAAGAAATACGTATTTTTTGGGATGACTGGGGATAAACTATTGTAATGACAGAACCTGTTACCACGTTATGACAAAAGGACACTGGGTACTGGACAGTTTGGTAGTTCCTCTGGGTCTAACAGGCCTGAAGAAACACAGATAAGAGTGTCCCCAACAGCCAGTGTGAAGAAGACATCACACACTCTGATTGAGCTCAGCAGAAACACACTACAACAAGCACATTAAAGACTGAGAAAAACAGTTTGCAGCACAAATGTTTGACTTTTCTGAATCTTAACATTATTGGGATTAAAGTTAACTTAACATTATTCTACATGCCACAGATGTGTTTAAGTGCTCATGTGAGCGAGTCGGGGCTTCACTCTGTGTGTGTGTTTGTGTGTGTGTGTGTGTAGGATCAGAGGTGTCTGTGTGTGATATAGTGTGTGTGCGTGTTTGGAGAGTCAATTTGCTGCTAACTGGCACCGTCTCCTGGGACTCGTGAGTCACTATGGCAACAACTGGAGACAAAGATCAGGGTGGGAGAGACCCGAGAGATAAGAGAGGAGGGGAAGGGAGGGGGGAGGATCAGGACATGGCTGCGAGGAGCCTCTTCTTCCAGCTTATTTGTAGTAGAAAGAATGAGACTGTGGCCCTGGATATTTAATACAGGAAATATTTGATAAAATATTACTAATATTAGCCTGTGACATGCCGCGGATAGTGAAAGGTGCTCATCACATGAGAGGATTGAAGAGGATTAGGGCCACACTTTAAAAAGTATTGGAGTTCTGAGTTTAAAGTTATAATTTAGAATTTAACCTTTTTGATACCATTTTTAAAATTTTGATTTTTAACTCAGAATTCTGACTTTTAACTTGAAACTCGAATACACTGTACACATGTGGCTGCTAATCCTCTTCCTTCATATAAACAGTCTGGGTGATTTTCACTAGCTGTTTTCCTTTTGGAGCAGCATGCCATGGTCTGTTTCTGCAGTAGAGCTGTTGGAAGACGCTACTGACTGATTTATTTCCTTCGTGGTAGCATTACACAAGTCGTCAATTATACATTCTACAGTTATCTAAGCCTAGTAGATGTAAGCCTATTAGGTATGTCAAAGTGCTGGATTTATACCAGATATTGTTGTCATTGTTGTGTTAGATAAAGTGACCATGGGATGGAGGTTAAGAAAAAAGAAGGTGGAAGATAGATAGAGGTGGTATGGGAGAAGGAGAGGTGAGAAAAGCTCCACTCCAATTGCAGTTTTCCCATTCAGTGCATGTCAGTCGATAGGCTGGAAGGGAGGGAGGGGGAAGGAAGGACAGACATGTGGAGGAGACGTGGATGCAGGACAAGGAGAAGAGGGTCAACCAAATGGAAGGAGAGATAGATGGAGAGAGGAAAGGTAAAAGATGGAGAGATTGGGAAGATATGTAGAGACGGGTGAGGGGGTTTGGAGCAGGGGTGAATAAGGGCAAGGAGGAGGGAAGATGACAGCAGGTTTCATCAGTGACACCTTTTTGACAGAGAGGGCTCTGTGTGTGTGTGTGTGTGTGTGTGTGTGTGTGTGTGTGTGTGTGTGTGTGTGTGTGTGTGTGTGTGTGTGTGTATGCGCGTGCAAACATACAGTATGTGTGTGTCAGCTCAAGGTCTTACACATCTCTCTCTTCCATTAAACTGAGCAAACACACTTTGGCACCACCTGTCGACTCAAAGCCTTCCCAAATGGGCTGACGGACGGAGGCGGGGGTGGCACTTTGCTGCACTTCCTCTTCCTCTTAATAAATAACATGGACGGGAAGAATGAATGCCTTTGTGTTTTACTGTACGATGAATTGAGACCTCCATTGGACATCTGCTCTAGATGTAACGTGTAGATGTCCAAAGGAAGTTTGACCCAAAGTTCTTATTCCATCTTTTTTTAAATACCCAACAGTCCAAATTTCAATAAAAACAGGTTGACTTGCAGCTGTGCAAGGATGGATTTGACATTCAAGGCGGGTCTTCCCACGTTATATTGCCAATGAGGATTTATCGCCTGTGATGTTGATCAAACTCTCTGGCCAGATCCAGCTAGGCGAAGAGATAAAGTCTAGTGTTTTCTGTACTTTGTCAGATCTTTTTTTGTTTTTGTTTTTCTGTAATTGTAACCTGTACTCGAATCACTGAGAAGTAGAATTGCTCAAAGTGTTTTAGGTTAGCAACAGCAGTGTGTAACTGGTTCAAACTGAATTAAGTTATATGAAATGGTTTCATATGGTAGCAAAATATGTTTTTAATCAATTTGTGTATCGTTTTTGCAGGACTGTTTCATTTTGCAAAGGGTCTGAGGTGTTCTGCTAATTGGATGTGTGGTTGTGCTAATTGTGTGTCGTGTTTTGAAAAACCGGTCATGTGAATTGCAAGGAAGTGACATCATGATATACTTCTGTGTCTAATGTACACAAGTGTATTTAGTGTTTTGCAGATCACTGTGTATCGTTTTGCAAAATATGTGAGGCTGCACAGGCTGAACGTTAAGCTCATTGAGAGTTAGCTTTTGATAATTGTGTAATATGTTTGATTTTGGTGTGTAAGCAATTGGCAAAAACTCTAAGTTTGTGGTTGAGCACCATGTCAAGGTACTTGTACTCAGTGATAGTATCTAAGGGGTCCCCATGTATAAAAGTGGGTTTAGGGGACTGTGCTTTCCTAAAATCAATTAACATCTCCTTTGTTTGGGAGGTACAGTATTTAAGATAATGTTTGACTTCTTGAGAACTGGCCCATGCTCCTCTTCCTGGTCGTATAGGAGACTAACCAGGGCAGTATCATCTGCATACTTAATAAAGTGCCTGTTAGGTAAAGTGCATGGGTTTGTGTACAGGATGAACATCAGAGAAGATAAGACACATCCTGAGGAGATTCTGTACAAGGATGGTCATTTTGTCAGAGAGTGACATACCAACTCTGACTCGCTGTACTCTAAGCTAAGATAATCAACAATCCACGAGACCACATCATCTTCAAGTAATAATTCAGTTAAAATATTTGTTAAATCACTGGGCTTAATGGTGTTAAAAGCAGAAGAAAAAGATGCAGCAGAGTTGCAACAGCATCTTCAACTCCTCTGGATGCTAAAGCAAATGGCATAGGGTCGGTGCGGGGCGGCCACAGTGCAGCATCCAGTTCATGCGCAACACAGCATTTCAACTGTTATGTACGGACATGTGGAAATGACCAAAATTGCACTCATTTCAAACTTTCAATTCAAAATGGCAGAATGCTTTTTTTTCTTTTCTTTAATTTCTTCCTTATCATTTTTGTAGTCTTTGTGGGTATTACACAGGGGAGCCACATAACCTGAGCCATTTCCCTGTGCAATCAAATTCCCAAACCCAAAATTAAAATCTTAACAGTCTTTACTTGAGACATTTTCACAGGGTAGAGACAGGCTTGATGGTCAGACCACCAATTTTGGTGCAGTCAACATTTTGAATATGTTCCAAAATGAACTTCCTCAAAAGGTAATTAATTTCAGTGGCTTTTTTAAAAACCAGATAAAGAATAATAATGGGAGAGAAAGAAATCTCTTTTGGTTTCAATAGGGCTTTACTGCTATCTGCGCTCCGGCCATAATTAAGTGATCCAAATAGAGGCAGTTTAAAACATGGCAGATGGTTTTAAGTGGTTGCCAAGCCATCCACATTTCAGTTAGTTTTTGGACGTCATGTCCTCCAGGCCAAAGAGAAGAAGGACCATCCAGATTGTTATCAGCGCAAATTTCAAAAGCCAGCATCCGTGATGCTATGGGGGTGTGCCCAAGGTAACTTGCCCAGCTGTGGAGGCACCATTAATGCTGAAAGGTACATTCAGGTTTTGGAGCAACATAATGTATGCTCCCATCCAAGCAACGTCTTTTTCAGGGACGTCCCTGCTTATTTCAGCAAGACAATGCCAAGCCCCATTCTGCCAGATAAAGAATAATAATAATTCTTTTGGTTTCAACAACAGTGTGGCTCCGGCCATAATTAAGTGATCCAAAAAGGAGTGCAGATGGACTAACTGGCCTGCCCAGCCAGTCCCATTTCAGACCTGTCTCCAGGCCAAAGAGAAGAAGGACCCATTGAAAATGTGAGGCACGTTGTAAAGCGCAAAATACGACACCAGAGACCCCGGACTATTGAGCAACTTAAGTCATTCATCAAGCAAGAATGGGAAAAATTCCACCTACACAGCTTCAAATATTAGTGTCCTCAGTTCCTTATTGAGTTTTGTTAAAATGAAAGGACTATTGATGTCAACAAGCAAGAATGGGAAAAATTCCACCTACACAGCTTCAAAATATGTCCTCAGTTCCTTATTGAGTCCTGTCCTAGTTTTTTGGAATGTGTTGCAGGCTTCAAAAACAATAAATCAATTTGAACATTAAATATCTTGTCTTTGTGGTGTATTCAATTGAATATAGATTGAAAATTATTTGCAAATCACTGTATTCTGTTTTTATTTATGTTTCACAAAACGTCCCCAGTTAGGGGGGCTAACTAATAACTAACCACCAACTGTTGATGATTGGCTGGAACAATGTGTTGTGACTTGTTCACTCCTTTCTGTTTGTTTTCCATTTACACAGCCAGCTTTTATTTTCAGAGGACACAGAAAATACACAGTTGGGTGACAGTGAGAATATATTTACAATTACTAAAAGGGTGTTGGATTAACATCACTTGCTAACGCCTACTTAAATCGCTTTAACCATTCACACACATTCATACATTGTGGCCAAGGCTGCCATACAAGGTGCCACCTGCTCATCAGATGCACACATTCACACACATTCACATTCACGTGGTGCAGCATCCAGAGCAATTTGGGGTCCAGTGTCTTGCCCAAGGCCACTTTGGCTTAGGACTGTAGGGGCCAGGGATTGATCCACCATCATTCTGACTCGTAGGCGATGTCTCTAACACCTGAGCCACAGCCGCTCGACCAGCGGTCCAGTTTCATTCATTCCCTGCTAGACCATCAGTTTCTATGCTGCTGTCATGATTTTTTCTTTTTTGACAGCCTGCCCATCTTTCTACTTAAACCAAAACCTGCCAATCCATCCCTGCCAGTAAGTCTATATACCTGCAACAAATCCCTGAACTGATCCCGTCTGCCATACTTCAATGCATGATGATAAAACGCTTGAACAGCTGGTTCAATCTCAACAACACATTTCCTGCAGCTCTGGCACAGGAAAATGATTTCTCTTCGTCTTTAATCCTGCCTAGAAAGCTCTAATTGGCTCAGATGTATTCATAACAGGGAAAACCGCTGTCACTAAGAAATTACATCAGACTTATTTAAAAAATCAGAGGTTTGGGCAACGATTGAAAGGTTTTTGAAAAAGTATATCCCTTTTCTAGCTGTTTTGTTTCTGTAATTGTTTTTTGCTATATTCAATTAAAAAAAAAAATCTAGCCATATTAGTTTGACTTTATCTGGTAAATGGACTGTATTCATATCATGCTTTTCTAGTCTTAATGACTACTCAAAACCGTTTAACAGGGATTGAACCACAGCCAACAGAGCCACAGGCGCGCCAGGTTCACATAGAAAGGAACAGACAATCACATAAGAGTGGCACTCAAAGCATGCCTATATCTAAAGATCGAATATCTGTACTGCCCACACACACACACACACACACACACACACACACACAGGGACAAATGCACACACACTGAGAAACAGCGTCATCAGACATCAGCGGCGCTGCCAAGGACCATCAACCTCATGCAGGGAGGGCTAAAGAGCCTTGACAACAGACGCTGGGATGACAAGATGGATGGCTGACATATGGCTGAGAGAGGACAGTGAGGAAGATAGAGAGAAACACACAAAGAGTAAACACTAAGCAGAAAGAGACAAGGACTGAGATGTTAAAGGTAGATTTGTTACTGGCTTTACTGGTCCCTGAATGTAAACATCACCTTTCCTTAATCAGTGTTTGCAAAGCAAAGATGCACTTGGGGTCCCCATTTTCTGGAGAGTATGTTTTCTCAAGCACCGTTTTCTTACATAACAATATGATTTTGTCCCTCTCAAAGAACAGCAGTTGAGATTAGGTTGCATTCATGGCCTTTAAGATTAACACAGAGGTGATATATTTTGTCTCCCAGAAAAACTCATCTTAAAGTCCATAGACACTCTTCCAACATGCACATTAATACAATTTTGTTTTTACCTGGGGTGCCTAAACTTTCGATATCTTGTAGGGGTGACTCCAAATACAATAGGAGGGGGCTAATGTCAGATTTTACATAGAATTGCATGTTTTTTCTGAATAAATCCTGACATATAGTATAAATATCAGTCTTTTAATGATACTGTTAATAATAATTAGAAGTAAGGGTAGTCATGTGGACAAAAATCTGAAGGGCTGCTACTCAGTATTATTACAACTAAAGATTTTTTTATTGTGGCTTCCTGATAGTAAAGCATACAATTCAGGGTTTCCACACCTTCTTCAACATCAATTCAAACTCTGACATTAATAAACAGAAAAACAGAAACAAAATTTTTACTTTGTGAGGAAGAATCTTTCACTCCAGCCTACAAAAAACATTTCTTGCAAGTAACAAGTAACAGAGATGCTCAGGGCAAATGTACCAAAGTAAAAGTATACATTTTATTTAGGAAAAGTAGTGGAGTAAAAATGAAGGTTTCCAGAAACATAAATAACAAAGTAAAGAACAGATGCGTGGAAATTCTACTTAAATACAGTAACAAAGTATTTGTACCTTTCTACATTACAACACTGGTAATAGATGATGTATCTGCTGTGCCATTCATCAGAAGCTTTGGCTTTTAAAACTTAAGGCCCAAACAAATATGTACTGCAGCTTCATGCAACTCCAAATATGTGGTATCAAGATAAATGATTCTTGCTCCACCACAATTTCTTCAGGCACCTGAAAACGTAACCTGATAAGTTAGCTTACATGTTTAGGTCAGCATTGGCCATAGAACGTACGGGAGGTTAACTCTGAATATCAGTCTCTAGATGTTCTAAAAAGATTAATAAGCGTTTTTACACTTAAAACTTACACACTTAAAACTATGAGATGATTGAGACTTGACTAAGACTCTAGATCAGAGACTTGACTGGGACTCTAGTTCAAAGACTTGAGACCTGACTGGGATTCTAGCTCAGAGAGCTGACTTGGACTTTAGTTCAGAGACTTGACTTAGACTCTAGCTCAAAGACTTGATTTGGACTGTAGTTCAAAGACTCTAGTTCAAATAATAGAATTGAATTAGAGGGAGGCAGGGCAGTCCAGCCTGACCCAGCAGGGGAGAGTTCTATCCTGACCAGGCTCCTCTCTTTACCCTATCTCTCTTAATTAAGCTGTTATAGTTTTAGACTTCCGGGGGGACTTCCTTTGACACACTGAGCTGTGTGCATCCTTTGTGTGCATCCATGTCCCAGAAATGCTTGTTACTAACCTAGCTCTGGGGAGTCATTCCCTGGAGTCCTTATGTTCTTGTTCCCCCAGCATGTTTCCTTGGATCAGGGAGGCTCCATGATCATGGTTGCAGCTGTTGCCGTTGTCCCGCTACACGCCCTGCAATGCCCTGTTACACCCTGCTACGCTCTGCTGTGCCATTTAACGTCCTGCAGTGTCCTGCTATGCCATGAACTACTACAATCTACTATTTCTAGTCACTGTTCCATTATCTTTACAGTGACTATCATTGCCACCCCAACTGGCCCAAAATACTTTTGATGTCATTCTACTGGTCAATGTATGAATGTAATTACGATCATTCTACAGACAGGTGCACCACATATGCCACTTAACACCCAGATGCAATATGGCAAGTGCTCAGGATCTCCTCAGACGCTAAATGTGGCTGGACTGGAAGTGTGTGGAACATCATACAGTTGGACAATGGAGAAGTAGATTGTGGCAGCAGGGGTTGGAAGAGTGTCTATGGACTTTAAGATGAGTTTTTCTGGGAGACAAAATATATCACCTCTGTGTTAATCTTAAAGGCCATGAATGCAACCTAATCTCAACTGCTGTTCTTTGAGAGGGACAAAATCATATTGTTATGTAAGAAAACGGTGCTTGAGAAAACATACTCTCCAGAAAATGGGGACCCCAAGTGCATCTTTGCTTTGCAAACACTGATTAAGGAAAGGTGATGTTTACATTCAGGGACCAGTAAAGCCAGTAACAAATCTACCTTTAACATCTCAACCTTTTCTAAAAAGATCATCATTTTCAACACTCTCCTCTGTGGTGACGAGCACTAAAGCTCTGACTCTTGACATTTTAAAGAGTTGTTGCTAGTAATGACAGCAATCTGAGGAAGGCTTTCGCTCTCACATCATCCAGGATAAACGGCTGTTAAAGGAGGTTGAACTGACTCACAGGCATCTACACACTTAGCAGGGGAGATTCCAGATTTCTTAAGTTGGGGGCACGGGGGGGGTGTAACGTCAGCAATGCCTTGATTTAAATATCTACATATTTTAAACAACTGTTGGTCTATTTCTTCACCTCTTCCAGCGTTATCTGGCGATGCCGCTAGAGCAGAGGTCGGCAGGGGTTACAATGGTTATGTGTCTTCAACGGCAAGGAGGTTCTCAGGGAGGGATGTTGGCAATTACAGCTCAGTGCATCCGAAATACACACTACTGTTTATTTACACAAAAGTATGTTGAATGATATATAGACATATTGAGTAAGTAGTGCAGAGTAAGCGATTTTGGACAGGCCTATGGGAAGCATGTTGATGATGTCATATCCTCTGTGTGCATGCGTCAGCATTGCAGTTGTCTGCCAGAAGCTGCACGGACGTTTTATACAGTTTTAAAGGTGCAATAAGTTCACAAAGATTGTTGAGATTAGAAGTCAATTGCCAAAACTGCCCCCCCTTTCAGAAGCCCCGCCTCTCCATATAACTGCTAGCTGGCCAGCCAATAAAATAAGAACACACTTAAGGAATCCTTAAAACCAAAATCCAGAAGAAGCTGACTGTGATGATGTCACTTAGCTTCCATTTTTTTGAGTATTTATTTTTATTGTTTTTGGGAACAAAGGAGTAGAAACATATTAACAATAGTTGGCTACATAAAAACAGTACAGGTTACTTGACAGGGCATTTACCCTGCAACAGACAGGACATGTGACAAAATGTAATGGCACAGCGACAAGGTTTTTAGACATTAAACTGAGAAAACGTTGCCAGATTTAAAAAAAATATTCCTCTTTATCATACATAATATACCTGACTTTCTCCAAATGTAATCCATTTTCCAGCTCTCTCAATCACATTTCAAATGTAGGAGGCCTTTCTGATTTCCAACAATGTTGAAAGGGAAATAGCCTTGTCTTCACACTATCTGGATATCACAATAATGGGTCTGGGTTACATTGATGATTAAAGGCCTTAGTGAAAAACTCAAACAAGGAGCCCCAGAATGATTGTAACTTATGACATGACAGGAATAAGTGGGCTAGTGTTCCTTCTGCACTCCGACACTTAACACATTGGGATGACCCCTCCGGAAATATTTTCTGCAATCTGGGAGGAGAATACTGTAGTCTATGTACTACCTTGAATTGTATCAAATTATGTCTTGCATTGATTGAGCTATTATGGATGTTCTTAATACAATTCTCCCATATCTCATCTGAGATTTCACTATCCAATTCTCTCCCCCAAGCCTCTTTAAATGGGTCTGACATGTTACTCACATTTTGTGTGATACCATAGAATTTAGATATAGCCACTCTTGTATATGGTTTGATGGCCAAATGACCCGCAATGTAAGCATTTCTCAAAATGACCTTGCCCTTCTCGGTCATACATGGTCAATACATGGTTACAGCAAATAGTCAAATCCAAATAAACTTTGGGTGTTTTCAGAGTTGTTATTACCTGCTTTCATATATTTAAAGAACTACAATTTATTGGGTGCTTCTTAATCTTTACTGCTATTAATGAGTGCTGGTAGAGAGGTGCGTTGACAGGAGAGGTGGTCAATTTGTAACTACGCAGGCATCATCTCCAAGTTATAGCCTGGTAGACACCCCAACCAAAACCGGTAAGGTTGTTGTAGCCAGCGTAATTCAGACTTCTTGTCTTTTAAAGCTGCATCCTGCTTTTACTCTTCCATAATGTACAGTATATGAAATAATATGTCTTCTTATGACTGCTTTTAAACTTTCCCATAAGACCGAATTATCAACATCCCCCTTATCATTTGAGCCAAAAAAAGATTTGATGTGTTCCTCAATACATTTGTGGAAGATTTCATCTTTCAACAGGGCAGCATCGAAGCGCCAATATTTGCAGCCCCTTGTGCTCAAGTGTGCTACTTTCAGGGTTAAGGAGACATAGCTATGATCTGAAAATAATAGTCGAGAAAGTGTTGAAAAAAAATAGTCAATGCGTGAATAAGATTTATGCACCGGAGAGAAGTAAGAAAACTATCTGATAGTAGGAAACAACAACCCCAATATGTCCACAGTGTTTAAGTTTTTGAGGACTGTATTTAAATGCCATCCTGATTTTAATTGTGCAAAGGTTTAGAATTTTTTTCATCCAATTCAACACAATTCATATCCCCCCGACAACAACATTTGTCTATATTTGGGATAGAGTTGAATACATCTCTAAAGAACCATATATTCACAAAAGTCAATGCAGTGGAACACAGGCAGCCAGACACTACTAGAAATTGGCCATTGGGGTCTGCTATTGTCTTATCCTGAATAAAAGGTATGTTGTTCCTAAAGAAGATCGCCACTCCTCTAGCCCAACCAGTTGGCACGTAGCTCCATCTGGACCGGGTGGCATGAGTCTCTTGTAATAAAACAACATTGGGGTTCAATGATTTAAGATGAGTAAGAACGTTAACACTCTTCACCGGATTACCCAGGACCTTTACAATCCAGTTTAATATCTTAACTGTGCCATATTGTGTGCCATTCATAACCCCATCAACAAGCTCTGTCAACATCCTAACAAGACATATGTCCATTATACCACCAACATAAAACATGAACAGTTCAAACGCCCAACCCCTTAACCTCGTATATATATATATAAATATATATATATATATGGCATATACACATACTCAGTGATGAGCCCTAGTTGACAGAAAACGTGAAACACATGAAAGAAAGATGTCATGGTGAAGGATATTTATTGGAAGGGATGAAGAGGAAGTAGAAGATGGGAGAGAAAAGGGATCACTGACTGGAGTGGGTGTCACTCATCTGTATTGTAACTGTCCCGGTTCACAGACAGCCGAGTCATCGAGGCAGCAGAGCATGTGCGTCACACACCAACTGCAGACTTTTATCACAGTGGGAGCTGCATGACATGTTTCACTGACAGCTTTGACACATCCCTCCAATTATTGTTTTTGTGTTTTATCAACTGGTATTTTATGTTAACACCACATTGTGCTATTTCATTCTTGCATGTTTTGTTTGGTTGTGCATGATCAAAAACATCCCCCCGCCTCAGCTTTTTTCACAATGCACCCAGCATGTCTGGTCAGAGATGAAAGACTTTGAAAGGTTGCTGCTGCATTCTCGTAACCAAATGAGATAGGGGAAGAAGGATGTAAAGGATGATTAGAGACGAGCGGAGGAAGCTCGAGGGGGAGAAAGGGGAGAAGGAAAGGTCAGGAGTGTCCACAGGGAGGAGAAGCTCGGGATCTGGATTGTTTCAGAACTGGACCTTAATATCTTTTGATCTATTCAGACCTTCAAAAGCTGTTTTTCACCTTTATTTTTTTCCAGGCAAGTCATTAAAGGGTAACTTCTGATTTTCTTGATGTTATTGTGTCTAAGTGACATAAAACTATGAAAAGCCATTTTGGGTCGTCTTCCACTTTTCCAACACTCCCAACTTTGGTTTTGTTTTAGAAAAACACAGTTTAACGATTTACATAAGCAAAGAGGATGTTCCTCTTTAATAAAAAGTATATCTCTGTAGGGATCCTTTCCATAATTTTGTAAGATAATTAGAATAATAATCTGAGCCTGTCAGCAAAACAAAACAAAAAAAAAAAAAAATTACCTGTTGGCAGGTACCAGGGACTTTTTTATAATAGAGTAGCGGCAACGCGAGTCGAAGAGGTACCATGTAGTGGAAAAACAGCATTAGGTGAAGAGAAGGAGGGCTAGAAAATAAAAAACAATGTTTCTGCTTTTTCTAAAGGGAAAACACCTGTTATACACATTGTGTGGACTATGTGCTAATAATCTCCTCACTCCAACCCATATCCAATTTTTTTTAATAATGTGTTGCATTTTCCTTCTCAATGCTCTGCTCACTCCATACTGCTGCTGCTGCTGCTGATTCATGCATCATTTCATAAGCTCCCACTCACCGACATCTACCTGTAGGCTCTGAGTCTATGTTCCCCCCAGGCACCTGTTATTATTGTCACTCTTCACTCTGAACATGAAAGAATGAATGCTTGGAAAGTTTCCTACATGAAATACAGTTGAACACTCATTTGAACTTTTCATCTCTACCAAATGTTGACTTCATTAGCAGAATAATGATATTAAAGACAGAAATCTGCCTTTATTTTACATTTTATTTCCACAATGTGAAGAAATTCAGAGTAAAGTCAGAATTTTTAGAATAAAGTCAGAATTCTAAGGAAAAAATCTAAATAAAATTTAATCTTCAAATTTTTCCCTCAGAATTCTGACGATATTCTCAAAATTCTGATTTTAAACTCGGAATTCGTTCACATGTGGCCCTAATCATCTTCCGCACATCTCTTTGTGATCGCCTCCTACGTTTTAGAGGAGACTGAATCTGCTGGCTTGTATTTCCATCTAGGCATCAATTAGTGGAAAAAGCCATGCTATGTTTACATATCTGCCAGTGGCAGAAGCTTTTCTTGGTTCATTACAAAATGCCCTGCCTGGTGTTGCTGGCAGCAGGTCTAATGCATCGTTTAAAACCAAGTTAAACCAAGTGGACGTGCTGTTTTCCTACAGCTACGACTTTATTACAGTCTTATTGTCAAGGAGAAGAGCTCTGAGCCCTTGGCTCGCAGTGGAGCGACATAACGGGCGAGCTCTGGCTTTCAGCTTATCAGCAAAGGTCACGGCTGATTTTCATTGTGTGCTCAGTCTATCTAATGGCCTATTCATCATTCATGGGATGAAAGAGAAAGAGGGAGATAGAGACAGAGAGGAAGATAGAGGACGAAGTTGGACAGAATGACATAACGTGCATGCAAAGAAGCAGGAGGATGTGACATCCTGCCCCGGATGTCCAACACATTCTCACTGTGTAAAATATGACGCTGTTGATTCTGCCTTTGGCGTTTGTTATTCACGCTCAAGATGGCATAACCGTGCAGATGCAACCAGGTTCTAATCAGCCTCCAACACTACCTGCAAAAACACCTCAAGGTCTGGGATCACTACTTTCAGTAATGTCCTGGTTCGAGGGATAGAGTTAAGATAGATATCAAATGCACTTTGATATGACACTTAATAACTGACTAGTCTCTGGCTGTAGATGATTATTGACTTAACACACAGAATGATAACACAAACACACTAACTCTTTTCAAGAAAAAATAATAAAATAGGTTTTCAGACACCACCATCAAAAGAAAAAATAATTCACTGCTCATCTGCCACCTAGTGGGCATTACCGCAAAATGTTTGCCACTGCTGAAAAGTGTTGAGAATAAAAATGACTCAATTAAAATAAAGTGGCATAACATGAGCTATTTGTGTTTGATTAATGAGTGAAAATAGGAAACTCATTCTTTGTGTTTTTACTCATTTTAGTTTCAGCTTAAATTAGCTTGGATTAATGTACAAAATGTCCTTTTATGACAAATATTGATCACGCAATCACATCCTCCCTGCTAAAGTTTGAAACACAACCATCAGATCTGGGGTGGGTCACACAGACGGTCTTGTCTTTGTCCTGTGTAAATATTTGTAAAAAAAGAATATTGTAAGAATATTGTAAATTGTAAAAGAATAACTTCCATCCGGTATATTGCTGCGCATGCCTTACTGCAACGTCCGTTGTACTGCGAGGAACAGACATACTATTTGTGACTTTTTTGTAACATTTCCCCGTACCTACGACCACCAGCTGGATAGCTAGCTAACTAGCTTCTGTAAGCAACTACTTCGATTGTCCTCAGGCAGACACCATTTACAACGGACTTTGTTCGCTGTATCACTGGATTTACTTCTTTTTATTTAACTCTCGTCTATTCCAGTATCCATTTCAGTTCAAACTTCCATCTGGTATTTTGCTGTGCACTGTAATTGTGCGTTGCACGGTGAGGGATCGGATCTCACAGCTCTTCCAACCGCCATCTGGCTAGCCAGCTATCTAACTAGCTTGCTGTTTATCGTGTTCAGGCCCTAACAGGACGGATAACCCCCGGACTACTTTTGTTACATTCTCTCTGCTCCTTCTACCCCCCAGCTGGCTAGCTAGCTTGTTAGCAACTGTCTCCACAACATCCTCAGGCCCAAACAAAGCGGTTAACATTCTCCCCCGGACAGCGTTCGCGGTTCCACTGGTTTTACTCTCCGGACGACCATCTTGCTACAACACTGGAACACCACAGCCCATCTGCCACAGGACACCAACTCCTAGGGCAGAGGTCACTAATAGGCGGACCGTGGTCCGGATCCGGACCCAGCCACTGTACTGTCCGGACCCGAATCAAAACCAATACATTACTGAGAATTATTGACTTTTGACAGAGCGTTTATATTTTAACCTGCGCAGCCTTTCTGGCATTTATGGTACTGGTTTAGCACTCTGGCACGGCCCAGGAAAACTCCCAGACCAATAGCATGCGTTGTAAATCATGTCATGTGATGCGATTAAGCCAATCAAATCTGTGCATTCTGATAACCACTGAAACTCGAGCGAGATTGAGATAGACACACACAGGGAGAGACGAAACGAAAGAGAGAACTTTTTACATGGCGTGCCCTAAAAAAAGAAAAGTGGACCGCGAAAACAGAGCTTTCAATCAAGAATGGACAGATTCTTACAGGTTCATTCTTCCCACAGGCAGTTCAAAACCGGTATGTCTCATATGTTCAGAGACTAATTAATTAATTAATTATTAAAAGCAGCAATGTGAAGCGCCACTATGAGACAAAGCACACATCTTTTGTCCAAATATACCCACTGACTCCGGGACCGAGGGCACAGAAAATAAACGCTCTAAAAGCCCAATATGATCGATCCAGCAGAATCCCAACGCATTCATTCACTGCTCAACAACGTGCTAATGAATGTTCCCTTAACGTTGCCTGGATGTTGGGTAAACATAAAACCATCCAGGCTAGGGGGATATAAAAAGGAGAGAAAGAGAAAAGGAGGTGTTAAAGCTGTTGAGATTATAACATTTGTTCAAACCTAAGATGTGAAAGGTAGTTAACTAAAAAGTAAAAGGGAAACTCAGACTATAGTTTTTATTTCATTTTTATGAAATGTAGCACTTTATTTTGAGATTTCATTTTCTCTGTTGTGTTTTATGTATTTATAATTTATTATTAGAGTACTTATTATTTATGATCCCTACAGTTCAAAATATAAACTGACAATAAATATTGTTAAAATATTATTGAATTGTACTTTTATTTTGACAGTAGTTTGTTGACTAGGATACTTACATATTTTCATATAAGTATTATGTTGTGGTACTGAATGATAACCAAGTTAGTCATTGTGATGTTGCGGACCTTTGCTTGACGAAATCCTCTCTAACTGGACCTCTTAGAAGTTTAATTGAATACCCCTGTCCTAGGGTATCTTGTTTGTATATTTAGCCAGACCTAAGCTAAGCTCTGTACATTTTCTGTCTTTGTCCATTACTACTACCAGTGACTCTTTGATATTTAGCATAACTTGTGCACTGCTGGTTTCCTTCATTGATTTACTTCCGTGTAGAGTCCTTAACTCCTTGCTTTATAACATTGTTAACCCCACTGTCCCACAGCATGTAACCTCTGTCCAGTGATGCAACCTTTGTTACTAAATACCTTGGCTTACTACATTAACCACTCATCCCGTCATTCCCCTGGCTTCCCATTTCACCCTAAATTTTCTTTACAATGCCAATAAGCCCATAACTTTATTTCACTAACAAGACTGAACAGCTGGTTTTTAAAGCTATGGGCTACATCCTACTTCTCTTCTGGTCCTCGGGCGATATAGAGGCAAATCCAGGCCCTAATGCCTTCCCTCCTCCCTGCTTTCACTCACTGATTTCTGCAATCGCAAAAGTCTTGGCTTTATGCAACTTAAAATCAGAAATCTGCTTCCAAAATTCAATTTATTCACCTCCCTTACTCATTCAGCCAACCCTGATATTCTAGCCGTGTCTGAATCCTGGATTAGGAAATAGACCAAGAACTCAGAAATAACAATCCCTATAACTATAATATTTTCCGTCAAGATAGAGCCAATAAAGGGGGAGGTGTTGCAATATACTGTAGAGAAAGCTTACAGAGCTATCCTCTCCAGGTCTGTACCCAAACAATTTGGGCTTCTACTTCTAAAAGCCAACTCTCTAGAAATAAGGTTGTTGCTGCTTGGTACAGACCCCCCCCCCCTTCAGCCCCAAGCAGTGCCCTCAACACCATTTGCAAGCTATCGCCATCCATCTAACTGCAGAATTTTTAATGTTAGGAGAATTAAACCTGAATATGCCCCCATCCACTCTACTTGCTAAGCTTGATGCCCTCAACCTCACACAAATTATAAATGAACTTACGAGATACAACCGCAAATCTGTAAACAAGGGCACCCTCATAGATAATGTCCTGACCAACCTGCCCTCTAAATACACCCCAGCTGTCTGATCATTGCCTGACTGCATGCATCTGTAATGGGTTTGCGGTCAAACGTCCACAACTTATCTCTTTCAGACGTTGTCTAAAACACTTCTGCGAACAAGCCTTTCTGACAGACCTGAAGCTTGGGGGAGCATTAACTAATTCCGACAGTGGAGGGTGCCTGGATGTCATACATAACATATTTCCTCTTTGTCCTTAATAAGCATGCCCCATTTAAAACAGTTTAGAACCAAGAGTTGATATAGCCCCTGGTTGTTGCACAAGACAACTGTGATTGGTTTAAAGAATTACACACTGTACAACACAGAGCGCGTCTTTCTCCTATCCCGAAATATTAAGTGTGGTGTAGCCAGATACCGTGCTGTGGAGAAAGGTCTGGCAATGAGAGGCTTCTGTCCTTATGTACAGACACTGTCCTCATGTACAGACACTGTCCTCATGTCTGTCCTCATGTACAGACACTGTCCTCATGTACAGACACTGTCCTTAAGTACAGACATGGCTGAACCCCAGGTCTGTCAGGGAGGCACCAATTCCACTTCCAAAACCACTAATCTCTTCTGTTTTCCAAATGGAAGTTTGATTGGGTACTGCAACTTCTGGTTAAACACAACGGGGTCAGCCTCTCGTCTCTAAGGGTAGCTCCCATGGTGCCATTTTAATGCTACGAAGCCATCACCCATTGACTCCTGCCTTGGGTTTTGTGTAGTAACAGGGGACTGTTACAACAAAGCAAAGTTGCTTCATCTCTAGTTTTGTCTTCTTCCTTCCTCTCTTTCTCTATGAAATGAAGCTGCCTTCAGGTGCAGCCGGAAATATTGAACAGACCTGCCCACCACCACTGAAGCAGTGAATGTTCGCTACTGATAAGTACAGCCGTAGAATATTGTACAAGAGACAACAATCTCCTCAATGAGTCATGTCTAGCCAAGACTTGTTAAATAAAGTTAGTGTCTGTGCCGATATCTCTCCATCTTATCACATCCATACATCACTGTCAGCCGCCTTCTGTCTCCCTCTCCCTCTGTCCTTCATTTCCTTTCTTCTTATCATACTCATACCTTTCTCTACTTTCTCGTCTTTCTCCCTCTCTCTCTCTCTCTCATATCTTTAGCTGATTACTCATTCATCAACATGAATTACGGAATAGCAGAAGGCAAGGGGGTGTGTGTGTGTGTGTGTGTGTGTGTGTGTGTGTGTGTGTGTGTGCGTTTTAGCTGTTATTCCCCTCATACAATATTCCAGTTGTTGATATCTCAAGGCTGGCAATAAAACTACAACAAACACACACACACAGAGACACAGTTTACTACATGCTTCACAGTGTGATGGATTGCCTCTCACCTAAATTAGCAAAATAAGCTAAGGCTGCCTTAACACACACACACACAGTCTCACACACAGTCACACACACAGTCACACAAATGCCTGTGTCCTCTCTCTGCTTATCTCAGCAGACGAGACACAAGATAAAGAGACAGTGGGAGAGAGAGAGTCAAAGTCAAAGTGTTTAAGGGGGAGAGAAAGACATGTGTAAAGTCAAATTGTGATTAAATGGAGAGAGAGAGAGAGAGAGGAAAACAGAGTTTTGTTCTAGCAATTTTAAATGCAAGATGCAACATGAGTGTGAGCATGGGCCAGTGGCAGCCAGTAACCAAATGGTGTGATGAGGCCTTTATTTTTTCCAGTTAAATGCCACAAAGACTAAAGGATATGGTCATTGAGTTCAGACAAAATCAAACATGTTTGATATTATATTATTTATATTATTATGTTTTAAGTCTTGGTAGGGAAGTTAAATCACGTGAACATTGTCAACAACTAATGAGCGCCCTCCCTCCAGCCCCAAACAGGAAGCAGCAAACAGAGGAGTCAGTGTTGTTTATGGATGCTATGGCGTCATGCTAAGCTAAATGCTAAAGAGGGAAATTTGCTGATTTTAAACCCTGCTGAAGCGAGACATTTATCTGCATGTAGGCCAGAACAGGAAATCAGCCACTTTATCTTAAGGTAACAGCTAATGCTAGTGGTAGCTAGCTAGGACATTTAAAAAAGGTAACAGGTCCAGAAAAGGATTTAGCTTTTTGCTATTCCGTTTTGGATAAGAGTATTTATTTATTTATTTATTTATTTTATTTAAATTAATTTATTCATTCTTAAACCCAACTGTCCCGTTCATCTTTTCCTGAACCAAACTGTCCTGTTCTTGTCCCATGTGTCGCGTAAACGTACTTTTTAAAAGCCCACCCACCATCTTTTCCTAAACCTAACGTCAACCGACCAGGTGTGTTGAAGGAGACTTTTGGCGTCGATAACCAGTCCCTCTAGGATTTTGCTGACTTTTTTTGAGTTTGTTGCGGCCCAAAATGCCCAACGTTGTGAGAGCTTTTGTAAAAAATTGCGCTAAAAGTTGAAATGTTTTTTGTATAGTTCTTTAAAAATTAAAAAGAACTTGTGTTGGGAAGAATAAAACTACTATAGGTCGAGTTTTCCTAGTCTCACGCGGGACTGCTGGGATTGGTTGAAGTAGCAGGAAACTTAAGTTATTAGTCAAATTTGCCAAAAAGTTGCGTGATTGGTCAAAATTGCGAGTTGCACCAAAGTCACGGTGATTGGTTGAATTTAAACTGGCGCGCTCATTGCAAAATCCTGGAGGGACTGAATAACAACGCCAACGCCATCGGACCAGGCGCCTGTATTTTACGTGATGGGTGTTGCCAATGTGTGTGAAATACACATATATAAATCCACTTCATTCATGCTTCCATGTCGCACTGACTGGGTGTTAGATAAGAAGCAAAAACATCACAATACTGTACTGTACTTACATCTTTATAAATACTATTTAAGTAAGTTGTACATTTTTATTCACCACTTGCATATATGTATGTGTGTACATTTACCTTGTATTTTTATCTTTATTTTGTGAATACTTGTTCTTGTATTCTATTCTATTTATTATTTCTTGTATATTCTGTATGTGTGCTGTGGGTCTTATATTTTACTGCTGTAGCACGGAAATTTCAATAAAAGTCTGTCTAATCTAATCTAATCAGACAAATATTAATTATAGCAGCCTAAACAACACATAAAAAGCACATTGTTCAGTCTGTGGCAGATGTGTTTCATTATTCTTTAACAACATGAAATCGTATTTGCATCTGAAAGATGGAAACTGTGTTTCAAAATATAGAGAGAGACACAAAAAAAAAGAGACGGAAATGAGAAGCGATAGATTCAGAAGAAGGAAAAGAGGGGGAGGTATCAAGTGCAGCCAATGAATCTATTCTCACAAACATCACTCACACACACACACACACACAGAAACACACACACACTGTTTGCTCAGAGGCACAACTGTGTACACATAATTTCTATTTCCACACACAACGTGACAGTTAGGCATGTGCAAATGTCCACATGGCAGCACACATTTGACCTATAGACACACACACACTTGCACCCAGAATAAGTCATGGTTTTCTTTTCCGGAGTCCTTCACTCATCCCTCTCTCTTGCTCTTTGTCCTCCTCGCCTTAATTTCTGGTTGATTCATTGTGCCAGTATTTCTGTTTGTGGAGAGACAGAAGACAGAAACATTGTTGTGGACATTTCAGTTTCTCTTGCCACCTGCTCCTTTTCCCCCTCCATCCCTCTCTCCGTAATTCTCTTCCTCCATCACTTGTACCCTCTATCATCCTTCATCTCTCTCTCTCTCTCTCTACTCCCTCTTCTTTCCTCTATACTCTATATTTATTGTCTGGCCTCTCTTTCCCTCTCTCTTCTGTCCTTACTTCCCTCACCCCTCATAGAAACCTCCCTTTTATGATAATGCGTTCCATTTTTACTCGGAAGTCGGATTTTCCGAGGTCAAAGTCGGATCCACATCCCTTGAACTCTCCAGCTCAGATCTCGACATCCTCGCAGAGCTCATAATTTAATATGGCTGCCCCGTGCATCAACAGTAGTGAAAGCTGTAGTAACATATAGTGTATTAGCACGTCTGTCTTATTTGAGTCTCACACAGATTCCTGTCCTATCTGTGGACGTGTTATGCTGTTACTATGCACAAAAAACAGGACAATGCGTTGTTATCAACTGGTATTGTTAACATTGGCTAACCTGGATAGAGCTAACCCCACAGTGAAAAATCGGACTTGATAAATGGAACGCATTCAACTCGGGTGTGACGGCATTCCAAGCTCCAGCTTCCAAGTTCCCAAGGTAAATGGAACACACTTTTTTATTACCATTTATTGTAATCCTTCAATTCTCCCTTCAATTCTCCCTCTCCTCTGCACGTGTTGTGCTTTTTCCTCTTGTATACACAATGCATCTAACGTATTCTTTAAAGAAGCTACTGAAGGGGAATTTTACCACACGGAGTGTAAAAAAATATTTCTCTTTTCAGACAGGCATGATCTAGGGTAAAGTTGTAAAGAATTCCCTCGTGTCTTATACCTATTGCTCCGAAACTGAAATTTTGGCTCAACTGTTACATCATATATTCGCTGTACAATCTTATACACCTGAATCCTATCACCTCTTTATCTCCTAAATATTAAAGTGGGTAAACTTCATTTTCTCAATCTATCTTCACAATCTATCGTTTTCTGATTGGGATTTATTTTTTGCTCCCTGGTCTAGTTCTTTCTTTGATCTCCTTCACATCCCTCTATCCAATTGCTCTTTCACTGTTATTCTCATCCATTTCCCACCGTTCATGCATCTTTCATACCTTCATCAATCCCTTTCCTTCTCCACTGAGATGTGACTGTCTACACTATTTCTATACATTTTAACTCATTTTATTTTACCACATTCTATTTCTTGTGCTGCTTAGCTTGTTACTCCTTTGTTCCTCCTTTCTCCACTCCATCCTTCCCTATTGCCCTTCTTTTTCTTCCACCCCATGCTCCCTCTTTCCTTTCCCTCCTCTTTGCTTTTTCTTTTAACTGACCTCTTTTTATTTCCCCTTCTATTTCATAGCCTTTACAAAGTCACCATTAAAATGTTGTTCACTGCTCTTTTCCTCCCTCAGTATGTCCTCATTTTCCTTTTCCTCTTCCTGTTACCCCGATGCTCCTATCTTTCCCCTCCTCTTTCTATTCCCTTTTTCATGTTTTTCCTTCATCTATCTCTCCATCTTATGTGCATAATCTAAATATTCTTCCGTCTGCTTTCCTTGATTTCGTTCCTTGCTTTCCAACTCTTACTCCTCTCCTCTTCCTTGAGTCTGCCACCTTCCTGCTCCCCTGTGCCATATATCAATCTATAACGAATCCCTTAGTGGGGGATCCGTTTCACACCTCCTGAAGTGTTCAACATCACAAGGTGTGTGTGTGTGTGTGTGTAGGTCCAATGTAACTGTCGCTTTGTGTGTGGAAAAACAAATGATGCGTATACAGTTGTGCCTCTTGGCAAACAGCGTGTGTGTGTGTGTGTGTGTGTGTGTGAAAACAGATAAAAGCATGAAAATAGAAGAAAGGTCTGATTTCTCTGTATGCGTGGGTATAGCTGTTTATGTGTCAGTATAAAGTGCAACTAATTGCGTGTTTTGAAGTGAGTAAGGGAAAGTATTATCAGACATAACCATGGATGTCTAGAACAAGATGTGTAGCCTGAGATTTGGGTATTACAGGCTTTTAGTCTGATGAAAGCTGGAAATAACTGGGGCAATTTATGGCTGATGAAAGTCTCTTTCAATGTCTGAAATGTTCAAATAGAATTCTTCTAACTCCTATTGCATGAATCAAACAAACTCAAACTGACTTTACTTACTGTAACTAAAAACAATTTAGTTACAGTAGGTAAGTCTATTTTTTCATGATTCCTACTCAAATTTAACAGAATAATGTCTTCAGTACTGGATCCTGGCTGACTTACTATTTCAATAATACTCAACAGAAATCACATCAAGCTCTGAAAGCCACGCCGGCAAACCATGGTGGCCCTCAAGTGCAAACCACGACAGTAGTTCACACAACGGGAATTTAAATCACACAACACAACAGACAATCATCACAACACACCAGAAAATCATCACAACATGACAGCAAATCACACAAAACAACAGAAAATCATCACAACATGACAGCAATTCCCATAACACGACAGCAAATCTCACAACACAACAGCAAATCACACAACATGACAACAAATCACACAACACAACAGCAATTCCTACAACACAACAGCAAATCATCACAACAGCAAATCACAACAGAAAAATCATCACAACACGAGAACAATTCCTACAACACAACAGCAAATTGTCAGAACACGACGGTAATACCCACAACAAGGCAGCAAATTGTCACAACATGACAACAATTCCCATAACAGGACAGCAAATTTTTGACAGCAAATCACCACAACATGACGGCATTGGTGACACTAAAATAGAAGGGTTAGGTACGTATTGGACACTGATCCTCATCCTGATTGGTTGTGTGGCACATAGTATATTTTGGGATATTTTACACTGTTATTTCATACTTTATGTATCATTTAATTTTATATACAGTGAACCCTTGTTTTTCACAGAGGTTACGTTCCAAAAAGAACCCGTAATAGACAAAATCCGTGAAGTAGTAACCTTTATTTTTTTTCCAATTATTAAACAATGAAATACTCCATAATACATTGAAACCAAAGAACAAAACCTTTTTACAGGCCCAAGCATTTGTTTAACAAATAAAAGTACTGTATTAACGTTTTTTTTTACAAATAACTACTGTACTGTAAAATAATCATCAATACGAACTGAAGACTTCAAATTGCGGAGATCAGGGGCCTATTGCACGAAAGTAGAATAAAGATATCCAGGATAAATGAAAAAGCGCAGCTTGACTTAGTGTGATCTGCTCATCGCGGCTTAATCGGTTGCACGTTTGCCGAGCCAGGATGAACAGGTGAAGCTAAGTCAAGCCAGGTGTAGATAACCAGGATGAACAGGTGAAGCTATGTCCAGCCAGGTGTAGATAACCAGGATGAACAGGTGAAGCTATATCCAGCCAGGTGTAGATAACCAGGATGAACAGGTGAAGCTATGTCCAGCCAGGTGTAGATAACCAGGATGAACAGGTGAAGCTATATCCAGCCAGGTGTAGATAACCAGGATGAACAGGTGAAGCTATGTCCAGCCAGGTGTAGATAACCAGGATGAACAGGTGAAGCTATGTCCAGCCAGGTGTAGATAACCAGGATGAACAGGTGAAGCTATGTCCAGCCAGGTGTAGATAACCAGGATGAACAGGTGAAGCTATGTCCAGCCAGGTGTAGATAACCAGGATGAACAGGTGGAGCTATGTCCAGCCAGGTGTAGATAACCAGGATGAACAGGTGAAGCTATATCCAGCCAGGTGTAGATAACCAGGATGAACAGGTGAAGCTAAGTCAAGCCAGGTGTAGATAACCAGGATGACCAGGTGAAGCTATATCCAGCCAGGTGTAGATAGCCAGGATGAACAGGTGAAGCTATGTCAAGCCAGGGGTAGGTAGCTGGGATAAGTGCACGTTCACGGCTTTCTCACATAGACCACGGTATCCATCACAGATTTACTGATGCAGAGATGGAGAAGACGCATGCGCCATATGTTTCACCCAATGAGCAGCAGCTTCTAATGGAAAGTAACGAGGAGGGGAAGAATATAATATACGAAAGGGAAATACGGCTCTTATCAAACGGAGAGAAAAAGCCCAACATAGCGGACGGACTGAATGTGTGAGGGTGTAAAAATATCTCCTTAGCCTATAGTCACTCCACATTTTTACAAAGTTGTAGGCTACACTGTTTTAATTGCTTTAAATATGCTAGTTTCATGTTTCTGTTTTTATGTGATAAATGTGCTGGTTTTACTGTAAAGTGTCTTTGACTAGCCTACCATGTAAAGCACTATATAAATAAAATGGATTATTATTTAGCCTTTGCCTTAAAAGTGAGCAGAGGGAATAATGTTCCTCGGGTAATGGACCCTAATGACTCTAGGCTTAATTTCAAACCCTTATTCACAACGCGAGTTTTACAACCATATGCACAAATCTCTATAAGCTATATCTAATTCTTTGTACAATTAATGTTCATACAGAGCGATCAGAAAGGGACAACAACTAGAAAAAGAAGTAAATGACTTCAATACACGCTTTGAGCATTTGTAAAACAATATTCATGTTTTTTTATTCTTCTGACAAGTGACCGCACCAAAATAAAAAGATTAAGAAGCATTGTGGTGTTCCCGGTGTGATGAATGTAAACTACACTACATACAGTAGCCTACGTATATAATAATAAGTTATTAGTCCAGTGATGTGAGACTAATGACAAGGTTATGAAACCAATGTAAGCTATAGTAAAAACATTAGGCCTACATATTAAGGAGTAACACAAACTGTCTTTTATTAGAGAAGGATAAGCAACAAGAAAATGAAATCATGAATGTATTGGTCTCTGACCAGTCTGTCATTAATATCATCTGGGAATATCACTACATTAATATCATCACACTCAATCTTCGCTGCTCATCTCTACTTTTACAGAGAGAGTGGACACTGACGCGACTCGCAGGTCTGCCGCAGGCAGCGGCCACCGGGCAGCAGCCGCACGCCAGGCAGCCTCGACCATAGACCGTTAATATACAGTCTATGGCCTCGACACAGTACCGTCCCACCGGGAAGTCCCACTCCGCATCAGGGTGCCAGTGCAACCATTTCTAACCATCTAAACAACTGTAGTAGGGTTTAAATCAAACTCGCGACAACAATAGTGACAAGTAGGCTAATGCATGATAATAAAAATAAAGCAGAAGACATGCAGAAGACAACGGAATAACTGTTAAACACGTTTATTTTGGATCAGACGGCAGCTGATTTGACACATGAGACACCAGGATTAATCTTAGCCTGGCTGTTAGCCTGCTCTGGACCAGGCTAGCCGCAAAGAATAAATCTCCATGGTTACTGGGCTGGGCTTTATTCAATCTGGTTTCGTGCAACCGAGTCAAAGCTAAATTCATCCAGGATAACTCGAATATCCCGGCTTAATCCCTTATCCTAGTTTCGTGCAATAGGCCTCAGCACCACAAGTGCCGTTGTCGGTGCAGAACGTTTTGTTGACATTATGGTTTTAGAGAATTTGCAAACTTAAATTTGGCAAGCTGTTACACGTACGTGTGTAAACCGCAACGTTATTGACACACAGGTAGACAAGAAGCTGAGAGACTGTTTAGCCAATCAGAATGCAGAACACAATGCACGATGCAAAACCGTGAAGCAGCGAGACCGTGAAAGGTGAACCGTGATATAGCGAGGGTTCACTGTATTTGCAAAAATGAAATGGCTAGCAGCGGCACTGCATAAGGAATAATATAAATTATTATTAGTAATATAAATGGGGAATATACAGTATATTATTCCTTATGCAGTATTGCTGCTAGCCATTGATCTTTGTGCCCTAAGCATAATTCCTTTATAATGCCCCCCCCCCCCCCATCTTAAAAGCAGAAGTATACAAGTAAGCAATCTTCTTCAATAATGCAAAGATTTTGCTGACTTTTTATCTAGATTTATTTTGAAGTATGAGAAGATTTTAATTGTTGGTGATTTTAATATCCATATTTGCTGTGATGATAAGCCAATAGTTAAAGACTTTTTAGTCTTTTAGTTTCACACTATTTGTGTCTGAACCTACACATCAGCGTGGACATACAATAGATTTAGTTTTAAGCTTTGGTTTGTCTGTGTCAGTTAATAATATCAGTGCCTTATCAATGTCAGATCACTCACTGATATTATTTGACATGTCTATCCCTAATTCATTTAGTATGGGGAAAGTGGTGCAGAAGACAAGGCTATTTTGTTATATTAGCACTAATGCTTTACTTGACCTTAATTTGAAACTACCAGATGTGATGGATCCAGTTTTAAGCCAAGCCTTTTCAGTGGACTGTCTAACTTTAATGGTGCACTTCGGGATTTGTTGGAGTGGCTGGCCGAGGCCAAGACACGGAAGTCTTCTCCAAAAAATCATCCACCTTGGCTAAATAAGAATGAGCTGCAGAAAAGTTGAACGTCAGTGGCGCCATACTAAGCTAGAAGTTTATTATAGGGCATGGCATGACAGTCTAACCACCTACCAGTCTAGGATGGCTACTGCAAAGGCAGCCTTTTTTTTTGTAAAGTGATTATTGAATAATAAGCATAACCCTAGACTTTTATTTGAAACTGTTGATAGACTTACACAGTGTCAGCAGCCAGTAAGTAGTATGGATTTGTCAGCACATGATTTTATGATGTATTTTTATGGGAGAGTTGAGGACATCTGCACTATGATACCCCAGTTAGATGTTGGGGGATTAGACTGCGCTATCGCAGGACCATCTTCTACAGGACAAGGCCATTCTGAGTTTGAGTCAATTTCTCTGGCTGAGTTAACTAAATTGTTTTGACTGCAAGAGCTACCACTTGCTCCCTGGATCCCTTGTCTGCCTGGGTTGTTAAAGAACTATGGCTAACACTAGGATTGTATGTTTTATTTGTTTTAAACCTCTCTCTCTCTCCGCAGGAGTTTTTCCAGCTTGCTTCAAATCTCCGGTGGTTAAACCATTATTGAAGAAACCAAATCTGGATATAAACTCGCAGTCTGCTTTTCGAGCAAAACATTCTACTGAAACAGCACTCACAAAGGTGGTAAATGATCTGGGTTCTGACTCAGACTTAACATCTGTCCTTTTGTTTTTAGATCTTATCGCGGCGTTTGATACTGTGGGACACTGTATTCTTTTGGACAGAATCGAGAAATACTTCGGCATCTCTGGCCAGGTGCCTAAGTGGTTGAGATCCTACCTCCCAGAAAGATCTCAATGTGTGTTTTATAATAACACATTTTCTGACCTTTCCCCACTTCAGCACGGGGTTCCACAGGGTTCAGTCCTTGGTCCACTCTTGTTTTTGTCATACTTAGGGCCATTGGGTCAGATCATTCATTCTTTTGGGATTGCTTTTCATTGCTATGCTGATGATTTACAAATATATATGCCAGTTATTACAGGAAATGCATCTGATTCGGTTAACTTATCGACTTGCTTGGCTGCTGTGAGAAGCTGGTTATCAGCAAACCTCCTGCTACTCAACTCAGCAAAAACTGAGATGATAGCTATAGGACCGGCTAGATTAGGTCATTTGTATGACAATTTCACTCTGTCCATTGATGATTTGGTCATTCAGTGCAAGGATAGAGTAACGAATCTAGGGGTAGTTTTCGATTGGTCACTTTCATTTGATTTGCATAGTAATAAGGTGATACTTAAGGTGATAGGCATAGTAGCCTTCTTTCATTTCTAAAGAATCACAAATATTAGAAGCCCTTAAAGATGCTGAGACCCGTATTCATGCCTTTGTTGCATCTAGGCTGGACAATTGTAATGTCCTGTTCTCAGGGCTGCCTAAGAAAAGGTCCAGAATGCTGCAGCACATATTCTGACTGGAACATCTAAATACATACACATAACTTCTTTGCTGGCCTCACGGCACTGGCTGCATCTGTCCGATCTTTTAAATTCCTTTGTGCCCTTACGGTTGCTGCACTCCAACGGGTCAGGACCTCTGACTGGACCAAACGTTAGGAAGAAAACGGTTGGGGAACAGTCTTCCAGCAGATATTAGATTGACATGCTCAACTGAGGTTTTTAAATCAAAGCTTAAGACTTACTTATTCACTGCTGCTTATGAGTCCCAAATGTTCAATTATTGTTGTTGTCTTTGTAGAGTGGTACTGTTTTGATTTGAATTTTTAATGTACAGTTTGCATTTTAATTGTCTTCTTTTTGTAAAGCACTTTGATTGAAAGCACTCTATACCATCTACTTACTACCCCTCGGTCACATCATCCATAAACACAAAGTTTCATTCCACTGTTACGCAGACGATACACAACTATACATAAAAATGGACTCCACACTCCCCTCAGCTCTGCCGTCTGCACTTCAGGTTTGCCTGGAGGAGATAAAGGCATGGATGTCTGACAACTTTCTTCTTGATCGGTACCCCACATCAAACCCAGTCCTTCTCCCTCAGCAGTATATCCATTTTTGGTCATCACATCGCCCTGTCTACCTCTGTTACAAACCTTGGAGTCAGACTTGACTCAAATCTCACATTTGACACCCACATCCGCCACCTCTGCAAGGTCTCCTTCCTCCATCTCAAAAACATTGCCAAACTCCGTCCCTCCCTCTCCCAACCAGATGCTGAGAAGTTGATCTATGTCTTTGTCTCATCCAGGTTGGACTACTGAAATGCCCTCCTCGTCCGGATCCCTGGCAGGAGCCTGCAAAAGCTCCAGCATATTCAAAATTGCGCTACCCGGGTCCTGACAAGGAGGCGCAAATATGACCATATTACTCCGGTCCTGAAATCCCTCCACGGCTGCCCATTAAACACAGAATTCATTACAAAATCTGTCTCCTTACCCACCAGTGCATACAGGGAACTGCCCCTGCCTACCTCAGTGAACTTCTCACCCCACACACCACCTCACAAAACCTCCGCTCCTCCATCTCTACTTACTGCCTGCACCAACCAAGGACTAAACTCTCCACTATGGGAGACAGGGCCTTCCAGGCAGTCGCCCCATGGCTCTGGAATGCTCTCCCAGGGACCCTAAGGGCCCCATGGCTCTGGAATGCTTACCCAGAGACCCTAAGGGCCCCACAAACTGTGGAGATTTTTAAGAAGAACCTTAAGACATTCCTATTTCAAAAGGCTTTTTAACAGTCATAGTTTTAATTTTAGTCTTATGATGTTTTATTGATACCTGTTGACTTTGTTTATTCTGGGAGCTGTTTTTAACCCCTTGTTATTGTAGCACTTTGAGATTTCACTTGAAATGTAAAGGGCATTATAAATAAAATGTATTATTATTATTATTATAAATATTTTATTATTTTTATTATTAATATTATTATTGTGCTTTGTTAAATTTGTATTTGTATTCCTTGTATTTGGTATTTTGCGTGTTTTCTGTTCCTTCTTCCCTGGTTTTTGGGTCCTGTCTTGTCTCCTTGTCCTTGTGTTTCCCTAGTTTCCTCCCCGGGGCCTGTTGCACGAAACCAGGATAAGGGATTAAGACAGGATATTCAAGTTATCCTGGATGAATTTAGCTTTGACTTGGTTGCACTAAACCAGGTTGAATTAAGAGAGCGCCTCTGTGATTGTGGTCCCCACCCTGATGTGATTCACCTGCTGTATCACCTGTTCCTCTTTACCTCGTTACCTCTTGTATTTAACCTCTGTGTTTGCCTTGGTCTCTTGTCAGATCCTTTTGTGTGTTGCTGTGTGAATGAGAGAGCTATGTTTGTACCTTTTCCAGTGGCCTATATTCCCTCGTGAGTTTTTCCCTGCATCTGTACTCCTGTTTTTGTCTTGCCTTTTTTTTCTTGGATATTTTGAACTTTAGTTTTGGACTTTTGGATCCCTCTGTTGGTGTGGAAATTCTTTTTTTGTGTAAAGAAAACTCCCGTGAAGCTCTCTCCTGCCTGCCCGTCTCTGTGTTTGGGTCCTCCCTTCCCTTAAATAGTATTTACAAATTAAATAAAAGTATTTCTTTTTAGCAATGTCTCATGATAAATTGTCTCTAGAAGTGTACTATTCAATTTTTTTTTTTTAAATTAAATAATTTAAACACTATCAAATCACAATACTTCTAAAATTGCTAAAAAGAAAACAAAATCACGATACAAATAGCACCCATGTATCGTGAAAGAATCCAATCGGGACAAAAGCATATGGCCCCAACTCTCTTGGGAAGACACCTTGCTAACTCTCCTGCCATTGCAGATTGATGATTCTATGACTGACCCCCATCTAGATAGATATTTATTGGTCCCAATAAAATGGGAAATTACAGTGTTGCAGCAGCAAAATCAGTCACACAGCACAGAATATAAATGAAATACTAGGATACAATATACATTAAATAATAGGAATAAAAGACAAGAACAAATATTTGAATATATACAAGTTGAGAAAACCAATTTGCAACTGCTTAGTATGTAAATAAACCAATAGTGCAGTATTAGAGTAGTATACTATATAGTATAGTGCATTATTGTGGTCACTCAGTCTTATCAGCACCCAATGATGACATGTTAAAGAGTTTAAGAGACCAGTGGGGGGGGGTGGAGAAGGTGGTCGAGGTTATCCATGATGCAATATTTAATATTAATTGTTTTGTATGTTTGAGTTTTCTGTGCAGCACTTTGGTAACTTTGTGTTTGTAAAATGTGCTATAGAAATAAAGTGGAGTGGATTGGATGATACCAGTTTGTTCAGTGAGCTCCTCTCCACCACAGCTTCAGATATCTCCTGTTTGCATCTAAATAGTTTTTGACAAGGCTTTTAGGTTCGAGCTGCCTGTTTTTCTCAACTGTTAAAATCTCAAAAAGGCAAAGTGCTAATGCATTCAAGAAGCATTTCTAATGCCATTCTAGCTAGATGATGAAAAGGTGTAAATACATCCCCACACACTTTACCCCTTCCAAGTGTAAGTACATCAGAAAGCACTCACTGGGTCTATCGGTGCTAATGGGCAGCTCAAGTTACACTGAAAACATTGTGGGTGAGGGAGTGACCAGATTCAACTCAATTTTATTTAAAGTATCAATTCATAACGAGGTATCTCAAGACACTTTACAGATATACATTTAAAATATAGCGTAATTTATGGACCAAACAATTCTAGTAATTCCCCCAGGAGTTAGTAGTGCAACAGTGGCAAGGAAAAACTCTTTATAGGAAGAAACCTGGGACAGACCCAGGCTCTTGGTAGACGGTGTCTGATGGGTCCGGTTGGGGGTTTAATGAAGAGTGGCAATAATAGTCACAATAAAGATTAGGGAACAGTGACTAGAAATAGTAGTTTGTAGTAGTTCATGGCATAAGGAAAATAAACAGGACCACGGTGACATTAACTAGCAGGACACTGCAGGCCGTTACACGGCTTCTCTTGAGTGTACCAAAGGATGTGTGACCACGGTGACAGCTGCAACCATGATTTTGGAGCCTCCCTGATCCAAGGAAACATGCTGGGGGAAAACAGAAGGACTCTGGGAATAACTCCACAGAACTAGCTTAGTAACAAGCATTTCTGGGACATGGATGCACACAAATGAGATGCTTCCAGATGTGAGCGTCTGCAGGTGTGATGATGGCTAATGAAAATAAACACTGACTCATGGTGTGCTTCCAAAGATGGTTTAATGTACTAAAATATTAGTCCCAGTCACTTAACTCATGTGGTCAAAAGAATAAGAGTTTGGCTTCAAAAGAGGTTGTTTCCCAGTTTAGATCACGTACCACCCGTATACACTCCCATCCCTCCTCTTACTCCCATCTCTCCTCTCTCACTCCCATCTCTCCTCTCACTCCCATCTCTCCCTCACTCCCCCTCCCATCCCTCTCTCACTCCCATCTCCTCTCTCACTCCCATCCCTCCCTCTCACTCCCATCCCTCTCTCCTCCCATCCCTCCCTCTCACTCCCATCCCTCCTCTCTCACTCCCATCCCTCCTCTCTCACTCCCATCCCTCCTCTCTCACTCCCATCCCTCCTCTCTCCCATCCCTCCTCTCTCACTCCCATCCCTCCTCTCTCACTCCCATCTCTCCTCTCTCACTCCCATCCCTCCTCTCTCACTCCCATCTCTCCTCTCTCACTCCCATCTCTCCTCTCTCACTCCCATCTCTCCTCTCTCACTCCCATCCCTCTCTCTCACTCCCATCCCTCCTCTCTCACTCCCATCCCTCCTCTCTCACTCCCATCCCTCTCTCTCACTCCCATCTCTCCCACTCCCATCTCTCCTCTCTCACTCCCATCTCTCCTCTCTCACTCCCATCTCTCCTCTCTCACTCCCATCTCTCCTCTCTCACTCCCCTCTCTCTCCTCTCTCACTCCCATCTCTCTCTCTCACTCCTCTCACTCCCATCTCATCCTCCTCTCTCCCATCCCTCCTCTCACTCCCCACACTCACTCTCAACTCTCCTTTCAATCTCAATTCAAATTGCTTTATTGGCATGAATGTCACAATATTGCCAAAGCAATCAAGGATAATGTGAGAAGAAATACATACATACAATTTATTGAGTAAACTAATATATATATATACACATGTAAGATAAAAAACAGGAAAGCAACATCCGTATACAGTGAAACTCTAGTGTCAAATGTAAGAAAGAAAACAAAGACAAAGCAAACAAACAAAAAAATGTGAAAAACCACATGAAGTAGAGGACTAGATGAGAAGGCAGAGTGTTATGGTTTGGGTATGTAGCTTGGTTTTTGTTCCTCTGTATTTGGTATTTTGGGCCGGTCCTGTCTCCTTGTGCTTGGGTCCTAATTTCCTCGCTGATTTTGTGTTGTAGTTTCTGTCCTCTCTTGTGTCTATATGTTCTGTTTCCTGTTTTATTTTGATAGTCTGGTTTTCTGTGCTGTCTAGCTTTTAGTTTTACTTCCTGTGATTACCTGATGTCTCCCAGTGGATTTAGTGTCTGTGCTCCCCCGGTCTCTTGTCAGATCCTTTTGTGTGTTTGGGGTCCGTGTTAACCATGTTCCCGTTCCAGTCACTTGGCTTCGCTGTTTGTCGTTTCCTTGTGGGTTTTGGACTACTTCTTTACATTTTTGATGGGTGCAGGTGGAGGCTTGTCAACATTCTCTCTCTCTCAGTTCTTTGACCTCTCATTTCTCTGACATCTGTCTCTGTCTTTATCTGTCTTTCTCAAGTCAATGGAGCAACCCATCTTGACAGAAAAACAGAAATTTAGAAATTTTTGATATTTCAGTTTTTGTTTTAAAAAAACAAAAAAAAACTGAAATTCTGTTTTTCTGGTCATAAGTATTCAGACTGAAATAAAATCTTTTTTCAGTTTTTCTCTGTCTCTCTGAATCTCTCTGTCAGCCATGAGTCTCTTTGTCTCTCAAACTCAAGTTTCTCCTCTGTATTTGGTATCCTCTGTCCATTCCTCTCTCTGCTCTCTCTCTCAGTTCTGTCAGGTCTGTCTAAACTTCCTGTGATTACCTGATGTCTTTCTCAGGTCTCTCAGAGATGCTCATGTGGGTTCAGTCAGGGCTCTGGCTCTCATTCAAGAACAGTGCATGTTTGTCTCTCTGTCTCTCTGTCTCTCTCTCTCTCTCTCTCTCTCAGCATGTTTAGCTTAGCTCTGCCTAAATATGTAGGTATGTTAGTGCCTTTTGTCTAGTTGTCTCATTTCTTAAATATTGTTAGTTTTTGTTAATCTAAATGATTAGAACTCTATTTCATATTTCCCGCTGTTTGAAACCAGCACCAAACGGTCCATACTCCAGCCCTCAGTTTATTCTATCTTATTTGGTGCTTGGGTTTGTGTTGTTCTGTATTTGCTCCTGGATATGTGTGGAAAACATTTTTCTGCTTTAGGCCACATGCGTTTTCCCAAAATCCCCCAATTTATCTCACTTAGTTGAAGGCTCCCATTAATCACCTACAGTGGCCCGCACGGAACAAATGTTGCTTCAGCATGATTATTTGGCAATAAATAATATTACATGAGATGAAAAACAAAGGACTATTTTCTGTTTTTGTTTGTTCCCTTAATTCCACACATTAAAAACGGATCGTGTGTGTGTGTGTGTGTGTGTGTGGTAAACACCTCAAACCTGGTTAAATTTCTCCTGTCATCACACAGCTTTTCTTCTCACCCCCTCCTCTTCTCATGTTTATTCCTCAGAGCGTTTCATCTATATTCTTATATATTACTGGGAGGACGCTTTTCTAGTCTTAACTACTCAAAGCGTTTTTACATGAAGCATTCACACATTCATACACTGCTCAGCCGATAAACTTCATACACACACTGTAAAAACATAAATCCAAATTCTACAGAAAATAGGGGGCCAGGGATCAAACCACCAACCTTCCAAATGACCACCTGAGCCACATACATACATATATATATATATATATATATATATATATATATATATATATATATATATATATATATATACATATACACACACACAGGGAAGAAAAAGAGTAAGTCTTTTCTACACAACGAAGAGCAGAATTACAGCAAATATATAATATATATATATATATTACAGCTATATTTATGTATTTTTCTTGGACAAGGAATGTCCAAACAAGTTCTAGTTTTAGGTATAGACAGTCATGACTGTGAGGAGCTCTTTATTCCCATTTTAAGGTGAATATGGCTTAATTATGTTGCCATGACACTGATTAACCCTCCTGTTGTCTTCGGGTCAAATTAAAGGGGTCTGAATACTGTATATATATGTGTGTGTATATATATATATGGTGTGTATATTATGACCCCTATTCAAATAGTTTCTACATTTTAGAAATTTGGCTTTCTTTAAAACAAATTGTCCAAAAAAGTACCGTGGATGAACATTAAATAAATAAACTGTTCACTACTTCCATTGAATTTGGGTGTTTTTTGTCAATTTTATAGTATTTGTTGAAAAAAATAATTGATAACAGAACTTGTGTGACAAATGTAAAAAGTCAAAAAAAGACAAATGTCAATAAAAGTGACTAAAATGTGAACAAATGTAATAAAAAAAAAGTGACAAATCAAAAAAATCTGGGAAAACCCACAAAAATCGAAAAAGTCGACAAACATGATAAAAACGTCGGAGGAAAGACACAAAAGTGTCTAAAAGATGACCAAAACGTTGATAAAAGGTTATTCATTTTAAATTTTGACTCAGAAAAACAAAAGGTTGCAGGTCGGCAGGAAGACAACACGAGGGTAACAGCTCGTTTGACTGACTGTGCCCCTCTGGACTTTGGGAGCGTTTCCCTGCACACCCAGACAGACTAACCCTAACCCTTAAGACAGTACTACAGAAGGTTAGCATTGTTCTCCTTTAACATCAGACTCACTGGAGACAGTTTGAAAAGCAGAGAAGAGTGGACTACAGAGGGATACTTGTAGTCTTCAGCTCCAAATGGCGCCACCTCCAATGACGAGCAGCATCACGGCCTACATGTGTTGGAAACACAAGCTATATTTATGGATTTCTCTTGGACAAGGCATGTCCAAACCAGTTCTAGTTTTTGGTATAGACAGTTGCTTCAGTGTTACGCGTCACACGGGCTCAACGCTGACTTGATGTTTGGGGTCTTAACCAGAGTTAAGCTTTCTTGCTTTTGTTTTCTAGTAGATATTTTAATTGGTGTTGTACCAATGCACCCCCTCAGGCATTGTCACACTGTGCCACCCACTGATGAGCTCCACTGAAAGCCAAGCTGTTTTCTCTCTGAGTTCAATTCATTTTTAGTGTGAAAGCTGTCACATCCAACAGTAGCTGTCATTCTATATATCCAGCACATAGAACTCATGCCTGGAAGCACGTATTAGATGTGACATTGATGTCTCAAGTTGCCATGGATGCATGTCATTTAGTTCCGTCTAATGGATTGGGAGTTTTCCCAGTTTCTTTAAGAGGTCTCCACTGTGAGGTCGCTACTGCCGGCCGCAGGCTCCTCTCTCAAGCCACCTCCACTGGGAGGACAGGAAATGCATGGGATACATTTCAAAATAAAATTAGGAATGCACCTGTGGTTGAATTGCTGTTCTGTGTTTTCCTTTTATGTTGCACATCATTTTGATTTGATTTGTCCAAAACTAGGACAAAAAGCCAAAACAATTGAAGCATTGGTCTTTGTCTTTTTCAAAACACTTCTCATTAATGATTGCCATATATGTAGACTAATATACTGCGTACTGAGTCATTATGAAAAACAAACGATGGGTGATATGACTCGGGGCTCACTTGTCTTGAGAAGGTCAAATAGTTGATTAATGAAAGGAATGTAGGGCAGGAATAACATTGGTCGGTGTACAAATTTTCTTTTAAATTATTACTCATTCATTAGCCAACATCTCATAAGATGCCATAGGACTATACATTTTACTGTGTACTATACAGTACTTTGCTTTTTCATTATCGTTTAATTTTGACTTTATTGCACTGCTCTTTTTCTATATATTTTTTCAATTAGTTTCTCTGTTGTATTATTCTGTATTTTTATTCTTAACCCCAATACATTTCAGTTTTGGTTCTATGTCTGTGCTAATTCTGTTCTTGTGCTGCTGGAACATCTAAGTACCTTGATATCTACAGTATAATCCAAGTGAATTATTAAGTGATCAACGAGAAAAACATAAAAAAACACACCAAATCATAACATGATCAGATGTTGTGTAGCCCTTTATTCTCAAACACAAACTCACCTGTGTGACATTCACAATAGGCCAAATTATTTCTTTGTCCATGATTTCCTCAGTGCTGTAAAATGTGAGTTTGAAGGGCTCCAGGACTGATTCCTTTTCATGGTCATCCACTTGATCTTTCCACACCCTCCCATACTGCAGAGCAGCCTCAGCCTGGTTCTCCTCCCCCAGGGTCAAAAACATAATTGAGGTCCACAGAACAGTTGTTTGCTGTAGAAAAGCCTAAACCCACTCTGCTGCATGTCTGCAATAAAAGTGACTTAAAATGTGAAGTCCTATGGAAAAACAGAAAATGCCATGTGGCTGCTGCAAAATCGAAAAGTACAAACTGATCAATTCAGAAAAAATATAGATAACGACCAAAATAATTGTAATATTCATTTTAAAAAAAGAAGAAAAAGAAAAGACCCCATCAGTGCCCTCCTAATATGTCCACCTAGATATATTAGAAAGCTCAACAAATGTTAATTTTCCAATCCTATCATGTATTATCTAGACACTTTATTTTAAACTGCAGACAGCAGGTCTGACCTTAACATATTCTTTAAAGCGACCCCACAATTGCAGTACAATTGGAAAAAAGACTGGTAAAAATATAGGGAAATTGAAATTCTGGTTTCTGATCTGAAACAAAAGAAAAGTTCAGATGGAACTCAAACCAAATTATAATCTGACCTCAGTTATGTCATCCACCTTACTTTTCATCAACAAACAATTGCAGGAGGGCTTTTAATGCATCTGTCCAGTGGGCAAAGATCTTTCCATGGCTCAAAAAATTATTAACAATAGAAATAAACATAAATTTCTTGTAACAATTTCAAGTCACTCAAATATTGAAATCTTTGCAGTCTCACCTTCGTATGTCAACATTTTCCTTAAGGATGATACACCATCACTGTCGCAAAAGTGGCATGTCCATCTGAAACTTGATGTAACAAATATAAAAACCACTATGCCATAATGTTCTTTTGTTTTGTAGATATTTTAATTGGTTTGATTGCATGAATCAACAGAAAAGTCTTAGGGAGCATAGTATGGTGTAAAGGCGTTCTAGGAATAAAACATATTTATCTTAATTTAATTTCTTTAATGCACACAGAATTACACAAATAATGAATATATAACAAATAATGTCTTACTATCAAAATGAAGATGCCACAGTTCCTGTATTTTGTCATTTAGTTCCACAAAAATATTGCACTACGGGTTAAAGTCCGGCATTCAAAAAAGTGCTAAGTGAAAGTGGCTAAAACAAGACACTTAAGGACAGGAAATGCATGGGATAAATTTCAAAATAAAAAGGAATCATGGTGGTTGCATTCATGTTTGTGTTTTCCTTTTATGTTGCACATATCATTTTGATTTGACAATTTTTCAACTTTGGACAAAAGCCAAAGGTGTTGAAGCATTGGTTTTGTCTTTTTAACGTTACATACATGCGTTTCCCTGCACACCCAGACAGAGCGGGCCTAGCCAAACCTTAAGAGAGTACTAAGGAAGATAAGCATTGTTCTTCTTTCACTTGTCTTGAGAACTCACTGACGGCAGTTGAAAAATTTTCTTTTAAATTATTACTCATTCATTAGCAGAGAAGGAATAAGAGTGGGCTACAGAGGGATACTTATAGTCTTCAGCCCCAACTTGTTATGATTGTGTATGTTGTGTATGTTCTGTTTAATGGTCTTGTTTTTCTGTCTAGTTTTGTCTAGTTTTTGTTCCTAATTTTAGTTTTCCCACTTGCTGATTTTGGATGTCTTTTTTCCCAATTAGTTTCACCTGTTCTTATTATTCTGTATTTTTATTCTGTGTTCCCCTTACATTTCAGTTTTGTTCATCTGGCTATTTTTCCTGTTCTTGTGCTGCTGGAACATCTAAGTACCTTGATATCTACAGTATAATCCAAGTGAATTCTTCAGTGATCAAGAGCCATAAAAAAACACACCAGACCATAACATTCAGATGTTGTGACTTTATTCTCAAACACAAACTCAGTGTTGACAGCACCAGGCCAAATTAGCTGTCTTCCATGCTCCTCAGTGCTCTAAAATGTGAGTTTGAAGGCCTCCAGACTGACTTGTGTATCTGATCTACTTCTCTTGGCATGTGAGCAGCCTTCTATTACCATTCTTACAGAGTCTGCAGAGCAGCCTCAGCCTGGTTCTCGCCTAGCCAAACCTTAAGAGAGTACAAATAAGTAAGATAAGCATTGTTCTTCGTGATTGCAGAGACTTAAATTGTCAGACTCACTGGGATTGTGCAGAGAAGAAGAGTGGGCTACAGAGGGATACACCTCAGAGACTGTGCATTAGTCAGGCACCCCTGAGACATTGCTTTTGTTCGGTGCCAAAAAGACACCCCATGTTTTGTCAGCAGTCCGATTTCCCCCATGTTTTTGTCAGCAGTCCGACCAACTCCCCCCGTGTTTTGTCAGCAGTCCGACTGACTCCTGTCCCCCTGTGTTTCGTCAGTGATCCGGCCGATTCCTGTTCCCGTTGTCTTGTTGCCAGACCCTGGCCCAGCTAACCCTTCGCCTGTCTTCAGCCCAGCGGACCCTTTGCCTGGCTTCAAAACAGCTCCCTCTCTTCGATCACCGAGCTCCACTGTCCCAAGTCCCCAGTGTCCTCAGTTTCCAAGCCCTGTTTGATTGTTCCTCCCTTCACCCTCAGGGGTTTGCTTTTGTTTTCAAGTAGATATTTTAATTGGTGTTGTGCAAGTGCATCCCCTCAGGTACTTTCACACTCTGACACCCACTGATGAGCTCCACTGAAAGACAAGTTTTCCCTGAGAGTTCAATTCATTTGAAGTGTGAAAGCTATCACATCCAACAGTACTTGTCATTCCATCAAAGTTACAGTCCCATCACATCAAAAAGTGATGTTTGGACAGGTGCCTATGGCTTTAAATATTGACATAAAAAGTCTTCTTTATTGCCATGTTTAGGAGCGCTTCGTCGAGACTCTTGACGTGTCTTTTAGACACTCTGGCTCGGGACATACAGTACATTTATTTGACGCATCCACCACCCCAACCAACCTCCTTACGCAGATTTTTAGGCTTTCATACTGCTTGCTACTATTGTCTCTTTAAATACTTTGTCATCTTACAGAGGCCCTATTGATTTTGAATGTTTTTTGTGAATGCTAGTACATATAAACAAATAATGCTTTGTTTTAATGACAGTTTAGTTCTGTGACAGATACCACCAACAAAGACCCTGGGTCTGGGTCTGAGCGAGGTTTCTGCCTAAAAGAAGTTTTTCCTTGTGTAGCTTGGCAGCATCCGCTGCCTACACATCCACTTCATGAGTTGATTGCATCCGCTGCCTACAAACACTCCCAGTAGACAGATTATGGAGGGGTGATGTCCCCAGACTGGATCAGGATTTTGACTGGGACAAGGTGTGGATCAATATCAAACTCGCCTCTCAAAATCTTGACCACCAGCTACATTTTATGAAAGTTATCAATGACCCTTTATGCACCTTGTGTACATTAAAAACCACTGGCACGTTCCTCCACATGGTGTGGGAGTGCCCTCCCATTGCTCATTTCTGACGGCACTCATATCAGAAACAGTGCCTGTGACCATACCAGTGTTATTATTAAATGATCTATCAGAACTTTGAGGCCCTAAATGTCAGAAACGTGTAATGTTGACAGGTTTAACAGCTGCTAAGAAAATGATCACAGTGCGCTGGAAGCCCCATGACACGTTGACCATCAGACAATGGCTTTCAACTTTCCTTGATGTCACGCATATGGAGCTGCCGACAGCTGTCAGGCCAGAGAAGCCAACGTGGATATGTGGCTCACTACAGCTGAAGCATTGAAGGACTCAGTCTGATCCTTGTGGTCCGTTGTGTATCTGATCTACTTCTCTTGGCATCTTGAATTATTCAATACGTCTATATTAACTGTTCCTCAAGTCACTTTTTTATTATTATTTTTTTGTTATTACTGTTTGTTTTAGCCGCCGTGTTTCAATTCTGTTTCTATTTGGATATTCATATATACATAGTTATGTTTTCATTCCACTTATATTTGTGTGGGGTGTGGGACTGATGTAACGGTATGTTCAGTGGCTGTACATGACTATTTGATTTGTGGTTGAATGGAAATAAAATAAAAATTTGATTTAAAAGAAGAAAGAAGTTTTTCCTTGCCACTGTTGCACCAAATGCTTGCTCGTGGGAAATTGTTGGGCCTCTGTAAATTATGGCATGTTCTAGACCTACTCTGAGATAACTCTGGTTATGATTTGATACTATGAATAAATAAATAAAAAATTAAATTGAATTGTGTTTTAGCAGCTAGCACCTAGCCTTGTCCAATGTTCTCCAGACTCTGTGGATGTTTGATGTGTTTGAGACTTTTTCTCTCCCCCTGACCCTACTAAAGACCACTTTCTGTGTTCCAAGACTTTATTTACGAATGAAGCTCTGAAAGAAATGTACCAAAGTCACACTGAAATGTAAGAACCATTCCCCAGTCTAGCATATGTTATTTTATCTGTCCTCCCTAACCATCTGCCGGCCCCCAGAAATGATCTTGCATCATGACCCCCAGGTTGAGAAGAGCTGACCAGTAGCAATTTTTATCACACATACATCCCATGCCTGTGACAGTAGCATATATTAGATGTGACATTGATGGCTCATGTTGCCATGGATGCGTGTCATTTAATTCTGTCTAATGGATTGGTAGTTCTCCCACTTTCTTGAATGCTATTTTGAGTCAGCACCGAGCAGGAGGAAATAAAGACAGAGCAGCCGACAGTTTAGTCTCCATATCCCCATCATAGTGGACTCAAATAAAATAAATACATGGGTCACTGTCATTTTTGTGTCATGATTAATTCATTAAAGACGCAGCATAATCAATCATCTATAAGAGAATAATTCATCCCAATGTTTAAAGTGAATGAAATATTCTTTCCAGCCTACTTCTGCAGTTCCATAATTACACATACTTTATGACGGTATTATTTGTTTTCCCCCCAACTGTTAGAAGACAGTTAGGCCCATGCTGGCGTCACTAAGCTAACATCACCTACAACTGACTCCGTCACAGTACAGCTATCCAGTAATGTCTTCTTGCAAACAAACTAAAATTAGTTTCCTTTGTTAACAAAGGGGATGTATTTCCGTCCTCGTAAAACATCTGTCATGCATTTCTTGGTACATTATCGCCACCTGTAGATCAGTTAAACAATGTGAAGCCGGGGTGCCTGGGAAGCTCACCTGGAGAGATGGTGACGGAATATGGAGAGAAAATGCAAAAAAGTGAGCCACTTGCTAAGTTTCCTTCCACTTGTCATTCAAATTATCAGAAGTTCGGTAAAAAAAAAACTCAAGTGAATAAAGCTGGTGAAAGTGTGTTTCCATCCAACACCTTTAAAGCCGATAAAAAAACTGTGTGTAATCACGTCACATGCTGTTTTGCGATCAAATTAGTATATCAAATTGATTTTAGACATTTCAAGGTGTTTCCATTCATTTTCGCACTGAAACACACAGTTGATATAGTGCTTATGTGCAGCTGATGGCAACATATCAAGCTATAATAAGAAAAAAAAACACTATCAACACATCGCTATGACGATGCAGATGCAACTTGTCTTCTATTGTCCCTCCAGCACCGCTGCAAGACTCTTTTTTTTTAGACATGTCTCGCTGTTTGAATGCCTTCCATTTACTCCAGAGGACGTCCCACGGCTTGTTGTAATCCATTTCCTTTGCGACTTCCTGATAAATTAAATTCAAAATGTCTCCTTGTCCATCCACTTCCATTTGTCTTTGTGCCCCCACACCCCCATGTGTGACAGACAGAGTGAAAATACTGGGGGAAATGAACTAAAACTTCTTCTTCGTTTTGTAGCATGTTGCAACCATAAAATGACCTAAAACTTAATCAAAATTCATTATTTATTCGGCAAATAATGTTTCCCTCAGCGTTTATCACATGAGCCGTAAATCAATCAAGAGAAAATCCGATGAGACCGAATGTATTTGTTTTGAGTAATTCAATTTCACTAAATTCGGATAAAAACATGTGGATGGAAACATAGCTACTATCACACATCTCCACCTCTCTGCTTCTGTCACTCTCTCTATTTCTGAGCAGTAATGAACAAATCAGCTGGTTCCACTCAAACAAAATGGACAAAATGGTCATTTAGGATCGTCTGCATGCTGGATGGGATTATTTTGTCCTGAGGTGGCCTGTCTGTGTAACAGTTATAGTCTGTTCTCAGTTACCAAACGTTCAAAAATCTATGGAAAGATAATCACTGTAATTTGTAAGCATTCCACGTTTCTTTTGCTCTATGCACCATATTGACTGCTGCTGTGTAAGAACGCCGCCCGCCGTGTATGAGGATGTCGGGCTGGATATAAAAAAAAAAAAAAAAAAAATATATATATATATATATATATATATATATATATATATATATATATAAAAACATTTGCATATTAGGTAAGCTTTTTGTTTGGCAAACAAAAGCCGTATGTAATTCATGTGAAACACCCTTATTGAAATAGATTATCAAAATAATACATTATTACATGAATACAGTCCTATTCATTTAAGGGTTTGCCGCAAAACCGTCATATTTTACAGATTTATTTTTGGCATAATATTTAAACTAACTGGGTGGTTAATTTACATATAATGTCCATACTTTTACAGGCTTTTGAACACAATTTAAAAAAAACTAAAAACTATTGTAAAAATGTATTTTCGTAAAATATATTTTTTTTTTTTTACAGTGCTGTAAAAACGTGTGTTACAGTGAGGAAAATAAGTATTTGAACACCCTGCTATTTTGCAAGTTCTCCCACTTAGAAATCATGGAGGGGTCTGAAATTGTCCTCGTAGGTGCATGTCCACTGTGAGAGACATAATCAAAAAAACATCCAGAAATCACAATGTATGATTTTTTAACTATTTATTTGTATGATACAGCTGTAAATAAGTATTTGAACACCTGAGAAAATCAATGTTAATATTTGGTACAGTAGCCTTTGTTTGCAGTTCCAGAGGTCGTTTTCCTGTAGTTCTTCACCAGGTTTGACACACTGCAGAAGGGATTTTGGCCCACTCCTCCACACAGATCTTCTCTAGATCAGTCAGGTTTCTGGGCTGTCGCTGAGAAACACGGAGTTTGAGCTCCCTCCAAAGATTCTCTATTGGGTTTAGGTCTGGAGACTGGCTAGGCCACGCCAGAACCTTGATCTGCTTCTTCCAGAGCCCTCCTTGGTTCTCCTGGCTGTGTGCTTTGGGTCATTGTCATGTTGGAAGACCCAGCCTCGACCCATCTTCAATGCTCTAACTGAGGGAAGGAGGTTGTTCCCCAAAATCTCGCAATACATGGCCCCAATCATCCTCTCCTTAATACAGTGCACCTGCCCTGTCCCATGTGCAGAAAAACACCCCCAAAGCATGATGCTACCCCCCCCATGCTTCACAGTAGGGATGGTGTTCTTGGGATGGTACTCATCCTTAGTGGAATTATGACTAAAAAGTTTTATTTTGGTCTCATCTGACCACATGACTTTATCCCATGACTCCTCTGGATCATCCAAATGGTCATTGGCAAACTTAAGACGTGCCTTGACATGTGCTGGTTTAAGCAGGGGAACCTTCCGTGCCATGCATGATTTCAAACCATGACGTCTTAGTGTATTACCAACAGTAACCTTGGAAACGGTGGTCCCAGCTCTTTTCAAGTCATTGACCAGCTTCTCCCGTGTAGTTCTGGGCTGATTTCTCACCTTTCTTAGGATCACTGAGACCCCACGAGGTGAGATCTTGCATGGAGTCCCAGTCCGAGGGAGATTGACAGTCATGTTTAGCTTCTTCCATTTTCTAATGATTGCTCCAACAGTGGACCTTTTTTCACCAAGCTGTTTGGCAATTTCCCCGTAGCCCTTTCCAGCCTTGTGGAGGTGTACAATTTAGTCTCTAGTGTCTTTGGACAGCTCTTGGTCTTGGCCATGTTAGTAGTTGGATTCTTACTGATTGTATGGGGTGGACAGGTGTCTTTATGCAGCTAACGACCTCAAACAACTACATCTAATTTAGGGAAATAAATGGAGTGGAGGTGGACATTTTGAAGGCAGACTAACAGGTCTTTGAGGGTCAGAATTCTAGCTGATAGACAGGTGTTCAAATACTTATTTGCAGCTGTATCATACAAATAAATAGTTAAAAAATCATACATTGTGATTTTTCTGTTTTTTTGTTTATATTATGTCTCTCACAGTGGACATGCACCTACGATGACAATTTCAGACCCCTCCATGATTTCTATGTGGGAGAACTTGCAAAATAGCAGGGTGTTCAAATACTTATTTTCCTCACTGTATGTGGTCCAATCAAATGCAAATGCACTCTTACAAGCACTTCAGCTAACTTTTTTTTACTTTTATTTTGCACAGTTGAGTGGGTGGATGTGAAAATGCGCGCGCGCACACACACTCTCTCTCTTGCTGCCCTGTTTTAGGGACTGTACTTCATTTCCATAAATCTGATCTGATTTAATACCTCTCCATATCTCCCTGTGTGCCTATTTCTCTCTCAATATTTGGTCAAAGGTTTAATCTCCTTTTAATTAGGATTTTTCTCTAACAAGAATCCCTTTTCAGAGGTAAAAAAAATCATTTCATCAACGCTGATGAAATCTTTTCTGTCTCTCTGTCAGTGTCCTCAATAACCTGTCTGGTTCATTGTGTGTGTGTGTGTGTGTGTGCGTGCAACTCTTCTACATCCACTAAACACACACCAATCTGCGGTGGACATTCTCCTTCAGAAACACTAATCAATATGGCCACAGTCGTATACAGTCACATCACATGTCCCACCCATGTTATACCAGGTGTCTATCTTATTGTCATCCAATTAATTAGTTTCTAATTGTTTTAATTGAAGGAGACATCAAGCATGACTGAAATGCCAGTCCCTCTATTAATTAGATCTCTTAATATGGATCCGCCCCCACAGGGAATACTTTGGTCAGTCAAGAAGACATGCAGAAGAAGAGCTTCCTCTAGGCAATATTATTAGGGAACACAATTAACTTTCATGTTTTTGGTATGCGGATGACAAAGCAAAGGAAACTAGCACCTTGGTATAACTCCCAAACTCGCAAATTAAAACCAATCTCCTGAAAACTTGAAAGTAAATGGCGTTCCATCAAACTGGAAGAATATCGTTTAGATTGGCCAGACAGTCTGAAAATGTATAGGAAGAACCTCAGAAATGCCAGATCAGACTATTACTCATCTCTAATAGAAGAAAATAAGAACAAGCCAAGGTTTCTTTTCAGCACTGTAGCCAGGCTGACAGAGAGTCCCAAAGTAAAGTATCTGTGATAAAACCTCTCCTGAAAAACCCTCCCTCGAACCTGAGGTCTTAGCAAACTTCAATGAACCAGCTTTGGGGGGGGCCCAGCTTGCAAAACGTAACACATTTGATTCTGTTCAAAAAACATTTTTAGAAACTATCATACATTTCAATGGCAAGAGCTTGCTCTAACCGTTGGCGTTTTTGCGGGTATGCTAAGATTTCTATGGTAACAGAGTTGGACCAATCAGAGTCGTTGCTGTTACGCTTAGGATAGTAGTGTAGTTTTTCTCCATAAGACCAGGGTGATTTCATGGAGACTTTTAGCTTCTACAGGAGCAGAAACTTCTGTTACACAACCCCGTAGCTCCCCGTAGAGACATCCCATCCCAAGCCCACAAAAATACTCCCGATCACGTGACTGCCCCCCCTCCAACCCCAAGAAAAAATCCTGTCCTGCAAAATCTTGAGAGAAAGACTCTGGAATCCCGTCCTGCTCCCGTTTCATTATCTATATAAAGTTATTAGACTCTGTAGCGGCCTTTGTTGCGGACACATGCTTCACACTGCAAGCAGCCTCGCGCGCCAGAAAGAAAAAGACACATTCTTTTACTGTCTATGGTTGTCCATCGCTAGCGATAATCACTGAGGTTGCCTCGGAAATTTAGGCTACACTATACATGCATTACCTGGCCTAGGCGATTTCATTACGTAATTCCTAACGGAGATCTCACACTCAAAACACAAATTTCTACGTCCCGCTCCCGTTGATTTCTATTCTCTATTTATTCTGTCCCCATCACGTTACCAACAGTGAAATTGACCGTACCGTGGGCCAATTTTTATTTAATTATACTGCAACTGCTTTTTATTCTTTTTATAAAATACAGCAAGAAAGTTTCAGACACTCAAAAAAAGGCAGGAAAGGCAGAGACTCAAAGCGAGTCGCATTCTACCGAGCACTATGTCTGAACAAACCCCACGTTTACCAGAAGTCTACCGGTTACTAAGTACTAGTTCGAACCGAAGTAAAAAACAAATTTGAAGCTTGAAGAAACCTAAATTTTAACGGAAAAGACCCGCAGACCTGAGTGACTGAGAGAGAGGGAGAGAGCTGTTCACTTCTCCGTGTTCTGTGTGTGTGTGCGTGAGTACAGCCGGTCGGACACAACAGAAGGAATCTGTATGTGTGTAGGGAGGGGCGCTGGGACTAGCCTATCACAGAATAGTGTAGGGGGGGCGCTGGGACTAGCCTATCACAGAATAGTGTATGGGGGGGCGCTGGGACTAGCCTATCACAGAATAGTGTAGGGGGGGCGCTGGGACTAGCCTATCACAGAATAGTGTAGGGGAGGGGCGCTGTTACTAGCGCTGTGACTAGCCTATCACAGAACGCAGACACAGTCAATGAGGAGTTTTATTCAATCCGAGTACAGATATTGACTCGCATTACTCGTATAATACTTGTACTCGGCAAAAGTGCTTTATCCGTACCGGATACTCGTTTCAGCCAAATATCCACCTCATCCCTACTACATATCGTTTCGTGCAGAAATATGTCTCACGCTAACCCTGTCTCCCAAAAATTATGTTCCAGTACAATTAAACTGCATTTTCAATCACGTTCAGGGGAACTGAATTTTGGAGATTATACATCTTCATACCAGTGACAGGGAAAACGGTTAAACAGTCCCAGTATTCAACACATGGTTAATGTTGTGAATTGAAACAAAGGTTTAGGCAAGAAAACTACTTGGTTAGGTTTAGGAAAAGAGCATGGTATGGCTTGAAATAAATGATGCTTGTTACATAACTCAAGTTACGTATGTTATGTATGTGAAGTACTTTACCTAAGTTAAGTCAACATTAGTCTATATTGACGACCATTCATTTAGGGGATTGCTACGGTATCGCCAGAAGATCCGCGGGATGTCCCGTCCCCTTCCTCTTTCTTTGTGTGGGTGTTCTAACTTCTGGTGGATTTCTGAGGACTATGGTTACCTGGTCCTCAGATCTCTGCAGGGTAAATCCAGACAGCTAGCTAGACTATCTGTCCAATCTGAGGACTATGGTTACCTGGTCCTCAGATCTCTGCAGGGTAAATCCAGACAGCTAGCTAGACTATCTGTCCAATCTGAGGACTATGGTTACCTGGTCCTCAGATCTCTGCAGGGTAAATCCAGACAGCTAGCTAGACTATCTGTCCAATCTGAGGACTATGGTTACCTGGTCCTCAGATCTCTGCAGGGTAAATCCAGACAGCTAGCTAGACTATCTGTCCAATCTGAGGACTATGGTTACCTGGTCCTCTAAATCCAGACAGCTAGCTAGACTATCTGTCCAATCTGAGGACTATGGTTACCTGGTCCTCAGATCTCTGCAGGGTAAATCCAGACAGCTAGCTAGACTATCTGTCCAATCTGAGGACTATGGTTACCTGGTCCTCAGATCTCTGCAGGGTAAATCCAGACAGCTAACTAGACTATCTGTCCAATCTGTTGCACAACTAAAACAACTTTTGAACATACACGTGTTCCAGCAAAACAAGTTCCTTCCTGAGGCTATTTTGCAGAGGCACTGTTACTTTTGTCTTTTGGCACTTGTGATTGGTTTAAAGATATGTCAATAAACCAAAGCACGTTTTTCTCCCATCCCAGAATGCTGTGTGGACTAGCCTTCCTCCACCGCACTGTGTAGTACTGAGGTTACTACTTTACTTGCAAAGGAAGGAGTCTATACCAGCAGTGCTGTGGCGACCCGTGCATGGGTCCTTCCAGGTCATACGCCCAAGTGCATTGTGTCTATGGAATAGGCTGCGAAGCTGTGTTGCTCCCCTGCTTATTTCCCTAATGTTGAGAAAAGGCTTCATGGAGAAGCAATTATAGAAAATATGCATATTTAAAATGCACATTGTGTGTGTCCTTGATAAAGTGTAAATGGCAAACATGGGGCATCGGTGAGTGTTTTTGTGGAGGCCGAGAGTGAAGGCCTCCCGCAACGCCGGTGCCAGCTGTCACACCAGCTCTGGGTCAGGATTATTGAGTTGGAAAAGGTTCAAGCACACCTCCTAACGCACACCCACTAATGGACACACAAAGAGAGTAGAAGAGAGTGAGAGTCTTCTCCAGATAAACACATACACACACACCTTTTCTACTTCAAACAGTGTGTATTTGTTTAGACAGAATGTCTTTATGCCTGCGGAGAGTTACTGCGTTATTAAAGATGGACTGGATTGTACAAATCTGCAGAGTAGTGATGAAGGCACAACTTTATTGTCGTAAGTGTGGATTTTTTATTGTTTGTGAATATAATATGTATTGATTTCTAGTACATGGCAGCGTGGAGCCTTCACTCATATAAATCTAAATTCAATAACAGATGCTTCTGTACAGCCTCCCATAAAAGCTAATGTAATAATGTTCTATCCTTTCAAGTAAACCAAGGACCACATTTGAGACTATAGTAATAATAACAGGAGAAAGTAATACACTGTGAGAAATGGCAGTCATCAAGTCCCAGTGGGTCAGTGGTAACAACCCATGTGTTGGCCTCTGTCAGCATTTTCTTACTCTTTTCCCATGAAGCATTGAGACACTATAGTTCCTGTAAACAACTCTGATAATTGCAGCTTCTCTTGGCTTTTTTCATGTTGTATCCCACTGGGTTAGATTTAGAGAGAAGCCTGATACATTCTGCAGCCAAAGCTTATAGACTTTTGGAAAGTTTCTGACTCACCCTGGATTAGAGAATTGAGTTTTTTAATATTTTTTTTAGGGATTTGGTTCCCATGCAAATTCTCATTCCTGCTCCAATTCATTGAAAGCTCCCTCAAAGAGAAGAAGCTTGTCTGAGCAATCTAACTGTAGAGCCATTTAGATCTTTGACAGTTTCATTAAAGTAACATTGGCAAGAGAAATAAGAGAAAACCAAGTAAAAAGAAAACAAACTGCCTGGGAAGTACCTTCTTAATCTTCCAACCTGAGGTTGTAATTATCCATTAGTTATTGTTCCAGTCCAGTGGCACCATTTTGAGTCTTTCCCATTTACTGTTGAATTTTGATTCGTAAGTTTATGTATCACTTTCTCCATTACATATATCTCTTCAACAGTAGTCACTGATATTTTGTTGGTGGTTGCTTTCTTACTTGCTACTAGTGAATACATATCACTCGCAATAATATTCTCGTTTTGAAATTTACATTGATAATAGCACCAACATGCTTTTAGGAACCTCATATCCTACTATTTGCTTTAATACCTAATAGACCATTTCCCAAAATACAGTTATTTTCTGACTATTCCAAAAAACATGAGAATGGCCAATCATAAGCCCCACATTCCCGCCAACATTTCAGATGTTTGTGCAGCTGCTAAGTTTTCATTTTCGGTGTTATAAAGAAACAAATTTGATTTTTTTTCATGCTTTGCCAATTATTTGTAGAGTTCAGCGTGGTTGTTTTTGTCATGTTATTTAGTTTTGAATAAATTATTTAATTTATTAGCAATAAACAAGGTTTAAATGTTGCCAACTGTCGTTTTGTGCTCTTTGTAAAAAAAAAATATATATATATATATTTTAAAAAAAAAAACAAGATTGTGGTTTGAATTTAAACTGTCCCGTGACCCAGCCACGCGTTTCCTGGGTATATGTCTTGTGTTTGTCCCTGGGATGTGAACTCCACTCCTCGGCTTGACAGCGTTGTGTCACGCTGACCTCCTCCCTACGTGGGAACAGAGCATTCTTATTCAGCAGGGTTGGGGTTAGAGTTAGAGTGCTGTACTTTTTACTGTAGCTATATGTATACGAATGGTTCATGAGAACAGCGTGACTCCAGCTGTAGCTCTGTTTTTGTGGGGAGGTAAGAAGCCAAATTATTTTTGGAAGTGCTATGCTTTAGCTTGACTTTGCTGGCGACAGATTGAACATTAAAGGAGGGAAATGTGTTGTCCTTTTGCAGAAGATTGGAGGCAGCAAAGTGCTCTGAATTCACAGCTGTGACACCTTTGTTTGAGAAATGATGGGAGCCAGTAGTGCATTTATGGAAAGTGATTTGCTTGTCCAGGGTGAGTCAGACACTCCCAGCCAATCTGAATTGAGTGAAATGTTACCATCATTTGGCATCTTTCTGCTGTGGAGTTTCTGAACACATCTGCTGTGTGTCTCATGGAATTTAAAAAGAAAGAAAAATTGTATTCTGAATTGATATTTTTGTAGATGTGATTTTTCCACCGAGTGTTGCTGTTTTTTTCATACTCATGATGTTAAATGTAATTTTCAGCACTTTCTGAAAACACCAATAAAGGTTTATAGCTGTGTGATTTGATTACAAAGCCACCCACGCTTTGGGCGCCGAGCATTCATTAGTTTATGAGGTTAGTATTATGTGATTGCAGCTTTATTAGAGATGGCACACAGCAGACGGGGGGGCAGAGAGAAAAACAACAACACCACCACAACCTGCAGCCAGGATGCACTGGAGTTCACCGCGTTTGTCTCCTGGGACACATTGGCTTTCAGCCCCCTGAGCATCAATACTGATGTTGACATTTTTAGGGCGAGGAACCCAAACCAGAAAGAGAAACGAGCACGGACCCCTTACTACAGGAGGATGTGCCAGCCATGACTGATCCTGCAATTGAGGCTAGGATCCGTATGCATTGGATTTTCAGCTGTAAGGCCTGAATAGGTGGAACCAGGACCAGGGGACTGCAGCGGTGACCAGTAGGCCATCGTCTCTGCTCACCTACTCAGGGCATGTGACCCAGTGCATCAACACTTGTCTTGTTTTGTTCTGTTGTGCATTGCTTTGTTTTGTCCCAACTTCAATGATCTCAAAATTCTCATCCCTGTTTTACCAGGCTGGATGAGTCCGGTGTGCCAGGCATGGACAGAGTAGACAGCTTGGCAGAATATCTAGTGGAGCCAGCCCTCAGTAGCCCTCACCAAACTGCAGCTCAGGAACTTGTATTGTCTTGTTTTTTCTCCTCTGTTCTCTGACACAAATGTCCACACTTGAATGTTTTTGTGTGCTGTTCTTTCTAGCTTGTCTTTCTCAGGTGAGCAATATTGTCGTTCTCTGCCAGAACCTGCTAGACTACGACAAGCAGCGGGTTGTCTTTGCTGCCAGACACCAGACTAGTCTGGACACAGGGATGTTCAGGTCTCTGTAGATGAGGCAGGAGTTCACTCCAGGGGTGGAGAGTGAAATGCCCTCCCCACCACTGCCCCGCTTGCCCAATGGCCAGAGTGCTGCCACCTGGTGGAAACAATCTTGGTCCGGCTCTGTGCCATCCACCACAAGAAGAGGTCCAGATGGGACCTTATCCTGGAGGACTCTAGGCGTATCAGGCTGCACATTCTGGCCAAAGGGGTCGTTGCAGCAGACCACCATGCAGCTAAAAGGCCGTACCTGCATTGGTAACACCTGTGGCTGTGAGGCCACGTACTCAGCGACAGTTCTTCCCTGCTCCGCCTGGTGTGTTTTAATTAAATCTTTAAAAAAAAATATCTTTATTTATTACACCTAGACTGGTGGTAGACTTAAAGTTCCACAGTTCAACGGTTCGAATCCCAGCCCACTAAAAAACATTTTTTTATAAATGTTCATGGTTAAATACCTTCATGGTTTAAGTTTTCTCCTTTTTTGTCAGTAGTGAGATGTGTTTGGGATATGGGTATGTTTGAGCTATCTGAGTGATTCAGTGGTCTTTACTCCATTCCTGAATGTCATCCTCAATCCTCTGGACTGTGACACAGAAATCACTCTCGGTGCATCATGTTGAAGGACCAGTATTTGAACACCCTGCTATTTTGCAAGTTCTCCCACTTAGAAATCATGGAGGGGTCTGAAATTGTCATTGTAGGTGCATGTCCACTGTGAGAGACATAATCTAAAAATAAAATCCAGAAATCACAATGTATAATTTTTAACTATTTATTTGTATGATACAACTGCAAATAAGTATTTGAACACCTGAGAAGACCAATGTTAATATTTGGTACAGTAGACTTTGTTTGCAGTTCCAGAGGTCAAACGTTTCCTGTAGTTCTTCACCAGGTTTGACACACTGCAGAAGGGATTTTGGCCCACTCCTCCACACAGATCTTCTCTAGATCAGTCAGGTTTCTGGGCTGTCGCTGAGAAACACGGAGTTTGAGCTCCTTCCAAAGATTCTCTATTGGGTTTAGGTCTGGAGACTGGCTAGGCCACCACAGAACCTTGATATGCTTCTACTAGAGCCACTCCTTGGTTCTCCTGGCTGTGTGCTTCGGGTCATTGTCATGTTGGAAGACCCAGCCTTGACCCATCTTCAATGCTCTAACTGAGGGAAGGAGGTTGTTCACCAAAATCTCGCAATACATGGCCCCGGTCCTCCTCTCCTTAATACAGTGCAGTCGCCCTGTCCCATGTGCAGAAAAACACCCCCAAAGCATGATACTACCCCCCCACGCTTCACAGTAGGGACAGTGTTCTTGGGATGGTAGTCATCATTCTTCTTCGTTCAAACACAGTTAGTGGAATTATGACCTAAAAAGTTTTATTTTGGTCTCATCTGACCCCATGATTTCTCTGGATCATCCAAATGGTCATTGGCAAACTTAAGACGGGCCTTGACATGTGCTGGTTTAAGCAGGGGAACCTTCTGTGCCATGCATGATTTCAAACCATCACGTCTTAGTGTATTACCAACAGTAACCTTGGAAACGGTGGTCCCAGCTCTTTTCAGGTCATTGACCAGCTCCTCCCGTGTAGTTCTGGGCTGATTTCTCACCTTTCTTAGGATCATTGAGACCCCACGAGGTGAGATCTTGCATGGAGCCCCAGTCCGAGGGGGATTGACAGTCATGTTTAGCTTCTTCCATTTTCTAATGATTGCTCCAACAGTGGACCTTTTTTCACCAAGCTGCTTGGCAATTTCCCCGTAGCCCTTTCCATCCTTTTGGAGGTGGATAATGTTGTCTCTAGTGTCTTTGATCAGCTCTTTGGTCTTGGCCATATTAGTAGTTGGATTCTTACTGACTGTATGGGGTGGACAGTGGTCTTTATGCAGCTAACCACCTCAAACAGGTGCATCTAATTTAGGATAATAAATGGAGTGGAGGTGGACATTTTGAAGGCAGACTAACAGGTCTTTGAGGGTCAGAATTGTAGCTGATAGACAGGTGTTCAAATACTTATTTGCAGCTGTATCATACAAATAAATAGTTAAAAATCATACATTGTGATTTCTGGATTTTCTTTTTTAGATTATGTCTCTCACAGTGGACATGCACCTACAATTACAATTTCAGACCCCTCCATGATTTCTAAGTGGGAGAACTTGCAAAATAGCAGGGAGTTCACATACTTATTTTCCTCACTGTATATATATATTCTTCCGCTATCGCTCTGCAAAAGTGTACTCAGAGTCAACTTTGGAGAACGGCAAGGGGATCTTCTATATTAATTTCAAGGCTGCTGCTCTACACCCACTAAACGAGAGAAGACATATCTTAGCCTGTTGCAAACCAATCTGAGAAAACATGATGTTCAACCCGGAAACCGTAGCAACACGGTGCACACCGCTTTGAGACTGAATGTGCCCACGATGCGGCTGTGCTACACATCATATTAAATTGACAACGAATTGACTGTCCTATGTTTTCCTTTGTTGCCCGTTCCTTCTGTGTCTCCAGTTCGTGTGTGTGTGTGTGTGTGTGTGTGTTAGGTCTCGCCATACTGGTTTTTCAAAGCCAATGCTGATTATTAGTTAAAGAAACTGATAACTGATATTTGGAACCGATATGCAGTTACAGTACAAAAAAAACTCTTTAAGTTAAAATTAAGATTTTGGAATGATAAAAACTCCAACAAAAACTTAGTTTAAAAGCTTTAAACAATTATTTATTAATTCACTGGTCACTCCGGCATCGTCATGTATTTGTATTAGTACTTTTGACTATCTCAACATCTATGTTGTATGAGTATGTTTACATGCACACTAAAATTCCACTATTATTCCAACACAACATTCCGAATTTGTTTTAGGTCTTGTAAATAACATATTCCATAAGGCCTTTCCTTGAATATAGCATTTTCAGATTAGGACATGTGGGATAAGCTGGTAACATTTGGGTTTTAGAGAAATTCTTTGGACATGTACATTTAAAATATGCGTCACATTCTGGGTTGTTACGGCAGTTTCCAACAGTTTGCTGGGCTGCACACCTGATTAGAAGGAGAAACACAGCTACTTTCAACATCAAAGAATAGGATATTAAAAGTTTTTTTGGAATGAAAGAGGAAATGGAGACACACATATCATACATTTTGAATAATACAACGGTCTATACTGTGTGTGTGTGTGTGTGTGTGTGTGTGTGTGTGTGTGTGTGTGTGTGTGTGTGTGTGTGTGTGTGTGTGTGTGTGTACCAACCTGCTCCTTCCCTGAACAATGTCCTGATGGATTTATTTTAAAATTCTGCACTTTGTCTCAAATAAAAAGAACATATCTTAAATTACACTCTGTTCATTGTTGTTTAAACAAACTTGTTTTCTGAAAATACATGTCTTTCCTATGAACCCATGTCCAAACAACATAATAATACAATAGACTGTTCAGGGAAGCGAAAAACCAACCACAGGGGTACTTTCTGTAATACTGGTTACTTCTTTTCTACACTACATCTGGAGTAAAGCTTTATTGTCATTGAGTTGCTCAAATGCTCAGTACTACTACCTACTCTAGTAGTATCAGTTCTATAATGCTGCTATAATGAGGTATCACCAGATGTCATTCTGTTTTTTTCATTGTTTTCTTGATGATTTGTGTTTTCGTAATGTGTTGTGATTTATTTGCGTGTGTTGGCCTCTCCGGGACACCACATATTTACATTACATATAATTATTCATATAACACCATGTAATTGGTTATACCAATGGACATACAAATCACTACTATAATACTGTAAACCCATCTCACAAGGAAAAAGATAGAAGCCAAAATGATCTTTTAGCAGCACAAATCCAGGCAAAAAGACTAACAGGTCAAAAACTAGGGATATATGAAAAATGTGACGCTGCCAAGCTAGAGAAAAAGCACTGAGACAAACTGGCAAAGGGCTAGTGGAAATGACTTGATATATTAGGGAGCTAATGTGTGAATGGGGAACAGCTGAGTGGGGAGGATGAGCAGGATGGAGTGATGGGAGGGAAGGCTGATGGAAGTGGCAGGCTCTGAAATGACAGCAGAGTTAGACACAGGCATAATTAAGCAAACAGGAGGACTTCAAAATAAATAACCATGACAGTTGGTTGACTTACAGGAAGCTAGTAAAGGCTCTTTTCACAGCAGACAGATGGTCCAACAGATACGATCCTTAGTAATAAACTGTGAACTTTAGACCAACATAGGGGAGGTGGAAAGGGATTTTGTTGTGCTTCTGTGTGTAACCAGGCTAACACAGTACACCCTCTCCTTCCTCAAAACAATGGAAAAAGAGTTGGAAAAAAAGAGTCCAAAACGTAGAAAAAAGCAAAAGAAAATGCCAAAATTAAATTTTTTAAGTGACAAAAACCAGGCGGGCCAAAATAATTGTAACCTAAATAGATATGGGGGCTGGATCAAAATGTGCGAGGGGCCGGATTTGGCCCGCGGGCCTTGGGTTTGACATAAAGTATGTGCATAAGCACCTTCCAGCAACAGCCTGCCTTCTCCACGCTGTGTTTAAATAAATTAGTAGGTAATAGTAAAGTTTCTATTGTAAAATAAGCTAATTTGCTTTCTTGCCAAGAGCTAGGAGAGATGATTTCTACCACTCATGTTTGTATGCTAAATACCCATGTGGAAGCAGTTAACCTGGCTCTAGCTATGAAACCCAGTCTGCCTGCCAGCACCTCTACATCTCACTAATCAACACGGTCTCTTGTTGAAGCCATTAAAGTGTAAAAATACATACAGTGCTACTTGCATAGAAACATTATTACGGGGCTTACAAGCATTCTGTATAATGAGAACATGAGGTCTTCTGAGGTAAACTGAAGGAGTTATTGTAAACCCTTTCAGTGATCCTCATTGCACACTCTCATTAATGCTGCCTTTCCTTTCTTTATTTCAAGTCCTTTGGTCCTTTGTTTGGCAGTTGGCAGAGTTTAAATATCAATCTTTGTGCAGAACTGCTTACTGCACCTTTAAAAGCTGGGACATTTGGAGCCAAGCATATTCACTGCTTTCTTTGCCTTCAAATCATCGTAATGGCATGTCAGCTAGTTACACAAAATGGAAGTGAAACAGAGGACAGCGCAAGTATAAAAGTGTTTTTAGCGTGTTTACAACTATATGGGTCGTTGGTAACACTTTATAATAACCATAGTTAATTCATCTTGTCAATTGTCATTTTACTGTTAACTAGCAATTAAGTTATACTTAATAAAATATTAGTATTTATGTAAATTAACAATTTATTGTTACATAGATTATATCCCTTATACTATATTAGGTATTGGGTTATGATTAAAAAATGTTTGTTAACCTTTAAGAAATATTTTTTAAAACATCTACAAACATTACATCGTTAGATAGACCACATATTCCTAACACGCTGATGGATTTATTTAGTGACGTACAACGATGACAGTTAAGTCTAGGAAAAAGGTTGTGGTAAAAACACTCCAGAGGAACAATCACACGTTTCCTGGCTGAAATTATTTAGCTTTTTGCCACAAAGTGAACTCTCTGTCTTGAAAGCGCTGTTTTATGTAAACACCACGATATGCCATTTCATTTTGAAAATATTTTCCATTGGATATTGAAGCTCATAAATAAGTGTTTTGGCATGGCAGGCCAAGTGGCTCTATATCCATGGTATTGAAAAGGAGATTTCATTCCTGCATGTTTTGTTTGTGCATGATCAAAAAACCATAGCTTCCCCATAGCTCTGTTTAAATATGCGATTCTTGCTCAGCATCTACTGTCTGTTTGTTGGTGTGTAGCTAGAAAGCTTGGCCCAGCGCACCACTATACAAACAGCAGAGCTGCTCTGATGACACCGTCTGTTTTAGCTTAACTCTGGCAGCTTATCTGTCACACTCAACAGCAGCCATGCATCGCTTCATATACAGCCTGAATAAAGCTGATTCATCCACAATAACAGCCAAATACCTTGGGCAAACCGTGGTAGATACACTTAAATGTTGCAAAGAGATTTGTCATGATCCTCTTGGGCTGCACAAAGACACAAATTATTTGGAGAGGAATTACCTTTCCAGATTGTTCTGCACCTGCTGTTGCTGCATTTTGGCTGCTGTCTGTAGATCCCTTCATGCACAACTCATATTCGTAAGATGTTTCATGCACAAATGTTTTAACAGGGGCAATGTTGTGTGTTGTTTAGTGTCTGTTATGGAACGGCACTGTGGTTGGACCCAAAAACACAGGAAATACATTTAAGTGATTTAATATATATTAATATATATTGCTAAGGGCAAAAGGGTATCCAGGCGATCCAGTGGTGAGTGGTGGGGGCAGTGCACTCTCCAGAGCGTGTCCAGTGAATCAGTGTCTTTTGTCTGTGGCATCGACCATGTGGTTCTGGTGTCTCCCAGAGTCCAACAAACAATTCCAACACGTGGCAAACCTGTTTGCATCCAGAGCAAGCAAGGCAGACTGCAACAGGAGAAAACTGAGAACTTTATGTTCCAGACACAGTCTTTAACGTAAGTTACGACTTCAAATCTGGCCACACACTCACACACATTTACACTCCGATGCACAACTCAGGTTTGGTATCTTGCCCAAGGACACTTCTACATGGGACTCAAAGAAAATATATTTTTTTTCAACAATTGTGTTTATTCATTTTCAGAGAAAAGAATTACACTACAACAAATAATACAGGTGCAAATCCAAACTGACACAGTAAGGCACATCTTCAATAAAATAAAGAAAGAAAGATGACAGGGCTGTAACATGTAATAGTTGGCACAGTAGATCAACATTAAAGATCCTTAAAAGTCACCTGTTGTCCAAAAGTTAACCTATTCATGAGTTGTTCTAAAGAGAAAAGCACTTCAAATAAAACTAAGCAAAGACAAGCAAACATACACTTAATACATAACAATACTCATTCGTTGATGGTTGACATAGATGGAGAGCATGCCTCCAATGCTTTCCTCCCCTCTAAGAAGACCGTGAAAGATCTCCACATATTGTCAAATACGAGATATTTACCCTTTAACCTAAAAGTGAGTTTTTCCAGTGCAAGACAGTCTGACAGTCCTGTAAGCCAGACATTAACACTTGGTTTGTTAGTGGATTTCCAAGATTTAGCTATGGTATATTTGGCTTGTAAGATACAGAAAGTAATCATAGATTTGTTTGCCTTATTGAAATTATGATTCACGGGAAAAATGCCAAAGATACACAGTTTGGCGTCTAATAATAGCCTTATACCTGTAACATGTAAAATCATATCCATCACTTTGCAGCATGTATCGGGATTATTGGGGCTGAATTTATTTAACTGAGTTGGTGTTACATACGTTCTCATTATCCACTTATACTGAAGTAATTGAAAATGTGTATTTATTGTTTGTGTTTGAGATTTTAAGCAAATCTTCTGCCAGTCCTCAGTTGAGATTGCAGAGTTTAAATCTTCACACCATGCCAATCTTTTCCTCTCTGAGGAGACCTTTGATCCCCCCATGATTATTGCATAAAAACTTGACGTCAATCCCCTCTTAGGGAGGTCTTTTGTTGTTATTTCTTCAATACAGCTAAGAGTAGGTAGAGCTAAAGATTTCTGTATCTTAAAAATATAGCTTCTTATCTGCAGGTATTTAAAAAAATGTTTTGTGGAATGTCATAATTTCGTCTCAAATCTTCAAATGACATGAGAATATTGTTGTTAAATAAATCTGCAATTTTAATTAGGCCTTTATCTGTCCAAGATTTGAAACCTAAATCTTGTTTGCCAGGAGTAAAAGCGCTGTTACCCCAGATTGGTGTATATTGAGATACCACAGGTATCTCACCAATATGTTTATGAACCTCATACCATACCATAATCGAGTTTTTAACAAAGGGATTATGTGTTAATGCCTTTAGTTCTTTTAATTTAGCTGAATATAAATATGAATTGAGTGGTAGAGGAGATGTCATGCTTCTTTCCAAACTCATCCAGGAACGTGGCGTTTCTTGTGAGAACCAACCAGAGGCAGTAGTAAGTTGGGCAGCACAATAGTACCATTGGAGGTTTGGGAGTTTCAAGCCTCTTCTATCATAGGGGAGATAAAACAAAGATAAGCGAAGTCTAGCCCGTCTGTTGTTCCAAATGAAATTACAAAACATGCTTTTCATCTTTGAAAAGAAATTAACAGGAGGACCAAGAGGAATGGAATGAAAGAGGTAAAAAAACTTTGGAATTACATTCATTTTAAGTATATTGATACGCCCTATCATGGAAATTGGTAATGTGGACCATCTATTAATAGATTCAGAGACCGACTCTATTACTGGATTATAATTTGCCTCTACTAAATCATCAATTTTAGGGGTAATTCTAATACCAAGATAAATGAAGCTATCTCTAACTATTTTGAATGGTGTTTGAACTGGGGGATTTATTCTTTCAGAATACTTAAAGAAAAGGATAGCGGATTTGTATTCATTAATTTTGTAACCGGAAAGCTTACTAAAGGAAGTAATGGTATCAAACAAGTGATGTAGCGACCGTTTTAGGTGGGATAAAAAAATCACAATATCATCCGCAAATAGACCTATTTTGTTGTCAATCTCATCTATTTTAATGCCAGTAATGTTTTGATTACTTCTAATGGCAATAGCTAAGGGCTCAATTGCCAACACAAATAGAAGAGGTGAAAGGGGACATCCTTGGCGTGTGCCTCTCGAAAGCTCGAAAGGTTTGGATATAGTATTATTAGTTAATACTGATGCAACCGAATTATTATGCAAAACTTTAATCCAATTAGAAAAGTAATTACCAAAGCCAAAGCGCGCAAGTACTTCATGGAGATAGCGATGCTCCACCTGATCAAATGCTTTCTCTGCATCCAACGAGAGCACTGCTGTATCAGGATGTTCAGTCTTTGCATGAATAATATTGAGAACCCTGCGGACACAGTGGAAAGCTTGACGTCCCCTAACAAATCCATTCTGGTCTGGGATCAGAGAGAGAAGGCAGGTATCTTTCAAGCCTCCGTGCCAATATTTTAGCAATTATTTTTGCATCAGAATTAATCAATGAAATTGGTCGATAGGACTCACATTTTGTTGCTGGTTTTTCAGGTTTTAATATCAGAATTATAAGTGCGTTACGCAAGGATGGTGGAAGTTTGCCAGAATTAAAGCTTTCTACAAACATATCTAACAGTGGCAATATAAGTTTATTCTTAAAAGCTTTATAGATGTCAATAGGCAGCCCATCAGGGCCAGCCAGGGGCCTTTCCCCCTTTCATTTTGTCAATAGCTTCAGAAATTTCGGCTGATGTGATAGGGGAATCTAAATCAGCTTTAGCTTCTTCACTAAGTGAAGGGAGCGTTAACTGATCAAAAAAGTCTTGAAAGGATTCATTAGTAACTACGCACTCCGATGAGTATAACTGCGTGTAATATGATTCAAAAAGTGTATTAATTGTTTGAGGGTCCGATGATTTCTCTCCATTAGCAGTCATAATCTCTGTAATAGTACGTTCATTTTGTTGTGTTTTTAAACGCCATGCAAGTAATTTCCCTGCCTTCTCTCCCCGATCATAATAAGTCTGCTTCAGTCTAATTAAACCTACCAGGGCTTTATTGGTAGATAACCTGTTATATTTTGCTTTTAGAATTGCTAGTTTTCGATGTTTTCTCTATTGTCATCATCAGTTATTTCTAATTCAAGTTCCTTTATATCCCTTTCCAGCTCCAATATCTCTAGATACTGTTTATTTGATTTATTTCTTGTGTATCCCATCATTTGACCTCTAATAAAAGCTTTGAAGGCTTCCCATCTTATTGAGGCAGACGTTTCTGTTGTGTTCAACGGAAAATAGTCATCAATATTTTCCCCAACATAGTCAAGAAATTTGGGATTATGTAGCCATTGAGGCTTTAGGCGCCAGAGTGTTCTTCCCTGGACACCCGGAAAAGCTGAGTAATTAAGTAGAAATAAAGCATGGTCAGAAATGAGAATACTCTTGTAAATACAACCACTAACATTAGAAGCAAGCGATTTGGATAGAAGAAAGTAATCAATGCGACTATAAGTATTATGTGTAGCTGAATGACAAGAGAACTCTTTTTTTGGAGGGTTTTCTACTCTCCAAATATCAATTAGGTTAAGATCCTGCATAAACTGATGAATTATTTTCCTGCTCCTTGCATGAGTTAGATCTATGCCTGAAGAGCGGTCAAGTTTTGGGTCCAGGGTGCAGTTAAAATCACCCCCAATTATTATGGCACCCTGTAGAGAAGAAATTTGTAAAAATACATTATTATAAAAGTTTGGGTCGTCATTATTAGGGCCATATAAATTCACAAGAATCAGGTCTTGGTCCATTAACGAGGCTTGTATAATAATGAATCTGCCTGCTGGATCCAAAACAGTCTTTTGTATACGAAGAGGAACAGACTTATGAATAAGCACCGCAATTCCCCTGGCATGTGATGAAAAAGAGCATGCGATTACTTGACCTGGCCATCTTTTCTTTAAACGGCCTATTTCATTAGAAAGCAGGTGTGTTTCTTGTACAAAAACTATTTTTGGATGATATTGCTTGAGCCTATTCATAACCTGTTTCACTTTAACTAGTTTCCTTAGGCCTCTAACATTCCAGGAGATTATCTTAAGGTCTAAATTTCTATCTATTTATTAATACTGTGATTATGGCATGGCCCTGTGATAACATTTTGCCTTTCCTGTGAAAAAAAATGCACCTTAAATTCAACAAAGAGAACATTAGAACACTCATAACAACATAAAGACTCGTAATCCTTCCCGCCCCTTGTGACCTAATTTGCACAGATAACCCTCCCCACTTGTATCGACTTCGTTATGTTCACTGATCCTTTAAAAAGGAGCTAGCAAAATAAATAAGCAACAAAACGTTCTCACTAAACTATATAGATAGGTCGCTCCGACCCAGTAAATAATGATATATCATCCAGCTCACCCTCGTGTCACAATGTACATGTGTAAACATCCAAATCAGGTTTGCTTGGGTTCAGGATATACAATCTGTAAGCATTGTGGCAATGCTATTATTGTCCTTCTAAGTAGTATAGGTGTGTTCAATATTGTGATGGCTTAGCGTTCATAATGCCGGTCGTTATTCACCCGTCTTTCTACTGACGAACCCGCTGAATGAAGACTTCCACCTCCTCTGGCGCGTGGAACAGGTGTCTGTTTCCCTTGTGAAAGATCCTCATCTTTGCTGGAAGTCCAAAGTCCAGGTCTAATTCTCGGAGCTTCTGCTTCACACCGTTATATTGTCTCCGTTGTTTTTGTACCTCCGCAGACAGGTCTGGAAAGAACATGACTTGGTGCTCCCGATACATCACTTTTCCTTTTTGTCGAGCTGCTCTCATTACTCGAACTTTGTCTTGATAGTTAAGAAACTTAATGATAAGTGTGCGCGGGGGGGCGCTCGGACCCTGTCGTCCGGGCAGCCGGTGTGCACGTTCGATAATAACGGGACTCGGAAACGTGTCTGGTCCGAGGATCTCCGGCAGCCAGGTTTGGAGGAAAGCTATCGCGTCTCCCCCTTCAGTTTTCTCGGGCAATCCAATCAGCCGTAGGTTCGATCTTCGGTGTCTGTTTTCGAGGTCATCGAGTTTTAGTGTTAGCTCTTGAACTTTCTTTTGAAGGGACTTTTCCTTGCCAGTTAGCGCTGAAATATCATCTTCAGCTTTGCCAATGCGGGATTCTGCCGACGTTAGCCTCTCTGAAAAAGCACCAATTGCTTCTTTTATCTCTTGGTTAGACGAGACGACCTCACGCAACTGAGCAGAGAAGTTAGCTCTCAATAAATGAATAGCGGCTAAAATGTTAGCCCCCTCGGCTAGGTGGCCTGCCTTAGCATCCTCTGAGTCTACCTCGCCATCTGCTGAGGTGTGGTCCATGCTAGCATCGCCGTTGTCATCGCCACCCGTTGCCGTTGTAATGTGGTTGGAAGTTTTTTTTCTCTGCATTTTTATTCACAACATGAACAATAAGCGATTATTAAACTAAACTAGTTGGTTGAGGGTCGATTTGGCAAGATGGAAGTGCTAAATATGGCATACAGGATTGGAGCTCAAAAACCTGCCGCCTCTCAGGTAGACGCCATAACCGGAAGTCCCAGAAAATATATTTTTAATAGGACCCAGACGCTGTACAGGCCAACACTGTAACATTGTAAGTATTACCCTGAAGAACACATTCACACCATGCACAATTCCTGCTGTGTTTAACATTGGTCTTTGACCGGTCTGGTATGTGTTTTACAGAGAACGGTCAAGTCCCTATACACCACACACCTCCAGAAGCAAATACATTTGGAAAAGTTAAAAAATTAAATTACATAAATGCGAAATGCAGGAGATTAATCTTGATATGCAAATCCAAAGAAATTTTGCAGAAACTGGATTTGGAAATAAACTGGAAAGAGAAGTAAATGATAATTTTAATGCATTCTATAAGAAAGACAGTAACACAATGTATTAATCTTTTTTTGTTCTTCTCCCAAGCTTAAAAAAAGATGAATACATTGTATTACATTTCAATCAGGAGAGACTAGTTTGCAGATATGCAACAGATATATACAGCATGATAAAAAGTAAATTTTTGGATAACTGACTTAGGAGCGCATCAATTAAAAGTTAGGTCTTCCTGAAAGAATTTACGCTGAGCTACATTAGTTTAACAGTAATGGATGTCAATAGGCCTATAAAGAGTAATAAGGGTTGCTAAAATAATTACAGGGACATTTATAAATCTCAGTGCTTTATTTGCCAAATGTAGAATATAGATCTGTCAGTCTGACGTGGTGATGATGGTTGAAACTAATAATTTAGGTTAAAGTCCAAAAAATGAAATACGTTGACAGAAATGATTCTACAAATTCTATTTAACTCAAAAGGTATCGAAAATAATAATTAGACAAACACACTTGTGGTAAACAGTGAAATTAACATACTTTAAAAGTGACGATAAAGTAAAACTTGGTGCATCTCCACCCATCCAACATCTGTAATCAGCTATAGAAACATGGAATCACTAGGGCTATTACAGTAGACATTTGTTTCATTGATCAGAGTGATGCTGAGTGAACAGAGAAAAGGCAGAAAAGGCACCAGGATTAAATAAATCCTGGCTGTTAGCCTGGTCAGGAGCAGGCTAGCTGCACAGAATAAATCTCCATGGTGATTTATGTGCCTCCAATATCGTGAAACGAGTCAAGGCTAAATTCATCCAGGCCCCAGGAGGGAGAAACATGAGGGATCACAAACAGGGAGGGGGGGAAGGGCTGCCCCAATGACATCATGACAGGGTCCTTGCCACCACGAGACAAATCGGCATTGCAAATTGAACATGTACTTCGGCTTGAATCGCCTTCATTTGACTGAAAGTACTGTCAAACAATACATTGTGTTCCTGGATTCGGTGCATCCATAAATATAACATTGTTTTTGTGTGGCAGAAGTAGAAGTAACAAGGTACAGTTACTCAATACTATACTAAAGGCCGTTTCAAAACTCAAAGTCTGAACCAAGTGTTTTTGTTAGTATTAGTTTTATGGTTTATTGGTTTTATATTGCAATGATGCAAGCACACTAAGGAACGATACATGCTTGTCATTCCTGTTGTAATCAAAACACGTGAGCTGCTGTACTTGCATGCATCCAGACCTCTCAGCTAGTCTGGGTCAGGCCGGCTTTCTCTCCCAAGATTCAAAACTAAAAATGGAGAAGCAGCGTTCTGTTTTGATGCTCCACATATCTAGAAACAAACTCCCAGAAAACTGCAGGTCTGTTGTAACTCTGTTCTTTTGAATCAAGGCTGAAGACCTTAGGCTCGTTGGAGATGAACTGCGCCTCGCCTGTAAAGTGGACGAGAGCAGCTGCGGTAAAACGGGCCAGTTTCCAGCCGATTTCAGCAACATTCAGGCTGAATAGGAAGTGACAGAAACACCGTGGTGCGATTCCGATTTAATAAAATATATTAAAATATATAAAATATAATCAGACCCACATATCAGCTGGTTAAAACTGAAAAATAGCAATTAAAATCCCTCCAATTCAAACAAAAAGTTTAATACGTCATCATGTTGAGTTGATTGTGAACCGGCATGCAACGGGCGGTGATCGCCGGTGGTCGATTCTGCGCTGACCTGGCTCATCTCGAACGAGCCTCTTTTCTTTTTGATGCTGCCTTTTTTTAATTAATTGTTTATTTCTTACACTGCACTCTTATTCTATTTTAGCAGTTTGTTTATTCTCTTTAACAAAAGGTTTTTAAATGTTTTATGTAAAAAACGTTTTATTGCCTTGTTGCTGGACTGTGCTAAAGAAATAAAAAAAACATTGGCGTGTTGTCACTTCTATTGCAGTTTTAATGAGTGTTGTTTCAGGAGAGAAAAATCACTAATTTTGTTTCAGGTCAAACTGAAAAGTATGAAGGTCCAGACCAAATGATAGGTGTAAAACACAACATGTTATTTTTGTTGAAATACATAATTGTGTCTTTCTGCACCCTGGGGTTTAGAACACATTTCTTACAAGGTCATTCATTTACAATGTATTTTTACTTTGATGCCTTGAATCTGCACTGGGAGAAAAGAACATTAGCTGTTTTTATTTATTTTATTATTGCTAAATAGTTTCTTAAAGATAAATAGTTAGGACTGGAATTACATATTCACTGATGGAGGTTATCTTCTGAGGTATTGGTTAATGTCAAGTTGTCATAACACAACCATCTCAAGCAATGCTTACTGTGCATTAAAAGTGTCAGCAGTCATGAACAATATATAAAGACTCCAATATGTTAATGATCAGTGTCATGTCATTGTTATGGAAGTGTCATGTCCGTCTTATGTACACCCCTTCCTTACCTTTGTTGCTTTGTGTTTGATTTTGCAATATACGCAATATTCATGCAGCACACTTTCATTTATTGCCTCCCTGCATTGCTGATATTACATAATTAGCCTGCAAGGTTTTGACTAGTATATTCTAAATAAATAAAATGTAGTATCCACACGTCTCACATTCAAGGGGATAGAGCGTCTCTCATGTCACACCAAGATTCAGGATTCAATACGTTGTCTTGGTTTTGATGTAGTCACGAGTACAGACTGAAGCCCTGGCAAGGCAAGAGAACAAGGATGAAAGGTCTGAGAGGTGTCTGGGTGTGTGTGTGTGTTCATTTAGAATAAGGGGTAGGCCTACACATGAACCAGTCAAATAAGATAAGCTCAAGGACTAAATATAACAATAAGATTTCATGAATATAGACAAACAGAAAGTATGTGTTTGCCCTTACACCTCTGATGTTGTGAGGACTATTCAGACTTTTAGATCTTCAGACTTTTCACTTTCAGTTGGTGAAGATTCTTTGAGAATAAAGTGAATTGAGACACTCACAGAAAAAAAAAAGTCACAATCTTTTACTGTACTGCATCTTTCATCTTTCACCAGCAGTTTTATATATTGGCCAAACACTATCAGCTGCCTCAACATATATTAATATATTTTTTGTTTGACACATTTCAGCTCCTGCTTGACATCCTCGTTCTGGCTAGTGAAGCCCGTATAAAAGCATGTCAAGATTAAGGTACAAGGGAAGACGTTGAGGATTTCTTTCTTTTAATTGCTCCTCAAAGTGCCTCTCATTCTTTTGCCTTCACACTGAGCCTGGTGGTTACAGACGCTCTGGCACACACAACAGATCTGTGAGGCGATATCCATCCGTCTGCTGTCCAGAAGAAAAATGAAGGTTTCACATTTGGGAACCTGGAGACTGCCAGTGAGGCAGAGACAATTTTAACATGAGACTGAGCTTCATAAATTGAATTTACTCCAGGCCTAAGACGTCAACACCCCTCATTGACAGTCAGAGCAGCACAGTACACCACCACCATCAATGTCTTGTTTAAGGATGGGAAAGGCAGTTTTATTTGTATAGCACATATCAGCAACAAGGCAATTCAAAATGTTAACATAAAACATTATGAGCAAGATTTCTTGCTTTATTCGTTGTTTTTAACATTGCCATTTTGAAATTGAGCACTGACTTTTAATCATTCCTCTTTGGTTCCAAAAACAAATACTTTAGTTCACATCCAATTATTGATTTGTTCAATGCACTTAATCAGTGGTTGTATTGGACCATAGTCCCCTGGTGATATGGTTATGTAAATGTGTTTGTTAAATGTTCACATAACAATGGTAACACATGTTGTTGTTTACCATAATCTGAGCCTGTTGAAACATGTACTGTAGATGTTATACAGAAGAACTTGGGGATCGCCGCAAGTCATATTTGTCTGCTCAGGTGTGGCCAGGTTGGCTCGGTGGTAGAGCATGCACTCATGTACTGAGAGATTTATGTCTCGATGCAGATGTCCAAGGTTTAAATCCAACCTGTGATGATTTCCTGCATGTCTTCCTCCTCTCCCTTCCCTTTCTCACCTACATGTCCTGTCAAAAATTAAAGGCAGAAAAGCCCCAAAAAAATTTACAAAAATTAAAAATATATATATTTGTCTGCTCAGATGTGCAATTACCTTTAGATAAAGGTAGTCAAACCAGTTTAGTACTGCACCAGAAGGTCCAAACCAGCAAATGCCAAATGGCCTTTATCCATTTCTCCTTTATTTTCTGTCTTTAACAACAACATGGGGGTCATTAAAGATTAGATACATTTTTACTTGTATCTTGCTTGCTGTTAAATAACACCTGCATGTTATTTTTAATATGATTTCAGAATGCCGACCACTGACGTGTACTGCTTTTAAGACAGTAGTAAATAATTAGGCCATTAAAACAACAGGTTTGGAAAGGTGAGGACAATAGGAGAGTGCTCTTTGAAAATAGATTTATATTCTTTGTAAGTAAGTGATTGGAAAGAGGCAGCCTGTTGGAAAGAAAGCAACGCCTCCAGATGGACAGATAGTTGCCATTTTGGCTCCAGATGATGAAGAGTCCTCGGTCAAAGTAATTTGCCTGATATCATTAGTTTGATCCCGGCATCGCTCAGACAGATACTCTGTAGTGTTTTATTGGTCTCCCACAGCCAAACAGAAGAGGGGAGAGGCAAAGCACAGGATGCCAAATGATGATGGTGTGTTTCTCTCTCTCCGCTGATATTTACTCCCTCTACTCTCTGACACGACTGGATGGTTTAATCAATGAAAGGCATACACAAAAATGATATGACGATAATGAAAATTCATATACTGCTTACACACATCAAGCTGCTTTCAGAAGATAAGCTCACAATATTAACTTGAGTTGGAAAGTAATGGATTGACCATGGAAATCCAGTAGGTATACGGATACCTTTCATTTTAGAGCCAATGCTACAGTATAACAAGCTCTACTCATGAAGTCGCAGTAAATCCTATTGAAAAGGATCGTGGGAGACTCCTGAGAAAAGATGATTTTGATGATCTCTATAGTTGTTATGCAGATCATATACTCTCTCAGTAGCTAAGGTTGAGGTATTGTCATGTACCACTGCACAAATGCTTGGGCCATACTGTGGTGGGTTGAGGTTAAAGGGGACCTTTGTTGCACGTCATTCCCCATCTCTCCCTCACATTCCCTGTCAGCTGTGAAAAAAAATGACGAAAATAAAGCCATACAAAGTAATTAAAAAATCAATCTTTTTAAGACAATATTTAACTAAGCACAATTGTATAAACGGTTAATGGAGATGCAAACAGATATGGATTCCCTCCAAAGCAGAGCTTTTCAACAGGGTGTCCAGGGTCCCTAGGGGTTCCTCAGAGTTACTGCAGGGGGCTTTCTTGCAAAGCGATTTACAATTGCTATATACACTCACCGGCCACTTTATTAGGTACCCCATGCTAGTAACGGGTTGGACCCCCTTTTGCCTTCAGAACTGCCTCAATTCTTCGTGGCATAGATTCAACAAGGTGCTGGAAGCATTCCTCAGGGAGTTTGGTCCATATTGACATGATGGCATCACACAGTTGCCGCAGATTTGTCGGCTGCACATCCATGATGCGAATTTCCCGTTCCACCACATCCCAAAGATGCTCTATTGGATTGAGATCTGGTGACTGTGGAGGCCATTTGAGTACAGCAAACTCATTGTCATGTTCAAGAAACCAGTCTGAGATGATTCCAGCTTTATGACATGGCGCATTATCCTGCTGAAAGTAGCCATCAGAAGTTGGGTACATTGTGGTCATAAAGGGATGGACATGGTCAGCAACAATACATAGGTAGGCTGTGGCGTTGCAACGATGGTCAATTGGTACCAAGGGGCCCAAAGAGTGCCAAGAAAATATTCCCCACACCATGACACCACCACCACCAGCCTGAACCGTTGATACAAGGCAGGATGGATCCATGCTTTCATGTTGTAGACGCCAAATTCTGACCCTACCATCCGAACGTCGCAGCAGAAATCGAGACTCATCAGACCAGGCAACGTTTTTCCAATCTTCTATTGTCCAATTTCGATGAGCTTGTGCAAATTGTAGCCTCAGTTTCCTGTTCTTAGCTGAAAGGAGTGGCACCCGGTGTGGTCTTCTGCTGCTGTAGCCCATCTGCCTCAAAGTTCGACGTACTGTGCGTTCAGAGATGCTCTTCTGCCCACCTTGGTTGTAACGGGTGGTAATTTGAGTCACTGTTGCCCTTCTATCAGCTCGAACCAGTCTGGCCATTCTCCTCTGACCTCTGGCATCAACAAGGTATTTCCGCCCACAGAACTGCCGCTCACTGGATGTTTTTTCTTTTTCGGACCATTCTCTGTAAACCCTAGAGATGGTTGTGCGTGAAAATCCCAGTAGATTAGCAGTTTCTGAAATACTCAGACCAGCCCTCTGGCACCAACAATCATGCCACGTTCAAAGTCACTCAAATCACCTTTCTTCCCCATACTGATGCTCGGTTTGAACTGCAGGAGATTGTCTTGACCATGTCTACATGCCTAAATGCACTGAGTTGCCGCCATGTGATTGGCTGCTTAGAAATTAAGTGTTAACGAGCAGTTGGACAGGTGTACCTAATAAAGTGGCCGGTGAGTGTATGTCAGAGGCCACATGCCTCCAGAGCAACTATGGATTAAGTGTCAGGGGCATATTGGGGACAGATGGAGCGCAGTGGGAATTGAACCCTGATCTCCCACACCAAAGACATGTCATATCCACTGCATGATCACCATCCATGATCTAAATAATTGTTAAACTAAAATGTCTTAACGTTAATTCAACATTCATTAGCATATATAAATATGCTTATTTGTGCAAAAAAAAATGATGATAGGCTTACTGGCCTATATAGTCATTAAGGCATTCATTGTGCCACATGTATGTTTAACATTAAACACCCACTGCTGATTGGGAATGATTGAGATGTCTCTTGCACAGCTACCAGAAGACTTACAGCTTTCAGACAGGTTGCTCACGTCACATCTACGTCTTCAGGCTCAGTTGGAGGCTGCTCAGTAACGCTCAGCATCACCGGGAAAGAGCTTCTAATAGACTTCACTGGTCTCCTCCAGGACAACGGATCTGTTGGTCCACTTCTTTAACTGTCTATGGTTGTTCCCCCCTCTCCCTGGGAGTGTCCTCCGCTCCATATCTTTAGCGTGCCAGACCCCCTTCAGACTTCAGGAAGTATTGCCTTGCAGATCCTAGCGGGTTTAACTCAGAGTTGTGACAGAAATCGGCTCACTGTACGGCGTAGCGTTAGCATGCCAAGTTGATGTTTTGCGGAGTGCAGACTACTTGCTCTCGCAAGTCACGTGACCAAATTGCAGCCTTCGCGATTAGGAAATCATGTTTTAACATATCGGGATATTATTGCAAAAGTGATTAATTGTTCAGCCCTAGTTTGACGAAGTGAAAAAAGCTGGGAGAAGCTCAATGACCAATAATTCACGTTTATAAGGCTGAAAGATGTTTTATTGGCTTGTAGGCATTATAGTTTACTCATCTCATTTTCCTTATGTCCATGAATTAGTTTTTATGAGCATCTGCCTGTTGCAAGCTTATAGAATATCCAATCATATCCAATCAGACAGACAATTTACAATAAAAACACATTCTATTTGTTGCTAACACACTTTAATTAATCCATTCCAATCCATTTCCATTAGTTTGAAATGATCAATTTAGAAGGCTCCACCGCTTTGCCCACATTCAAATATGTGTAAGTTATAGGTTTAGTTGTCATATATTATCTGTTAAATAAAAAACTGGGCTGTTAAAAAATAAGTTTGCTTGTGCAGTTGATCTTTTTGTGACAATTGTTTTTCCTTGTAAACTAAGTCCTTTTAATTGTCTCCTCAACTGTGTGTTAAAAAGGCTCCAAAAGGCTCTTGGAGTGGAGATAGTCACGTTCTAGGAAGAAATGAAATGATGACCACAGCGTCGACAGATGTTTCCGTCCTCAGAGTGTGAAGCTGAAGGCTGTCTGCTTGCATACATTAGACTTCTCCATGTTCCCAAAGCCGTACCTCCTCGACTCCTCGATCCTCCGGCTTGTGACCCGGACGTCGTTCTCAGCTCTGTGTTGAAGGACGTCGCAATTCCTAAAATGCACATCAAGTAGTGAGGATCGAGCAACGAGGAGGATCCTCTGAGGAGTTATACTCGAGGATACACAGATGGTACGGAAACAAAAAGGCTTGACAGAGGGAGTGGAGGAGAGAGAGAGAGAGAGAGGGAGAAGGGGAAAGAGAGATGATAATATTTGCGGCTCTATGGTTAATCTAACGTTATGGCCATCAGATCATACAAACTACCATTCTGATTAATAACTTTTGGGGAAATGAATACACAATCAGTGAGGAAAACATTATAAACGTTCTCTAAAATGTGAACAGAGCTCTGACAGCTTCATTTCTAGGATTATTTCAGAATCTAAAGGTCTAGTTCTTTTTCCTCTGTCCAGTTTTGCTGCTTAAATATCTAAAAAATTCAGCTGCAGTGACATTTCTGCTTGCATGGGAAGGTTTACAAGCAGCTTTTCTAATCATTAATAATCAGTTGAATTTATAAATATTGAACCACGTTTATCACTGTAGCCATACGAGGACTGATTAAAAAGGAGACCAAACTCAAAATGACAATAAGTAAAAGGTTGATGGACACCACAGCGGTGAAAACACTCACTTCTACTTAAAGTGCATGTTTGTAGCTAGAGCATGTTTCAACTAGAGGGGCAAAAACCCAGTACATTCATTCCAATTCGACCTCCTGAAGTAGGATGATCAGCTGTTGGGAGAGGAGCTCGCTTATAAGACGCAAACACCAGCTGCTGCAGCAGTAAGGCGAGCTCCTGTAATGAGACTTTATTTATTTTTTGATGATTTGTTTTTCTAAAGAAAAAATAAAATTTTACAGGCAGGAGATGCAAGATATGTTTCCCCCCCAAATGTGATTTATCATTGTAGTTTTCATATGAATGCAGTTCCTGAGAGATACAAGACTGATGGAAGGTCTGTGTTTGTGGTGCAGTGTACATGAGAGAGAGAGTAAAATCCCCTTTATGGTCATATGCTCATACACACATCCCATCTGCAGCTACACACTGCCATCTACAGTTGTTCTCCAATTTATTTATTGACTTTAACCCTTGTGTTGTCTTCCCGTCAAAATTGAAAATCAACACTTTTGTTGATTTTTTTCAAAACATTTTATGTTTTTCTCCCTTTTTTCAACACTTGACGCTTTTTTTCAATGTTTGTCACTTTTTTGACGTTTTCAACATTACGTAACACTAGCTTATTAACTTTAGTTTTACAGTTATTTTTGGGATTTATGGTCAATAAATACATAAGGAAATAATACCTAATGTTTGAGTTAGAAAAGCAGAAATTAGGAATTATTGAGACTAAAATTAAAGGAATGGATGTTGATGATAATCACAGACTGGAATATGTCAACTTTTACTCAATACTATTTCAAAAATACTTCAATATGGTTTCAAATGCTATAAAATTGAATAAGATGCAAAATGAAGATTTGTCCTTGCCAGAGAGCGTTGTGTGGAATCAATCATGTTATTTTGGGGAATTAAAAAGAACATTGATATAGGACAACATGAGGACAACATGAGGACAACATGGGGACAACATGAGGACATCATGGGGACAACATGAGGACAACATGAGGGTTGACTTCACACAGTTGTCATTGAAACACTTGTATGTATCGTGGTACAATGGAGACGACTCAGACAAGGAATCACAGGCAAGTTGTTTATTGTTCCAAGAACAATGCAGGCGAAGGTACAAAAGGAAAAATCAGGCAAAAATCATCGTCAGGAATCAAGCGATCCATTCGCAGAGTTGAAGAACGCTGGAGAGAGTGACATACATACAATTAGAATCTGGCACAGATTAGTGGGGATTTTAGCCCATGGACTGGGGAAGCTAAAAACAAACTGGTGAATCAAGTTAGGGGGGGGGTGGTAATCATACGGGCGGGAAAGCAGATAAACGCAGGAAGACCAGAGACCTGAAATGAGAGCAGGTGATTACTTCAAAATAAAACAGTAAGTAATGATGACACAAAAGAATAAAACCAGGGCTGAACCTGACAGTATGCAGTCAGTGGACAGAGACACTACACACTCAGACCAGTTATTTGTGCAAAACATTTGATGTTTTATTCAAATATGGAAAAGGAAAACAAATGAAACAAATTATGTTACACACACACACACACACACACACACACACACACACACACACACACACACACACACACACACACACACACACACACACACACACACACACACACACACACACACACACACACAGTAGGAGGATCTCTACATAGACCAACACTGCCCTCTAGTGACAGAAATGTGTATATTACAAACGTCCTTTTAAAGACTGCTCATCTGCTATGCTTTCAGAGACACACACACACACACACACACACACACGTTTACTTACATCCACACTAAGAGAGGAATGTAGTAAAGAAGGATATTAAACAGGTGCATCTTCACCTTAACAGCTGGATTTCCACCCCAGCCAAAAGGAATTTGCTTCAAACTTTTTTTTTTTTGGGGGGGAATCAAAACATTTGATTTGTTAACGCTGACGTGATGCAGCTAAGCTTCTGACTGATCTCCTGAACCACTGTGGTCCATTTTAACTTGAACACGGTTTAAAGTGGAGTCCTACTATTTCCACTTACACTACAGAGAGAACAGATAAATATGCAAACACAGAAGTAAGAGAACTTAAGGCGGTTAATGACTTTGACACAAGGGCAAAAAGAACTATTTTCCTGGCTGTGTTTTCTGAAGAAAATAATAATAGATGTTCAAGGTGGATTTCACCACCTATTTCTCAGTACTGGAATTTGAGATTTAATTCAGAATTCAAGGACATGTTTTCCCATGTGGCCTTAGTACTCTTCCATAGATGACAAAGAGTTAAATGGCCCTTGGGAAAATTAGGTTGAGCAGTTCTATGGGTCAGTTTTCACAAATAAGAACACTTTGACGGTCATAAACATAGAGATTATTGATAGTATTGCCTGAAACAGCAGGCCACTGTAGTTTGTAGCAAGTGTGTGTGTGTGTGTGTGCGTGCGTGCGTGTGTTCATGGTAATGAGGAGACATGTCACCCAGTGCCGCAGTGGGGCTCATTAATGTGTCTAAACAAGAAGGGCTTTCTATGGCTAAGAGTAAGAAGTAGTGGATCGATCCAAAAATCGATAATAGAAAATGAAATAACTGATGAATACCTTCTCAAAGATCTTGGAGAGAAAGGGAAGGTTAGATATAGGTCTATAGTTTGCTAAGACCTCAGGTTGAGGGAAGGATTTTTCATGTTTAAAGGTGGAGAACATGAAACATGATGTGATCAGATGTAATATGATAAAGTATACAGGGGCCTTTTATGTGTTTTGCCTTTTTTTTTTTACTTTATGAATGTCTAATTAGATTATGTGTATTCATACAAAAAATATAACATATTTTTGTTATTTTCTGCACTCTTGCCTAAACTCTAAGTTGTTATTATCCCGTCCTCTTTCAGTCACTTTGTTTTCTGATTTTTACATCTCTGGAGACAATAACTTTTAAATAAAATCAACACATTATTTTAATTTTTTAATTTATTAACTTATTAGAATTGATTTTTGAATCGTTGAAGACCCCACATTTGTCTAAGAATGGACAGATTGATTGTTCTTCATCCCCCCCCATGACTCATGTCCCGTCATCCTTTGAGCTGTTGACTCAATTCAGAAAATTATTCTGGATATGACCACTTCTTTTTTTTCCCAAGATAACAATGATCATATAGTGGGTTTTTAACATGAATTATAACCTTATGACAAAAAACGAATCACACTTCTCTGTTTAATTGTGTGCTAGTAGAGGCTGATTGCATTCCCTGAACATAGATGTTATCTCAGTTGTTTGAAATTGAGATAAAGACAATATCTGTTAATAGATTATGAAGTAAACTTTTATTTCAGAATTGTTTTAAAACCCCAAATAAGTCGTGAAGTGAAGACGATACAAGGGTGAAAGGGTAACTACCGTTTTAACCTGCACCCTATTTTCCTGTTTTTGTGTGCAAGTGACTGATGGGAACGACAATCTTTGGTCTAGTTTTAAAGTTACATTGTGCAACGTTTGTAGTTCATTATAAAAATCTCTATAATTGGCCTTTTTCGTGAATATTTACCACCTCCATCAATTCCAAGTATTCCTATTGGCATAAAATTTGACATTTGCACTTGCATGGACCGGGTAAGGTGTTGTGGTTTGGAGTTTGGTTTTTTGGTCCTGTCTTATCTCCTCGTGTTGGTGTCTGGTGTTGCGGTTCCTGTCTTGTGTTCCCCTGTGAGTCTCTGTCTGATTGTCCTGCCCCGCCCTAATGTGATTCACCTGACGTCTCACCTGTTCCTCGTTACCTCTTGTATTTAACCTCTGTGTTCCCTTTATCTCTTGTCAGATCGTTTTTTGTGTGTGTGTGTGTGTATGCTGGTTCCTGTCGCTTGGACTCTTTCCTGGTTTTTGCTCCCTGTGAGTTTCTCTCTCTGATGATTTCCCAGTCTCTTTGAGCCGGTTTTTGGATTTAGTTTTAGCTTTTTTTTATTTCTTTTTTTTGTGAATAACTCCTCGCTAAATCTCTCCCCCCTGCCTGCTTGCCTCTTCCCTGTGTTTTGGTCCTCACTTCACAAACATTGTCACGGAAGGCTCTCCATAGTCATGCGCCATCTTGAAATACGTTAGCTGGTAAGGGACATAAAGGATATGCTGCTCTGCCTTTCGCGTTCAACTCACAGTTAAACGTTGCTAACTGGTATTGTCGCTTCCCGGCCCTGGCCAGTTAGAAGAAGGAAAACATGGAGGCCCACACGTATTCAAAATCCAAATGTTAGGAACAGGAGTCTTCTTCTTGGCCCAGAATAAGAAAACTGATATTGAAAAGTACAAGAGACTGGCGTCATCAGAAAAAGAGTGAACATTAGAACTGTTTTGGAATGCACCAATTTTAGTCACTGAAACTAGTTAATTATCCTCCTGACCACTGCAGTCTCTCTTTCATTCTGAAACCTTTAAAGTTGCTGGTGCTAAACCCTCCCGCCACCAGGCTCCATTTGCGCAAACCATACAGCCACGCCTGATTAGACGGCCTTTTGTACACTTTAGCTTTTTGAACTGTAAACTGTGTTTCTTTGCTAACACTAGAGTGGTGATGGTTGAAAAAGTTGATTGCAATATGATCCCACCAGATGGGAGTTTTCTTTTTATTTCAATGTAGCTTTAAGAATGAACATTTTAAATGAGCCACAGATGTTTTGGGACAAATGTGCATCATCAACATACTCCCACTGAGAATGCTGATTTTTGTCACTGAAAGGCTTCGATCATTATTCTAAGTGAGACCTTTCTGTTTAAACTGAAACAGCTCTAAAGTTGCTGGTGCTAAACCCACCAGCTCCATTTGAGCAAACCATACTTTTAGCGTGTATAGAGCCAACATATTGTCACATGTAAATTGGTAAACTGTGTTTCTTTAAACTAACACTAGAGTGGTGATGGTTGGAAAAGTGGAAAGATGACCCATAATAGTTTTCTTTTATTTCTGTAGACTTTGAATGAAGTGTATTTTACAATGATGCAGATGTTTTAAAAAAAAAGAAATATATATATATATATACCTCTTTAGGAGAAAGGTCGACTTCCTAAGAAATCCTTTCCATAATGTTATCAGACGCTTAGTGGCAACACAAGCACTTTTGTGAAGGTAAATAAAAGCTGCACAATTGCCCTGTTAACTTACAATGTAGCTTGTTTTGATCATGTACTTATACTTACTTATACTGGACCAATGTCAAAGATCGATGCTTCCATCAGTCACAAAAACATAGGAAAAAAGGGTCCAGGAGTGGCAAAAAACGGTAGTTACCCTTTAAGAACACTAGGTGGAGATGGATGTACAGTAAATGTGTTTGTTCTGGATATTTTTGAAAAACAATATTTGAGCCCTTTTCATAGAGTACATCAGGAGGGAAAGGCCACAAAGTTTTATTTTTTTATTTTTCTTACTTAAAACTGGTAATTAACATTCGAATGAGATGTACACATTAAGCTTTTTTGGTCAGATTGCTGTCTGTCTGTCTGTGTTTGTTCTGGTTTTTGTAAATGAAAAACTGCTAATTAACATTGAATATTCAGACTAAATGAAATATTCATGATGTGACATTGTATATAATCTTAAATGTCACACTCACACGCTGTGTGCAACTCAGTAGTGGCTCAGCACAAACCCTGGAAATGGCTCGGGCTGCATTTTCAGGGTAACAGCCCCCTGTTTTACACCGAGGGGGTGACCGAAGCTCTCACAAAAATATGTGAAGAGAAACGCATGTTAAATTTTGACATAGTCCTCCTGTCCCATGCCTGTCTCTCAGCAGGCCTTCAGTAACAGGCTTGGTAAGGTTCCGTTTCCATTTCTTTAATGACGAAGAGACAATTTGCACACAAACAATATAAAAGCCATTCCTAAAATAATTCAAACAACAAAAATTGGATTGACATTCCCTTGAGTACACAAAAAATAACAAATTTGAGATATTTTATCAAAAACAACACAACACTAGTTTGAATGCATACACCACACAAATACATAATATAGGAAAATAATAAAAGGGATATATCTCACTTTGCCAATAAACCCTTCATATAAATTCCAGGGGTAGGGAACTGTGTACCAGACCTTGCTTATCGCTATAGTGCCGTCATCTAAAAAGTCCATGCGAGTGGATCTCTGGAACCTGCCGGTTCACTCATCAAACAGAACTCCAAACCCTGAACTAATCCAATAAATCTATCATTTTATATGACTTTGCTCAAAACACAGCATCACTGAACCCTTGTGTTGTTGTCTTCATGAACTTGTCCTTGTTTATGGCACTTTTTTTCAATGCTTTTTAAAAAAAAAAAAAAAAAAATTCTTTATACATGATAAGAAAACCAAATTCATTAAACATTATACCTAATGTGAGTTAAAACAATTGGGACTTAATTATTATAAAATAAAAAACAGCCAAAATGCAATGAAAGTAATCATTAATTTTCCCTGGGAAGAATGGTTTCATACAACGTACATCCATGTTATTTTTGGGCAATGTTGGTTGAAAGAAACCCATATTCTTGATGTAAAGAACTTAGTTTATATTAGACCCAAGGACAACACAAAGGTTGAATGCAGATTAGATGTTTGCATACATGAAATACACAATATTTCTCAAGTCAACCCACAAATTCTGATTTAAAAAAAACAACTCAGTTTTTGTGCTGGATAGACAGCTGTCCCCCCTGACGTGCATCCTGTTACCCTCCCTCCCTGACTAGTCTCATCCCTTTCATTTGATTGAGACCATACAAATCAATGAACTGGATTTTCGCGTCCCTCACTTGCAGTGGATTTTTTTCCCTTACTGTCGTGGAAAAGGTCTGACATTTTAATTGCAGTCTTCAGACAATCTTCAGACAATCACAATGGGCAATTCTGCTGACAGTTAAAGTATTTCATGTTGTTGTTGTTGTTGTTCCAAAGCCAGCATTGTCCTGTATGCCAACCATTGTAATTCCCTATTGCAAGTAATATTGCCCATTTCTAATATTCTCTCTTTCTCTCACTGTGCCCTCAGAGCCATAAAAGGCTGCACTAGAAAACATATCTCAAAGTCCGCTGTGCACTGTTTCACAGCATTCTGGGTAAACATGTTTAGCTAGGGAACCGTAACAACAGATCGCACACCGCTTTGAGATTGAACGTGGCCCTGGATTCACAAAATGTTCTGATGTTTTCCTCTCGCTTTCTTTACAGTAGGCTTAAAGTAGGGACAGAGCAATTATCAAGCCGTATTTTGGCAGTTTGTACATTATTTGGATTTGCATTTCATTTGCCTGCTTACTGATAAAGTTAATGAATTAAAAAGTAGTCTACTCTGTCTGTCCATCTACTTTGGTCTCACTCACCACTGAGTCTGACTTAATGCCCCCCCCCCCAAGACTATCATACTCTCTTTTTCTGGGTATTATGTTGAAAGTTTCTAATATTACAAATAATTGCTTAAAGCTTTTAAACAAAGTTTATAAGTATGTTACATTCTACAATCTTAATTTTGACTTAAAGATTTTCAGTTGCATTGTAAATGCATATCAGTACCAAAAATCAAAAAGGTTTCATGAACTACTAACACTGAAAAAACACTATCACTCGAGCCCTAGTATAAAGCATTTATAGATGTTTTTTGTCACATTAGGGATGCTGTGCGCCGTTTACAGGCAGAATCTTAGACGTTTGCTATGTATCTAAGATAAATTAAAGATTTGCTCTCATGTGCAAACAATGTGCAAGGTTGCCTAGTGCAGCTTTAACAAAGCAAACCAAATCAAATCATGAATTAATCACAGTCCATATCCTCACTCAGCAAGTGTCTGCGGACCTCTGCGAAAGGGTTTTTCCCACGTCGTACATTCAGGCCGGTCTACATTCCAACATTTTCTTGAAGGCCTTCCGGAAGCTGTCGTCCAGGAAGGCGTAGAGGAACGGGTTGAGGCAGGAGTTGGCGTAGCTCAGACTGGTTATGAAGTATGAGATGCCGATCAGGAGCGGCGTGGTCCGCAGGTCCGTGGTCAGCGCCACGATGGTGCTGAGGTGGAACGGCGTCCAGCAGAACAGGCACACGGCCAAGACGATGAACACCATGATGGTGACTTTCTTCTTGGCCTTATCCAGCACCTTGGCGTTGCTGTTGAGCCGCATGTTCCTCAGCTTGTAGAGCATCATGGTGTACAGGATGCAGATGGTCGAGACGGGGATGGCGAAGCCCAGGATCAGCGTGTAGATCCGGCTGGCTTTGAACCACAAACTCTCGGGGCTGGGGAAGCTGAGCACACAGCTCTTCCTGCCGTCGGTTGGGTTCATGTAGACGCCGGCGAAAACGCTGAAAGGCAGGACGATGAGGATGACCAAGATCCAGACGCAGAGCGAGATGATTTTGGCTGCTCGGTATGTGCGGTACGGCATGCGCTTGGACCTCACTGTGGCCAAAACCACCAGGTAGCGGTCAATGCTCATAACTGTCAGGAAATAGATGCTTGAGAAGATGTTGTAGTGGTCAATGCTCAGGATGACTTTGCACAAAACCTCGCCAAAAGGCCAATAATGCAGCAGGTGTTCGGCTATGTTAATCGGCAACACCAGAGTGAACAAGTCGTCGGCAATGGCCAAGTTCAGGATGAACATGTTGGTGACCGTTTTCATCTTGGGGGCTTTGAGGATCACGTAGATGACAGCTGTGTTGCCTGTCAGCCCCACTGCGCAGATTACAGAGTAGATGACCGGTAAAATGATGTAAAGGTCAGCGTAGAAGTAAAACTCAGACGGAGGAGTGCAGTTCAGGTCAGTGTGGTTGCCTGATGCGAGGGAGTAGAAGTCCACCGAGTCGTTGCAGACTGGCGGTGGGGCACCACCAGGGATGGACACGTTCTCCATGTTTTGAAGATGCACTAAGAGCCTCTTAGCATTGTGGGACTAAAAAAAAATACTCACTGATCTGATTTCAAATAAATTTATAAATTAGGAGAAAAAAGTGAAGAAGGCTGCTTTGTGCTGATGAGGGTGGGTTGCTGCCCAGCTCTACTTTTAAAGTAAGATTTGGATATTAAATAGCCGTCTAAATAAAGGCTTTTAAAGAAAGAGTGCTTTGGACCTTTTTGTTCTCTTTTAAATCATAAATTTGTTTTTTAGAGAAACATTGGTGTATTGGATGTCACCCTAAAATGATAATTATGCACAGTTCAGCAAACAAATGTCAAGTTAAGGTGTGTTAACCCTCCATTACGTCACTGCAGAGTAGAAAGAAGATATCAGTCTTTCGTCTTTTCCCAAACTAAGGCCCAGGGACTAACAGCAAGTCACTAAGCACGTATCAGCAGGTCCACTAGTTCATTCAGTAGTTTCATACATTTTTTGTAGTTTCTGGGATGTTACAAAAAAAAAGATAAGATGTTAAATCTTTCCGTGCACTCTCACCTCCTCCAACTCACTGCAGTTACAGTTACAGACTGTGTCCGCGGTTAAATGTGGAATCTGTTTGGTTGTCAGGGGGGCGTAAAAAAACACAACAGATCTGCCGACTGCGTTTTGTTTTTCCTTCCCCTCCTCCTCTCTCTGACTCGGTTCTCCCCCGGTGCCGGAGATTTTTAAACGAGGTTGACAGTGTCCAGCAATAAGGTTTAACGATGGTTATGTATGGTTTCCTCCCGGTGCTTCGTGTGCGCTCTGGAGCCGGCGCCAGGCTTTTTTACGCACGAGTGGCGCATCCCAATACCTGGACAACAGAGAGATGTGCACATCAATTAGTTGCCTTGCACGCATTGTAAACATCATCGGAGATTATTTTGGTAGTATGTTTACGAATAAAGTGCAACAGATGAAGCTTTTACTGCCAATAGCCTTCAATCGATGAATCACGAAGTGCACCGTCGGCAGGCTGAACTGGATCACATTCTGAAAAGCTGACGTTCTGGTTTTCTTTCTAAATGACGCGCATTATTAGCACCATAGCATACGGAAAACGTTAGCCTTTTAACTCTGATTCAGCCACGCATCATATGTCTTGTTATCAAAGTAAATGAACACACGTTTGTTTTCTTAATCCATTCACAATAAAGTTTAAAGCACCAATTCATGCATTTAACCATACAATGGAACCATATTCATAAATGATCAACTCTCAAATGTAAGCTTAGAAGACTTACTGTATAATCAGTCGATACATAAAGTATTTACAGGTATTAGTGCGTAGAGTGAGGTCAGGCTGGTTTACTGTCCTCGTGCCCCCTGGTAGAGTCCCTCTCCTTTGGTGTTACCTCCGTGTGAGACGCGCTGCTCTCTAGCCTCTGATCCGCGCTTTTTCTCTCTCTCTCTCTCTCTCTCTCTCTCTCTCTCTCTCTCTCTCTCTCTCTCTCTCTCTCTCTCTCTCTCTCTCTCTCTCTCTCTCTCTCTCTCTCTCTCTCTCTCTCTCTCTCTCTCTCTCTCTCTCTCTCTCTCTCTCTCTTTCTCTCTCTCTCTCTCTCTCTCTCTCTCTCTCTCTCTCTCTCTCTCTCTCTCTCGATTTTACTGATTATAAAGAGATGAAGGCTGTTGATCAGTTCAGTGGGATTTGGGCCCTTGGTGATGTGTTGTGCTCTGTTGAATGAGTATACCAAGCATTTTAACATTTAAAAAGCTAAGTTTGACTATCCAGAATTAACATTGTAGATATCAACAGTCCTTCTGACTCATCATAATTACATTTTGGATAGTTGGAATTGCCATTCAAGATATCTGTAACGTAATTGTGACTAGTCAAAACAACAGAGATATATGTGAAAACAACATTATACTCATCACACATCTTAAATGACAATTGCAGATATCTGTAATTCAGTTTAGACTGGGCAGTATGAAAGTTAAATATATCTCAAACGTCATTATGACTAGTGCATATGACTGTGCATAATGTTACTCTATTTTAGATATCCATACATATGTAATTTCCCCTCCCCGCCATAATCAAATAAATAAGTGGGTTTATTTCCTTATTTCTGAGAATGGAAGAAGAAAAACAGTCATGGCGTTGGCTGTAGTTGAAAACCACCAGAAGATAGCATGTCGTTGAACTAGCCCACACACAGGGGATTTGTGGAGAGAGAGAAAACTGTGAAAGAAATCTAGGAATAATTCTATTGCTAAAACAATGAAATTTAAAGGAAAGAAACTCTAATAGACACAATACACTTGAAAAACATTTCTCTCCTGTATTCCTGTATTATAATATGCATTAACGTTAAATGCAATCTTTAAATGTATTGCTCTTACACCACTTTATTTTTGCAATTCCACAAGTCTCTCCATTTCCAGTGTAGCCTACTGCCTATTCATTAGCAATATGCAATTTCAATGCACGTATGAGAATTGGTATGTTGATATATACTATAAATTACAAAAAATAAACAGTCCAATGCTGCTTAACCACTTAAACCTTTTCTTTTTGTAGGGAGAAGAGGCCGACAAGCCATTGATGTTACCGGAGAACACATTTTATTTCTGCTGAAGCAAGGCCATACCATGGCAAAAACTGCTGAAATACCTGGTTTTCTGTACAAGAAGTCAAAGCTGATGGGTATACCTGTTTGAAGTATGCTGTCTGGAATAGATGATGGTGAACTAGAACAACATGTGAGTCAACTTCAGAGCCAGTATCTTAATTCTGGAAATGAGGTGATTGGTGGTCTTTTATCTTTAGGCTGTATATAATTCAAATGTGTGTCATTTCTCAATGAATATAATGTCCATTCAGATCTTTTCAAAATGTTTCAGACGATAAAGCCCAGTTGCGCACACAGGGTGTGTTTGTTACACGGTGCAGGGTGCGTGGGATGTCGACACGGGTGAATCTTACTGCTGCTGCAAGGACATGGAGCCGGACAGTTGCAAGATGTGTTTGTCGTGTACTTTACCCCAATAATTTGTGGCACATTGATGGGAACATGCGTCTCACAAGGTTATTATTACCAGACTTGTCATACTTTTTTATATTTTGAAAAGAACTTCAGCAAGTGAAAAACCTGGAGTTTACAGCTATATTGTTTCCAGACTACTGTCAATAGTACGATCATTTTCAAGTAATATTTTAATATATAAACATGTCTCTATGCCCTAGATCTGACCATGGTGGTGAAAACATCCTTGTGGCTTTATTCTTACATCTAGTTGAAGGACTTGAACACAGAGGTTTCATAACAATCAGTTCCCAATCAGAGAAGTGAACGCCTTTGGCGTGATGTATTTTTCCATGTGTTACAGCACTTTTACCATATGTTCTACTCCTTAGAGGATTCAGAGGTTCTAAACCCAGATGATGATGATCACTGCATATTGTTTATCTTCCTGAGATTCAAAAAAGGCTGGAGCAGTTTAGACAGGCCTGGAACCTCCAGCCGTTACGAACAGAAAATAATTGCATCTTACCTGTGGTGAGAGGGCATGCTCAAAAACATTGCAACAGACAGCACAGCTGTCAAAACAATGTGTTTGAGGAAGATCCCTACAGCGATCAAACCTTGATGCCATCCTTGCACAGTATGGAATTCAACCACTGCCTACACTTGAGGATGAAGAGTTCCCAGCTGTTAATGTAGAACCACCTCAACTCCTCCTCACTCAGCAACATCAGACATCTGTACACAACGCAATCCAACACATATCTGATCTGAAGTTAAAATATTCAACATGCTGTAATGCAATGGTCAGTATTTTGCAAACTCAGGTATAGTCCAATTCCAAGCCCAGAGACAAGTTTATTGGCTGTATACAGTGGGGCTCGAATGTTTGGGCACCCATGTGAAATTGTATTAATGTGCATAAACAAGCCAAGAAAAGATGGAAAAATCTCAAAGGATCAAATGACAGATTAGACATTCGTATATGTCACAAAAAGTTAGATTTTATTTACATCATTTACACTTTCAAAATAACTGAAATCAAAGAAATGGCGTCTGCAAAGGTTTGGGCCCCCTGCAGAGTTTCTAGCATGCACCCCCTGCCTTTGGAAAGCTAAGACCTGACAGTGTCATGGATTGTTCCCAATCATCGTCTGGAAAGACCAGGTGATGTCAAAAAGTGGTTTAAAGATCTGGAAGACCAAGAAAAATATCAGACAGAGGACTAGGAGAAAAGCAAGTCCAAACCCACGTTAGACTGCCCGGTCCATCCAGAAAGACCTGGAGACACTGGAGTTGAGGTACACCATTCCACTATAAAGAGATACTAGTACAGACATGGTCTTCATGGAAGAGTCATCAGAGGAAAACCTTTTCTATGTCCTCACCACAAAAATCAGCGTTTGAAGTTTGCAAATGAACATTTAGACAAGCCTGATGCATTGTGGGAACAAGTTCTGTGGACCGATGATGTTAAAGTAGAACTTTTTGGCCGGAATGAGCAGAAAGAAAGGGCACAGAATTTAATGAAAAGAACATCTGTCCAACTGTTAGGATGGGGGGGGCGTGTATTGCAGCCAGTGGCACAGGGAACACTTCACGAGTAGAAGGAAAAATGGATTCAATAAAATGTCAGCTAATTTTGGACGCTAACTTGATGCCATCTGTGAAAAAGCCGAAGTTAAAGAGAGGATGGCTTCTACAAATGGATAATGATCCTAAACACACCTCAAAATCCATGGTGTATTACATCAAGAAGTGTAAACTGAAGGTTTTGCCATGGCCTTCACAATCTCCTGACCTCAACATAATGTAAAATCTATGGCTAGACCTTAAAAGAGCAGTGTGTGACAAAAGGCCCAGAAATCTCAAAGACCTGGAAGACTTTTGGAAGGAAAATGGGCGAACATACCTCCAACAAGAATTAAAGCCCCCTTTGAAGTTGCAGGGGGCTCAAACTTCAAACTCTTTTGCAGATGCCATTTTGAGATTTTCTGTTATTTTGAAAGTGTAAATGAAATAAAATCTAACATTTTGTGACATTATATAAATGTCTAATCTGTCATTTGATGCCTTTTGGAGATTTTTCCATCTTTTCTTGGCTTCTTTATGCACATTAATACACATTTTGACCTGGGGTGCCCAAACTTTTGAGCCCCACTGTATATTGTCAAAGACAGACATTTTTAGTTTCAACAGCTATAAGTAATATTTTCTGTTGAAAAATGGCAATATGGACTGCAGCTGACTGGTGTGTTACAAGCGTGGGTGCAAGTCCAGACATTGGCAGTAGCTAACAGCACTGTTGGTGTTGTGTTGTCTTATTTTATTTTTTTTATTGGTTGCTGACCCATTGTGTTATTTGTAGAAAAATTGGAAAAGTGTCTAATTAGTATGAATGAGATTTAAATGTTGAAAAAACTCTCAATGTATGAAAAATTAGAAACTTCTTAAGGTTTAAATGGAATATGAATCAGACAATATTTGAAAATGCATGAAATCAATTTATCAAATTCATTGAATTATGAGCCCAATAAATCCTAATAGTTCGGCATGTGAAGGGTATCTATTTCATTAGACCAACCTCAACAGTGTCACCATAGTAACCTTGTATTATGAGCCAAATAATGCCTTGTAAAACTTAAAATATTTTCTAAATAAGTGACTTCAGTGACTTATTCAAAACAGCATTCTATCAAATAACTTCTAAGCACACATAGCTCAACTGAAAACTGAATTTCCAATAATTTTTACACACAGCAACATCATGCAAGTCCAAAGGTTGGAGCTTGCAAGATTTCCTCCATCATGTATTTTTTGAAGGCTTCATGGGAAGAGTGCAGCGGCAGGCGGAGTATAACAGAACAAGTATTTGCTTCTAGGAAGATTCTGTTGCCCTTATGAAGGAACTGGATTTGTGGACGGAGTGGAAATCCCAGTGGAGGCACTGTTGAGGCTCCAGATGTAAACTATGATACATTCTCAGGGTGACTCGACTGCATTCTACTTCTGTAACACAAGAATGTGATGAGAAACAGTTATCAGGTCCCAAAACACATTGATATGTTGATGTCATTTTTAGGCCATATCGCCCAGCCCTCGTCTTGTTACTTTGGCGCAATTAGAAGTTTCAAACTGATAGGACTTTTTGTGGTGAATGTCAAACACAAATATCTTCAATTTCCATTAACCAATTAGGCCAAAAGCATATTATCGGGTTTTTTCGATATCTCCTGTTGCTGCCCTGCACAGAGAAGTCCACATCATTCTGGAAACGATTTTGAGAATGACACCAGTGTTTCCCACAGGTGGAGGATTTATTTGTGGTGGCAGGTGGCGCAGGATGTGACGGCGCGGTGTGGGATGCGTGTGATGGCTGGGTCCAATAAAAACTAGTCAAACAAAGGTTTATGAACTATTTATTTAAAACAATGACCATTATATAATATGCGATATATAAAACATATCAGACTAATGATGATGATACTGATGAAGTGTAGCAATAATACTAAGAGCCATAAAGACAGTTACATGTTATTCAAAATCAAAAGACTGTCTCTGAAATAATAAGACTAAAACTAAAGTTTAAAATAAAATGTGTTAGATCTTTGTCGTTTTTGAAAGTGTTTTAATGGTAAACACTGTTTCATAGGCTACTATAGCTACATATCCTTGTTGCATTCATTAAGATCTTAGCTAAGGATTTCTCTGAGTTGTACTTTAAAACTTTTACAACCACCTGTGATTGTATGCTTGCCGTGTGGTTGGTGTATTTTGTTCTCTGTTCGTCACACTCACCCTCCACAGTATGTGGACACGCCCCTCCTGCTCCTGCTGCTCTCCCCCCGCACCTGACAGCAATCCATCAGCGCACCTGCAATTAATCAGCTCATCAAGCACCTATAAAGACCAGCCTGACGGATTGTTAGCGTAGTTCCTGTGTTGTTGTGATCAGGTTTCTAACCTGTCTGTTCCTTGTTGCCAAACGTACTCACCTTTTGGAATCTTCTGCCAGTTCTGTCTTGCCTCAGACCCAGCATCTCCTCTGCTGACCCAGCTATCTCCAGAACCAACATCTCCTCAGTCTGCTCTGCCATCACCAGACTTACCAACATTAATGCTTCAAACCCAGAGTCTCACACTATCCATTGACTTTCATTCTTCAATAAATAGATTATTTTAGCATCAATTCCAGTTTCTATGCCTGAGTTCTCTCCCCAACCTTGATACAGTCCATAAATACATGGATTCAGGCACGGAGAACAACAACTGAAGGATCAGTTAGCAATGATTAGCAACATTAGCGGTGAGCTCCATTATAAAGCTATGAAGTGGAGGAGGCTGCCACAGACGGGTAACAAACAACCTCTGTTAAATGACTTTCACAGCATTGTAACAGTCGGTTAATCCCACGGCAACACCCCCAGCAGCCTGCTACTAGCCTGAAGTGACACCGACGCCGTCATGCATGCAGAGCGCAACTTCATAAGGGGGAGGGGCTGGACTGTGTGTGCTGTAAAAAATACATCGTTGATTGCGAAAGAAATGTAATTCAGATTTTATCTACCAAGGCCTGTACTACAAAGTACAATTTTGCGTTAACGAGGTAACATCAGGTTCAACCCAGGGTTTCCTGTATCATGACGGTGGATCACTTGTTACCGGGTTAAATCGTCATGGTAATTTATGCTGAACACCTAACCTGCTCAGGAGTTGGAGATTAGAGATCAACCAACGTGAAAGCACCGCCTACTGACCAATCAATACTCGAGATCAGCTGGAGCTCGGTGCGAGGAGAGAGAGGCACGCTAATAAAAGTTAAAACATTTAGAGACCGACAACCCTGTTCACATTCCCCAATGGGTGTCCTAATGAAAGATATAGATTTTAAGGGAAGGGAATTACGTATAAGATAGTTGTGTTTTACGATGACAAAAGTACTGATTATTTAAATGGAGTCTGGTGGGTTTGGTGATGGTGATCACCCGCTTAAATTCATGAATATAAAAACATTAACATGTTGGCGGATGAGGAAGTGATATTGATAAGTAAGATTGATTGATTGTGATTTACACATTAACAGTGTCTGCTTATTTTTTGCCAGCTTTCCATACTAGTTGTAGTAGTTCATGGCATAGTATGTGCACTGCAGGGCGTTACAGGGTGTAGCCGGGCCCTGCAGGGTGTTACAGGGTGTAACAATTCAGTAGACTGTATTAAATCCGAACTGTGTGTGGCCGTGTATGATGGTGATGCATGTGTGTTCTGGGATTGCAGAAGGAAGAGGACCGTGGGGAATATTAAAGTTTTAAAAATCTGTATTTATGCACTGTTGTTTGAATAAGAGTTCAATTTTGTTGGGGAAAAATAACTGTTAGGTCAGGCTGTTGTTATGAAACTCAGATGGTGATGCATGTGTGTTCTGGGATTGCAGAAGGAAGAGAGAATATTAAAGTTTTAAAAGCATTCCTGCTAGATTGAAATCCTTAAATAAATGTGTGTAAGAAAATAATGTCAGGTCAGGCTATTGTTAAGGAAACTCAGTCACCTGCAGGATAATTGAACCTGGCTACACACCCATCCATCACCTCAACTTCTACACTACCTCCACACTGTTGAGCTGTGGATCAATATCAAACTTCATCCTCTGGCAGTGGGCTGCAATAACCATATAAAAAAACATTCTTTAGAAGTGAAAAGGGATGTTATCAATGGTACTGTAGATGTCCATGAAAACTTTCAGCAACTTCCTGGATAAACTCCCCCCTTCTACACTGCTTTAGTCATGCAGAATTACGATGCAGTGGACAACAGACATGTTGGTAAAGCTCATGCTTGACTTGGTGCGGTCTGTTATGTCGCTCCATCACAATTAAAATAGTAAAATTGTCAATCATTAGGGATGAAAGGATTTGCAAAATCATGAAAGTTATACTTAGTTCATACAAACAATCCTTTTCATTAAACCATTTTCCTCCCCAACTCCCGGCTCAGTAGCCTTCAGGTTTATGAATCCTCCTAATAACCTTCCTCTTCCCTTTTAATCTTGTTTTTCCTCTTCACCACTAAAGTGGATTAAATGGTTTGAAATCAAAAAAGGGTCATCACTTTGATCTAAATGCATAGAGAGAGCAGTCGGCCCCAACATTTAACACGCTCTGTATACAGTAAACACTTCTTCCTTAATCCTCCTTTTTCCACGTTTCCCCCTCTCCTCACCTCCGGTAAGCCGCCAGTCATGCACACTTTGATCCCTTTCCTCAGCACAATATTTGAGATTTACACTTTTCTTTCAACAACACCTCTGCTTCCAGCTCAGCAACTATTATTTTTCTTTCCTCTGACCTGTCATTCACTCGCTGTTCTTTTTACCCTGCCTTCCTACATCCTTACTGCTGCTTTCTGACTCACAATCCTAAATATGGAAACTGTCTTTACCTAAAAATGCTCACATTGTACCACTATTGTTGAAGAACAACCTCTATAATAACTATCATTTTAAGAAGAGCTGTCATACACTGTTAAAGCATCAAAAGACACACTCTACAGAGAAATGCACACAGCCCGTCTTCAGAATCTTTGCCTTTTAAAGGAACTATCAGGACTTCCCCACATACCCTATATACAGTGAGGAAAATAAGTATTTGAACACCCTGCTATTTTGCAAGTTCTCCCACTTAGAAATCATGGAGGGGTCTGAAATTGTCATTGTAGGTGCATGTCCACTGTGAGAGACATAATCTAAAAACAAATCCAGAAATCACAATGTATGATTTTTTTTTTTACTATTTATTTGTATGATACAGCTGCAAATAAGTATTTGAACACCTGAGAAAATCAATGTTAATATTTGGTACAGTAGCCTTTGTTTGCAGTTCCAGAGGTCAAACGTTTCGTGTAGTTTTTCACCAGGTTTGCAAATAAGTATTTGAACATCTGTCTATCAGCTAGAATTCTGTCCCTGAAAGACCTGTTAGTCTAGGGTGACCAGACGTCCCCGGTTTCGGTGACCTGTCCCTGGCTGGATCTGTCCCCGGAAATGTCCCCGGTTTTCACTGTGACTGACAGACCCAAAATTGGAATGAAAGAAAGAAAACACTGACCAAACGGAGCTGATCGAGCAGCGCTGCTCAAGGATGTTTTATAAAAGTCATTTTGCTACAATCACTGATTATTTACATGGAGTCTGGTGGGTTTAGCGAACACAATTTCGGACTTTTATGTTTTAAAAAATGATCTTAATCTTTAACAGAAAGGTCAGCTTCTTGAGAAATCCTTTCCATAATGTTATCAGACACTTAGAATATTAATGTGAGTCTGTCAGCAGCAAAACGAGCACTTTATGAACGTAAATACAAGCTGGACAATTATCCTATTAACTTCCATTATTGCTTGTTTCTCTGCTGCCAACTGCAGCGATCTCGTTTCATACTGCATCAATGTCAAAGGAAAATCTTTCCTCAATAGTTTATATTGTATCCGATACTCAAATCTAGGTCTAGTATCCCCGTTTTAAGTTTTACAAAAATTAAAAACATGACGTGTTTTGGAGGCATATACTGTATGCTTCTGAGCTGAAAATGTCCCCGGATTTTGTCTGAGAAATCTGGTCACCTTATGTTAGTCTGCCTTCAAAATGTCCACCTCCATTTATTATCCTAAATTAAATACACCTGTTTGAGGTTGTTAGCTGCATAAAGACACCTGTCCACCCCATACAATCAGTAAGAATCCAACTACTAACATGGCCAAGACCAAAGAGCTGTCCAAAGACACTAGAGACTAAATTGTACACCACCACAAGGCTGGAAAGGGCTACGGGGAAATGTCCAAGCAGCTTGGTGAAAAAAGGTCCACTGTTGGAGCAATCATTAGAAAATGGAAGAAGCTAAACATGACTGTCAATCTCCCTCGGACTGGGGCTCCATGCAAGATCTCACCTTGTGGGGTCTCAATGATCCTAAGAAAGGTGAGACATCAGCCCAGAACTACAAAAAATAGAACTTTTTGGTCATAATTCCACTAACCGTGTTTGGAGGAAGAAGAATAATGAGTACCATCCCAAGAACACCATCCCTACTGTGAAGCATGGGGGTGGTAGCATCATGCTTTGGGGGTGTTTTTCTGCACATGGGACAGTGTGACTGCACTGTATTAGATTAGATTAGATTCAACTTTATTGTCATTACACAGGTACAAGTACAAGGCAACGAAATGCAGTTTGGGTCTAACCAGAAGTGCAATAGCAGTAAGTGCAGGATATACAATGGTTCCATGAGTGCAGGACATGGATATGTACTGAATAAGTATGGAAATGAATACTATTATAAACAGAATTTTACAGATTTTACAAATGTTACAGATTTGTCCTATGAATATAAAATATAGATAACAAGTATTGTGAGCAAGATTTACAGCTGATATGTACTGAATATAATATACAGTTTTGATATTACTATAAGTAGAGATTTTACAGATTGTACAAAGATGTACAATGAACATAATATGAGCAAGATTTACAGGTGAGTATGTACCATGAATATATATATATATATATATATATATATATATATATATATATATATATATATATATATATATATATATATATATATACAGGCGGCTATTTTAGACAGAATTTTTACAGATAGATATAATAATTTAGGCTAAATGAGCAGTATAACAATGATTTAAGGTAGTACAAATAAAGTTTGGGCAGAAGCTATCCGAATTAAAGTGCTGTGGAAAGTAATTGCACATTACAGTTAAGGTGCGGTAATGCAGATGTATATGTAAACAATTGGTACTGTAAATAAACAGTCAGCAGTGCAAATTGAAAGGTAAGTAGTGCAAAAAAGATGCAGATAGTATTGCAAAAAGGTAAGTAGTGCAAAAAAGTTACTGTAGTAACAGTCAGCAGTGCAGGTGAACATTATAGTATTGCAGATAACAAAATGGAGGCAGGTGTGAGGAGGGAGAGGAGAGTCAATCAGTGTATGAAGGGGAGTGGGATTAATGAGGGTTAGAGTTCAATAAAGAGACAGCTCTAGGGAAAAAACTGTTCTGTAGTCTGCTGTCCTGGTCCGGAGGCACCTGAAGCGCCTGCCGGAGGGCAAGAGAGAAAACAGTCTGTTGGCTGGGTGAGAAGAGTCCTTAAGGATGATGCGAGCTCGATGCAGACAGCGTTTCCTCTAGATGTGCTCGATGGCGGGTAGTGTAGTCCAGGTGATGCGCTGGGCGGTTTTCACCACCCTCTGCAGTGCCTTGCGCTCTGCAACAGAACAGCTCCCATACCACACTGTTGCACAGTTGGTCAGGATGCTTTCTATTGCACAGCAATAGAAGTTCACCAAGATAGTCGGGGAAAGCTGATTCTTCCTCAATGTTCTCAAGAAGAAAAGGCGCTGGTGAGCCTTCTTGACCAGGCAGGAGGTGTTGGTTGACCAGGACATGTCCGCCGAGATGTGGATCCCCAGAGACTTGAAACTGGAGACACGCTCAACAGCCATTCCATTGATGTGGATGGTGTTGTGCGTGCCTCCTGACTCTTTTTGAAGTCCACGATGAGCTCCTTAGTTTTGGTGGTGTTGAGGAGCTGGTTATTTTCAGTGCACCATGTGGCCAGGTGCTTGATCTCTTCCCTATAGGCAGTCTCATTGTTAGTGTCGTCCTCAAACTTGATGATGGAATTAGATTCGTACACAGGCTTGCAGTCGGAGGTGAAGAGGGAGTAGAGAAACGGGCTTAGCCCGCAGCCCTGTGGTACACCAGTGTTGAGTGTGATGGACGTGGAGCAGTTGGAGCCTGATCAAACATTCTGAGGTCTGTTGGTCAAGAAGTCCAAAATCCAGTTGCACGTGGAGGTGGTGATGCCCAGGCCTCCAAGTTTGGCTTTTAGCTTAGCCGGGATGACAGTGTTGAATGCTGAGCTGAAGTCAACAAACAGCATGCGTGCATAAGTGTTGTTATTGTCCAGATGTGTTAGCACAGAGTGCAGTGCCATGGAAACTGCATCCTCTGTGCTCCTATTGCTACGGTAGGCAAACTGGTGTGAGTCCAATGTGGATGGTAGCGGTCTTTTAGGTGTGCCAGGACCAGCCGCTCAAAGCACTTCCTTACGATGGGTGTGAGTGCTACGGGGCGGTAGTCGTTAAGGCACTTTGGGCTGGAGTTTTTTTTGCACTGGCACAATGGAAGTGCATTTAAGGCATGTTGGTACAGCTGCTTGGGCAAGAGACAAGTTGAAAATGTCTGTAAAAACCCCAGCGAGCTGCTCCGCACATGCCCTAAGTACGCGTCCAGGGATGTTATCTGGTCCAGCAGCCTTGTGCGTGCTGATCCTGCTCAGTGCCTTGATTGGCGGGTGGTCGGCTGAGGGTTTGAGCTTGGTGGCAGTTTCTCTGTTGTCTCTTTCAAAGTGAGCATTAAAGTCATTCCCCAGCTAACAATTTTTGGTTCCCAGAACGTTCGGTGAACGTTCCCTAAAGGTTTGTTTTGGCTGTATTTCGGTCGTCTGACGGTTATTTGGAAGGTTTTCCCAACGTTCCGTGAACGTTCGTTTTTGGTTACAGCGAACGTTCTCGGAACGTTCCCCTAACGTTCTCTAAAAGCTACAACCTTTGGCGAACGTTAGGCGAACGTTCCGAGAACGTTGCAACCTTTAGTGAACGTTACGGGAACGTTCCCCTAGCGTTGCAACCTTTAGAGGACGTTAAGGGAACGTTCCCTTAGCGTTGCAACCTTTACCTATTCTTACATTCCCATAACCTTAAAAAAAACATTTGTGTGTATGTACTACACACACACACACACACAGTAGATACAAAAGTTATATTAATAGGAATGAATGACCAGGCAAACTTGATTGCATTTTACAACTTTAATATTAAAACAACTTAAAAAAATACACAACAAGATAAGGATGTAGTGCAATAGTAGTAGTGTAATATGCATAAATATGTGGTTCCAAAGTCTGTGCAAAAAAAGTCAGTAAAAAAAAAATATATATATATATACATACATTAATAAAAAAAAAATTAAAAAGGGGCTCTGTGGTGTCTCGCTCAGTCCTTCTCAGCCGGCCTATAAAGAAATAAACAAAAGTTAGACATGCAATACTAAGAATGAACACATTGACATTTTTTTTTTAATCAACATCACGTAGAAGAACTTTAATTTACAGTCTGTGTGGGGCAAACTTAAGGACTTTCCTAATAAAGTCCTCTGCTTCTGCAGCAGTCAGTGCAGGGAAATTTTTCTGGCATGCCGCTAGAGTAGAAAATGAAGCAAAGTTATAAGTCAAATTAAAACCTCTTGTCAGACAAGCTAAGCATAATACTAATGTGAACAATAAAATAACACCTGCCTGTTACAATCCTGCATACAGCCAGGCCCTGGAAGGCCTTCTTAGTTTTCCTCCCCCGCAGGCTGTACTGTCTTAGCCTGTCGTTTGTTGCAACTCTCGCCGCAGCGTGCGGTGGATGGCATCACCTCCAGTACAACCACCGAGGGTTGACAGGAAAAGTTGCTGTAAAACATATAGTAACAAATTATACATATAGTGTAGAGCTTGTACAATCTCATTTTGTAAGATTAGTCTGTTCAGATTTATGCAATTATACAGTGTTTGTCTTAGGGCAGGCCTATGGCCACTTAATTACCATATTGTTCCTCCTCTCCATACATACATACATACACACACAACTTGAGTCTTACCTCTCATTTTGATCTCCATGTCTGAGCCACCTCCCTCTGTGGGAGTTCTTCTGATTAAAACAACAAAAACGTTATGCTACTCTAGTGATCCTTGCCATTAAATTGTACTTCATTGCAAATGCAAAATTCAAAGCAACTGTACCTTCAACTGGGTCCCAAGATGAAGTGGCAATCTGTGGTAGGGTCACTAAAGACTCATCCTGCTCTGGGCAACCAGCTGGTTTCCTGCATGGAATTGATACATAAAATAAATAAATTATATATGATTATTATATAAAGATGATTAAGTTGATAGGTTGCCTGCACATGCACTTAAAAAATATGAAGCTATTCTGTTACATTAGACAATTAGACAAAATATATATATAAAAAAACTTACATGCAGGTGGTGGAGGAAGTGTTATCTGCTGAGCTGAAAAAAGACAGGAAGAGACAAACATCAGAACAATCACATGATATGCACCATGTTGACTGTCAGTGGTTCCATGTTAAGAAATATGACTGGTTTCTTATAAGCATGCATACATTTAAACTTACAGACAGAGCTTCCAGACACACGCTCCGTCCTAGTCGTTTATCTGGTCGTGCAACAGATTCATCTGTAATACAGAGACCATATCATTTGTACTGATTGCAAAATATGCAATTTGAAATATGTAAAAAAATGTAGTCTATAATTAAGGTCTCACCATCGTTTGAAGAATCTGTCATGAACCTCCTTGGGCGTCAGCGCTGCCTTTTTTGGACACTTGCTTCATCTTCTGTCCCGATGCTGGAAGTGTCCCTCAGCCGCCGACACCGGTCCACAGCTTTGGCGTAGGAATCTCTGTTAAGAGAACATTTGTGATCCAGTAGCGCGAAAAAAGAAAAGCATTTCCATACAGAGAAAATAATTTATTTACATATAGTATAGCAGCAATAGGTTACCTGTACACAGCCATATTTTTTTAACTGGATATTTGGCCCAGCTGCTGTTGGGCAAATGGCACGCTGTGACTTGGAGCGGAGGGAGGTGACAGGGAGCTCCTGAAGAGCACGAGCAGCTCATCCATCTTCTCCTCAAATGTATCCATCCGCTGTGCCATGCGGGTAACGGGTGTCCTCATGTCTATGAAAAAACGAATGCTGTCAGTTTTGTTGTTATACATTATCTACTTATATGTGAACAACTTAAGTGAGTCTTCTTACCTCTCATTTCCGTCTCCATGGCTGAGCGACCGCCCTATTTTTGTGATGATGCTCTGCTGTTAAGCACAACAAAAAAGTTAAAGTTTCTCTCAAGTTCCTTGTCATGCAATTGTATTTAATTGGAAAAATCCAAAGCCATTGTACCGTCAACTGGGTCCCAAGCTGAAGTGGCAGGCTCCAGCTCTGGGCGACTGGCTGGTGTTCTGTGTGGTGTTGACTAAAAAAAAAAAAGTAGATATGAATATTGGTCAGTTCATTTGTGGTAGGTTTCTTGCACATGCCATTGCAAAAGATGAACCTATGCTGTTACGTTTTTTGTATTTATTGTACTAGCTTTACTTATGTACTGTACACTACAACTAATAAAAGGATCGAAAAAAATGATCTTATTTGTAACATAAACGCAAGCATGCTAACACGATGACACAACATACAATGCGACAAAGCAGACACGTCGTGCACAGCAGCAAACAAAGGGAAAGATGTATGCAATGGCGTGGTGAATGGGAGAGCTAGGGGCCCTTCTATGATAGCATCAAAATCAACATTTTTTAAAACACTAAGAAGGCTCGACACAGCATGAGACTTTGCTCCAATTCTCACCTGGGGCTCAACACATGAACTCAGCAATGAGAACATGGTTTGTGCACAAAGAGTTTACTAAAAAGAAAAGATTTGGAGCAGCAGCTCACTGCTTGACTAGCATAGCAAGATGGCGGACGACGTAGAAAACTTCTGCTAAAGTAAGTTGTTTACATCAGCCAAACTTTTATTTTTGGTCAACCTGACAAGAACCGGAATATAACAAAGCCATACGAGCGAAAGAGTTTAATGGTAAACCACAAACCCTCCCATTACAACCACAACATCATTAAACTGCAAAGTATTTCGCTTACCTTTTGTGAGCTTGTGAAGTAGCGCAGCGTGCTCGTCCCGTAACTTTAGTCTTCTTCACGTAACAAAGGACTCGGTCTGCTCAGATCAGAGCCCCCCCCCTACTGGGGTAGGGGTGTAACGGTTCGGTTTGCAAACTGAATAAAGAAGTGAATTTTCTTAGTTGTGAAAATCGTTCTATTGATAGATTCTTGTTTTGAGTATTTTCACTTATACAGTTAAAAAAACCGAAGTCAAGCACAAAAGTAGCCTACTGTTTTAAGCTAAATTGATATCAGCCTTAAAATAAATGCTATGCTGTTTATCTTACTTACATTTTCTAAGTCGAATCATTTTTGAGTGAATTTAAATCAAGTGACAACCATGCTACTTCTAACTCAGAACAACCAAAAATAACCAAACGGGAACGTTGTGTGAAGGTACGGCGCAACCGCAGGGGAACGTTACAGTTGGTTGGTTCTCTTAACGTTTAGGGAACGTTATAACCAGGAGGGAACGTTCCCTAAACGTTAGTTTTTGGTTTGGTTCGAACTAACCTTTAGAGAACCAAAAACTAGCGTTCCCTAACGTTCCCTAAACGTTCTGTGTTAGTGGGGTCAGCTCGTTCAGGAAGTTGACATCAGTGGCTGCGGGGGAGGAGTGAGTGGGTTTATAGTCACTGATGGCCTGAATGCCCTGCCACATGCGTCGAGGGTCAGCGTTGGAGAAGTGTCCCTCTATCTTCAACTTGTAGCAGTGCTTGGCCTTTTTGATGCCCCTTTTCAGATTTGCTCTGGATGTGCTGTAGGCCTGTGCACCTCCTGATCTGAAGGCAGTATTGCGTGCCTTCAATAGGAGTCGCACTTCCCTGTTCATCCATGGCTTCTGATTTGGGTATGTGGTGATCTGCTTCTGGGTTGTAACATTGTCTATGGTGGTGTTAATATAATCCAGTACAGAGCAGGTGTAGCAGTCAATGTCTGTGTGAGAGCCACTGGTGGCTTGAGAAGCAAAGTACTCCAGTCTGTGTGTAGAAACCTTTCCTGAAGTGCTAAATCTGCTCTTGCAGGCCACACCTTGATGGTCTTCACTGATGGCTTCACGCGATTGATGAGAGGTGCATATTTGGGGGTGAGGAACAAAGAAAGGTGATCTGACTGTCCCAGGTGGGGGAGGGGTGTCGCGACGTAGGCTCCAGCCATGTTTGTGTAAACATGGTCTAAAGTTTGGTTTCCTCTGGTGTGACAAGAAACATGCTGGTGAAATTTAGGTAGCACTGACTTTAAGTTTGAATGATTAAAATCACCCGCAGCAATAAATGCAGCTTCCGGGTGAACGGTCTGTTGTTTACTGATAGCAGACTTGGCGTCAGCATCCGGGGGAATATAGGCTGCAGTGATAATGGTAGAAGTGAACTTCCGTGTTAGATAGAACGGTCTACATTTAACCATGAGAAACTCAAGGTTAGCTGAACAATGTATTCCAACACTAGCAGAGTTTGTGCACCAAGCTTTGTTGATGTAAATGCACAATCCACCACCTCTTGTCTTAGCGGAGCCATCTAGTGTTCTAGCCGCCCTGAATGTGTGGCGTCCCGCTAGCTCAATAGCATTGTCCGGAATTCCCCTGTTTAACCATGTTTCCGTGAAGATTATGACATTACAGTTCAAAAGTCTCTTGCTGTATGTGATGCTGAGTCGGATCTCTTCCATTTTGTTCATCAGCGACCGTACATTGGCAAGAAAGATGCTGGGTAAAGAGAGCCGGTGTGGTGTGTTGGAATTTAAAATTTTATATGTGCTTAAACATTGTGGGTGATTTGCATTATACATTCAAGCTAAAAGGTAAAAGCATTATTTCAACATAAATGAAGACATGTGGGTCATGTATTAAGTTTGTTGTTATAAGTTTATAGTTTGTTGTTTGTTGCATTAAGTTGTTTAGCAATACTTTTGTTTTCTAATATAAGATGTTCTGGTACATTTTGTTATAACTCAGCTCTACAAATGTGTTAGAAGCTGAATTGATGATGTTAGAGACACCCTGTCTCTGGTTTCAGTCCCCCTTTATGGCCCAACTGCTCTGTTGCTTTGCAAGTCCTGAGGGTCATAAACCCTCAGTCACATCCCAACTAAAAGATAAGGAATAAGCACAAGACCCCACCCTTTGTGAGATAATACTGGGGGGGTCTGAGAGCCAAAGAGTCAGACAAAGGAAGGGGAGAGCTGCGACAGCTTGATCCAGGTAACTTTGTCTCTAGGATATCCTATGTAATAAAATGGATTCACATTTAAACATCTGAGATTTTGACTACTAATTGAATGAACCCTGAGAATGGAGCAGGATTTAGCTCCAACAGGTGTTAGCCTTAGCTTAGCTCTTGATCCTCCGCGCTTCCCCCGCCTTTGTTTACGATCGACACCGCCTGCGAGCACTTCCGCCCGGCCGGGCAGAGTGCGTAGCCTCGGGTCTTCTGGCGATCTCAGGAAGGAGTCGAAGATTGTCCGTAAAACTGTCGAAAATTCGCAAACCAATATCCAAAAGCTCACGTTGGGTGTACGATGTAAAGGCACAACTGTTCAGCACGAACAAACCCGAAATGAGCAAGAAAAATACCGCAAAATTGCAGAATCTGGAGAGCCTCGCGATGTACTCGCGCCGCCATCTTGGTCAGAACAGAATTAAGGAGAGGATGACCGGGGCCAAGTATTGCGAGATTTTGGGGAACAACCTCCTTCCCTCAGTTAGAGCATTGAAGATGGGTCGAGGCTGGGTCTTCCAACATGACAATGACCCGAAGCACACAGCCAGGAGAACCAAGGAGTGGCTCTGTAAGAAGCAGATCAAGGTTCTGGCGTGGCCTAGCCAGTCTCCAGACCTAAACCCAATAGAGAATCTTTGGAGGGAGCTCAAACTCTGTGTTTCTCAGCGATAGCCCAGAAACCTGACTGATCTAGAGAAGATCTGTGGGCCAAAATCCCTTCTGCAGTGTGTCAAACCTGTCAAAACTACAGGAAACGTTTGACCTCTGGAATTGCAAACAAAGGCTACTGTACCAAATATTAACATTGATTTTCTCAGGTGTTCAAATACTTATTTGCAGCTGTATCATACAAATAAATAGTTAAAAAGTCATACATTGTGATTTCTGGAATTTTTTTTTTATAGATTATGTCTCTCACAGTGGACATGCACCTATGATGACAATTTCAGACCCCTCCATGATTTCTAAGTGGGAGAACTTGCAAAATAGCAGGGTTTTCAAATACTTATTTTCCTCACTGTAGATAGACAGTGCTGCTACAGTGCCATTACAGTCGTTTCCAGCTGCAAGTTTGGTGCAAAGATTCCGTGTAGATGTGGAAAACCAGGAAACTCTGACCAATCAGAGGAGACTGGACTTTTTTGGTTTAAAGTTGGGGGGTGGCAATAACTCAGTCTGTAGGGAGTTGGGTTGGGAACCGAAAGGGTCCCTGGTTCAAGTCCCTGTTCAGACCAAAGTACGGCGTGTGGACTGGTAGCTGGAGAGATTCACCTCCTGAGCAAGGCACCGAACCCCCTCAAATGAATCTCAGCCATTCCCTCTGACATATACTTGGGATACTTTACTCTTGGTTATATAAGAGTTTATTATATTAAATAAATTGTTTAAATTATGCTCTTATTTAATTATAAATTATTAAAGAGACAGGCGATAAAACCTTTTTTTTTGCATTTAAGACAGAGGGTGAATATATTGAGACAGACAGTATGATAACATTAAAGCATGTAAACTTGTTCTAGTACAGTAGAAACCCCTGAACTTAACATAATATGGGACCTTCAACCAAGTCGCATTACTTGCCTAAAAACAACCTCTTTCTTTAGAATAGAAGAGAAAGAAGGATCTTGACACATCGAAGTAATTTGCTAAACCTGAAACGACAGGATCAGATGGAGGAGAGGATGATCAAAACAGTTTTTTCCCAAAACCAAGGGAGTCACAATGCGATCTGGGTAACATTGTCAGCCCAGTAGTTAGTAATAACTTGTTCCATTGTTAGTGAGTGTTTCTGGCAGTGAGTTCTTAGGAAACCATCGTAAATCGTAACGCAGTTATATGTATTTGTCCGGGGAGTGGTATGTAAGTATACAACACACTGTTTAATTCTCTGAAACGCGTACACATTCACACCTGGGAGTCACATCCAGTCTTCCACATAAGGCTGTTGAATTCAAAGAGGAAAACTTCAGTGGCAAAGAAAGTTTTGATGTCAGGCCAAGTTTGGAATGAACTGCTGTTTGTGGCAGACAGAGGCGCCCAAAATAAAATGACATGACTTTTGCATTGAGTGACATTTAGGAAGGCACAATGTTTTACAGGACATATTTTCAGCAAAGTAGTTTGATAATCAATACACACCACCAGACCATGACAAAATCAATACAATTGCTTTTGTGTGGCAGGAACTGGTCTGATAACATTGATGCAATGACATATTGATCAGTAACACAAACAGGACCTTGACATATCTCGCACAAAGCAAAGATACTAACAATACTACAAGGGTAAAGAAATCTGCGTCTAGTATAATTAATTTTGGCTGTATGTAGCCTTTGGAACTGTGTATTCACCTCATCTTTCCATCTTCTTTCAACTTAACATCATCTCAGACTCACCTTGTGATTTTACCTGCTCACGACTACTAGCAACATCTACCCACAACATTTGGTGGCATCAAATGATTAAGCACTATTCTCCCAAATGTGCACTTGTAAAAAAAGCAGATGCATGAACCCTTGTAGGGTCTATGTCAATCCATGCCATATTATCACTGTTCTGTGGCTTTCCATTCAAGGTTTACCGGAAAGTTCTGAAAATGTGTGTTTCCATCAACTATTGTTCAGATAAGGAAATAATTAACTAAAAAAAAGGAAGAAACCCTAAGAAGAACAGCAGAAGATTGATTCCTTTTCCAGGACAGATGTGTAATAGATGTAAGTACAGAGTAGACAGAAATAAAAGTAGCATAATTACAATATGTAAAATCAGAATGACAATATTAGGTAGATAGATTGCAAACATATCTAAGGAAGGATCTTGGAGGATATGGAACAACTTCCAGCTGTCGCCAAAAAAAGGTAGAACCCCAGCTACATGACCTCATCTCTACCACAAAGACCTGAAGAGAAGACCGACGCAAAAACTCATTCACAAAGGTGGTGCTTCACAAGAATTTATTCATTTAATTTAAACATTTAATGTGTTTGTTTCTGCCTGGTGGTTCTTTCTTGTTGGCAGACACTTCATGTTATGCTTGATCTCAGAAATTAGCCATCCAGCCATTTTTATATCCGTACTTAATCCGTTCAGGGTCACAAGAGGGCCGGAGTCAATGGCAGCAGGCAGCGTTGAAACACACCCACTCCGAGCAATCTAGACTTTCCACTTCATCTAACCTGAATGACTTTGGAGTGTGGGAGGAAACCAAACACCTGGAAGCACAGGACACACGCGCACACACACACACACACATGTACATACATGGAGCGTTGAAAAAAAAAAAGAACCAAACCTGCTGAGTCTGGTTCCTGGAATGCTTTTGCCTTAATTTGATTGCTTATTTTAAAAATGTATTTATTCTGCAGGTCTGTAGAGCTACTATTTATGGCAGAACATTTATGATAGTTGAAGGAAAGAAACATGTGGAAGTGCTCAACCTAAATGAAATATGTTTTATGTGTTGAAGGTGGTGACAGTTGAAACACTGAAAAGTGCCGGTGTCTTAAAAGCCATGTCAACAGTAGTTGATGGATGGACGTCACTTCAAAGGTCACACTGACCTGCTGTGTGTGTGTGTGTGTGTGTGTGTGTGTGTGTGTGTGTGTGTGTGTGTGTGTGTGTGTGTGTGTGTGAAAAGGGATTGTATTCATTTAGCTCAGTTTGTGCAGTCAAGGCAGATCATGGAAGTGAAAATATTTAATTGGTAAATTCTCCCAAAGGATATACTGTATGTATGTATGATTTGTGTGTGTGTGTGTATATATAATATACAAACATGTCACTTTCAAACAGTGTGTAACCACGCATGTAGTTTTGGTTTAATTTTTCCAGATTTTGAGATATCTTTGCAGACCGCCCTCAGCCAGAAACGGCCGTATGGGTTGATGTGCCATCATGTAAGGTCTCAGACATCGGATGAAAAGGCGTTAGGTGTCAGATAAAATGGCTTGTTCAATGTTCTGCTCCTCTGAGGCTCAGCAGAACGTCTAATGCAGCCGTTTTATCTGAGATGGCCTGATGGCTTTTCGCCTAACGCCTGAGAACGGAGGCTTTTTTCCCTTAAATCTGACGCTGACCTGACGCATTTCATCTGATGTCTGTGACCTTAAATTATATTTATTCTGAGGAGGCAGCCTCTCGTGGCTGTAGTAATTATCAAGAGAATAAAAAAAGTGATAAGGTATAAGAGTGACAAATTCTGCATAAGGAAGCAGGTTGTTGTGGAGATGGGTCAAACAAACAGGACTTTCAGTCAGGAGACCCGGCTTCATGTCCCGTGTGAAACCATAAGTCAATTGTCACTTTTTCAAATAAACCTTGGGTGACCATGTTTTGATTTTCAAAAAAAAGAGGACCTTGGCCCAGCCTCGTGACACAAATTCAGACAGGCTTCTCAAAGGTTAATGAACGTGCTTTATTATGCCTCAATTGTATAAAATAACTTATAATACGATGTGTAACAACCTGTAACAAAATAATAGCTCTCTTTTCAAATAAATAAATCTGAAATAATGTTGTAAATATGACCTTCTGTGTCTGCTTCAAAATCCAGCTTTACCTAAATATCTCTAATATATTCAATGTAATAAGAAGGTTTTTTGGTGTCCATGTGAGCTTTGAGCTATCCAGCACCTTTTTCTTAGACACTGAAACATATGCGCTAGTTTTGCAAACGGTGCACCCCGCCCCCCTTGGAAAGTTTTTTTGCAGTTCAATTGTGAAGCTGCACTTGTATTTTCTGTGAAATGCTGCTCCCTGTATGATCTGCTCAACATATAACAATAGCATACCTATTTATGTTATCTTCTATTTGATAGATATACAGTCCCATCATGCTTTGGGGATTATGTAATGTACCCGTAGATGTATAGACAACTAACACTGGGTTACTTTGGTAATGAAGACAACTCAGGCAAGTTCTGATTGTCTTTATCTGTTGTTTCTAAGCAGATTTATGGATTTTAATTTCAGGTCCCTGTGCTTCCACTGGAGCAGTCGCCCACTCAGTCTAATAACCACGGTGTCTGCCCCCCCCGACTCACATTGGTTACAGCAAAGGGAAACACAGAGGGGCAACCTAATTGGAATTAAAACAATTAAGGCAATGAAAAAACAGAATATTAAAATTAGATGTGGACTATTAAATATTATCTGTCTTCTAAAGTAATATTGGTAAACAACCTGATATCAGATAATCAAATTGCTCTATTCTGTCTTATTGAAACACAGCTGGGCAATGACGAATATGTTAGTCTAAATAAAGCTGCTCCTCCCAGTCATAGTATCAGAACTTTTTGTTATTTTGAGATGAGGTACATGTGCTTTTATGGTAATTAAGGCACAATACATAATTTTTTGTTTGTGTAAAGTCTTAAAGGGTCATTATGTAACTTTTGCTGGTAGAGGGTCCGCCACCTACTTGTTTCATAAAGAGTTTCATAAAGTTTTTTTGTGGGAATGTTCCACAGTATGGTATAAAATACTACTAGTTTTTATTGCCGAAAAATACCTTAAACATGCATTCTTACTGTGATGGGGCTTGCCTTTACACAGATCTGACCTGTAACTTGGCCTGTTGTCATCACCTGATTGTCTCCATGGCAATAGATATGTTTTATGCCATACTGTGGTGGACCATTCCAGACAGGGAGAGTGTGGGTTGGTGTTGTGCGCCTGGCACTTAAACTTTGTGACAGAAAAGGTCCAGAGGCTAATCTTCTGCTTGGATTCAGTCATAGTTAAAAACCATTACATGTAGCTTCTTTGCATGTTCTTTGCATCTACTTGTTTACAACTATTGACGATGGCTGTTAAATAAATTTCCCTTAAGTGATATTTTCCTCTCTTGTTTTTTCTCAAAATGTATTTCTGCATGTTTTGGTGAAGCAGAAATCATTTTGCAGGTTTATAAGAAAATGTTACATTATAACTAGATTACAACCTATGAATAGATCTTATGCATAATAAACAGAACAGCTCCATTTAAATTGCAAAGTTTCACTGTTGTTCTACCAGTTTAAATTAAATTTTTTTGAAATGTCCCTGTTAATTTATCATTTGATTCACAATAAGTAATTATTACATGTGAAAAAATACAAGAAATGGTCAGTATATACAACACAGGTATGCAAAATTAAAAAATTAAAATTAACAAACAATTGTAGTCCTAACAGTGTTTTAATGGAATGTAGCTTTAATTGTATTCACTAAAAATCAATGTACATTTTTCGTCAGTAAAGTTATCTACTGTCCTGTTGTATTTTTTACAGGAATTCTCTGGTGACTGCAGCTGCCAGCGTTTTCTTGTAAAAAACATTTTTATTTGTATTTTTTTTTTTTTTTTTTTTTACAGTGTATTATTGCTACTGTGCATCACCCCCCCCAACCGGCCCTGTCAGACACCGCCTACCAAGAGCCTGGGTCTGATCAAGGTTTCTTCCTAAAAGGAGTTTTTCCTCACCACTGTCACTCACTGCTTGCTCTTGTTGGAATTAATAGAACTGTTGGAGCTTGGTGGTCTAGACCTGCTCTATCTGTAAAGTGTCTCGAGATAACTTTCATGATTTGATACTATAAATACAATTGAATTTAATTTGAGATGGACATTAGAGATAAGCATATCCTCAAAGTGTATTTGACCGACTAAAAAAATATATGTATCCTATCTGTGGGTTGAGATCTGAAAGTTCTGACTTTGAGAAGGCGTGTAAAGCAGTGAGGAGTATCAGCTTAATGCAGCACTTACTGTAGATAATAACTCTAATGGCAAAATCCCCCCCCCCATGACCAGACCATTCTTGTTTCCCATAATACCCGTTGTTAATCCTTAACCACACAGGGAGACCTCCAGTGAAACAGAGAGAGAGAGAGCATCAACAGCCTGGCATGTACCCAGAGGGGGGCCTGAGATGATGAATCAGGCTTCACTTTGCTTACGTTTGCAGCAGACTACACAGTCCCAGCTTCAGCATCTTCCAACGAGTAAAACACTCAATAAAAATCATACACGACCGGTAAAAGCCCAATACACCAATAAATGGCAGCTAAAAGCCTATTAAAACAATGAATTCCCAGTAAAAGCCCCATAAATCTGAGTGTTGGATAAAACTAAAACCAACAACAAGGATACGGTTGCTACCAATCAGAGATCCTTCCAAACAAACCAACGTCAATAGTTCCAGGACCATTGGGCCAGTGGGTTGCTGGTTGCTTAAACCTTAACAGTCAGTAGATCAAAGCTGGAAAGCTTAGCCATAACAGAATGACGTCTGGACAGATGCTCATATTCAGCTATGTGTCCACGTGACCATGAGTGGTATGGACACAAAAGAAAGTTGGACAGACTAAAGTTACATTTCCTTTGGATTTCATATTCAACATCTCTGTGTCAACATTTCCAACCTTGCAGGACAAGAAATTACCAAAACTCACCCTATGTTGTTCCCAGAGTCCAGTCAGTCTTACCCTGCGTAGTTAACACCTTCAGGCTTTAGAATCAGAAAAGGATGTATTGCCAAGTAAGTAACACTTTCAAGGAATTTGCCTTGGTTGTTGGTGCATACATGAACATATTTAAAGATGAATATGAAATAAACAAAAACTACAGAAACAATTGTAATTGTCATTTATTTATTTGAACAGGGACAGTGCACAAAAAACATGAATAGATTATTAATAAACCTATGTTTTTGTGTCCAAGTGACTGACTAGAAAAAGAATATTTAACATTGGTGCAGTATTAAGCGAGATCGCTGCAGTCGGCAGCAGAGAAACAAGCAATAATGGAAGTTTAATAGCGAAATTGCCCAGCTTGTATTTACCTTCACAAGAGTGCTTGTTTTTACTGACAGACTCAGATTAATATTCAAAGTGTCTGACAACATTATGGAAAGGATTTCTTAGGAGGTCGACCTGTCTGTTAAAGAGTTTTTTAAACATAAATATTCGCAAAATTGCGTTCGCTAAACCATGTCGCCATGTAAATCATTTTAGCATCGTAAAATACACTTCATTCAAAGTCAACAGAAACTAAATCAAAATATGAAAAGCTGTTTTTGGGTCGTCTTTCCACTTTTCCAACAATCCCAACTCTGGTTTTGGGTTGAAACATAGTTTACCAATTTACATGTGAAAATATGTTGTCTCTATACACGCTAAAACTTTGTTTTTTTTTAAATGGAGTCTGGTGGGTTTAGCACTAGTGACTTAAACCGAAAGGTCTCAAAGTGCTCTCAAAGAGGTTTTAAAAAGGTCTTTCTCTGTAGGGATCCATTCTATAATGTTGTCAGACACTTAAAATAATAATCTGAGTCTTTTAGTGGACCAAGTTGACGATGCATATTTGTCCCATAGGGTTACATTGCAGCCCGGTCTGTGGCTGCTGGTTACAGCGTTCACGCTTATTACTGGACCAATTTCAAAGATTGTTGTTCTTGTCAGTTACTTACACAAAAAAACATAAGAAAATAGGGTCCAGGTTGAAAAAAATGATAGTTACCCTTTAACATTAAGTAAAAAGAGGGGTGACCTCTAGCTCACCCAATAAGAGTGTGCGCCCCATGTAGACTGAGACCTTTGTAGCAGCCCGGGTGTGAATCCAACCTGTGGCCCTTTACTGTATGTCATCCCCTATCTCTATCCACTGTCACTCTGAAATAAAAAAGAAAAAGCCCCAACAAAATGATCTTAAACAAAAATATACAGGATCTCCTATATAACGTGATTGTATGACAGCAGACCCATATGGCAGGTATTTGATGATATCTGGGCACATAAACTCCCTTCCAATAACACTGCTTAACACCTACAGTCTGAATATTGACAATCCTGACTTCTTCCATTTGATTTGATACCGTCTTCTGCCTCCAATGTTATTATTGGAGGCGACTTCAATTGTTACCTTGACCTAGTGCTAGATAGACTTTCTACAAAACCACCTCCTGCAATAACCTCAGTGGGAAATCTGAATAATTTAATTAAGACAAGGAATATGCAGATGGCCTCTAGGTCACCCAGTAAGAAGGTTCGCCCCATGCTGGCTGAGTCCTGCAGTGGAGAATCCAACCTGCGGCCCTTTGCTGTGTGTCCTCCCCCATCTCTCTCCCCCCCCTCATTTATCCACAATCAATGAAGGGAAAATCCTCAAAAAAATAATCTTAAAAAAAAGAACAAGGAATATAGCGACTGCAGCATCCTACATATAAGGAATTTTCTTTTTATTCGCATGTCCATAAGTCTTACACTAGGATTGATTGCTTTCTGATAGCTTCTGAATTATTATCTGTATGCTGGATGATTCATTGATCTGTTTATCAGACCCACTGGTCTCAGTTCCTAACCTTCTGAATTATATAAAATCATGCCTACTAATTCTACTTATCATAATATTTTAATATCTGATCACAATCCAATTTCTCTTAATTTCAAAAATATTCTGTCTTGTCCAAAATATTGCTGCCACCTCAACCTTCGTCTTCTTGAAGACCAGTCTTTTATTGAGCACATGAATGCACGTATAGACAAATGTCTTGTTACAAATGATAATGGAGAGGTCTTTGATTGTATTTTGTGGGAGCCCTTTAAAGTAGTTATGAGGGCACACATTATTTCATTTGAATCTGCCAAGAAAAGAGAACTTACCAGCCGCCTTGAGGACATTGAAAAAATTCTTCCTGTACTGGAAGAGGTCTATATATCTTCCCTCTCAACCAGTGATTACAAGAAGATCTTGAAATTAAAATATTAGTACAATAGTATTCTTAGTAAGCCTGTTGGTTGTGTTCTATTGAAAATTAAACAGAAATATTTTGAACTTAGAGATAAACCGTAGAAGCTATCCAACTTAGAAGTGAAAGGGCTAAAAAGTCCAAATCAGAGAGAAATGATTGCTTCGGCACTTATATAAAGAACTGCATTCTAAAAGATAAAGGCCACTGAAGCAGATTTCTGTAACATTTTTCCCATTTAATGGTTCCCCAATTAGAGATGACATGGAGGTGTGGCCGCGTTGGTTCAGTGGGTAAAGCAGGCGCACATATACTTCAAGGTCTATGCCTCGATGCAGAGGTCCAAGGTTCAAATCTGAGACCTGTCATGATTTCCTGCATGTCTCCCCCCTTTCTCACATAGCTGTCCTATCAAATAAAAGCTGAAAAAAGAGATGACATGGAGGCCCCAATCATCTAACTGACCTTTTGAATGCTATTCAAGCCTTCCCCTTGGGAAGAACATCTGGTCCAGATGGTTTTTCCTGTGAATCTTCTGAATCCTTTCATGACATATTTCTTCCGCTCATACTAAGAATGGTGAACGATGCTATGAGAGAAAAAATAATTAAATACAATATATTCAGTGCTGGGGAAGAATACACAGACTGCTGACACCCAGAAGACTCAATGGGCTTCCATGCTGAAGATGCTAAACTACAATTTGGATTTGGGGAAAATTTCATTGAATGGGTGAACATAAACCAGTATCCTCTATTCTCACTAATTCAGAAAGATTCCATCTTTTGAGTTGAAGGGGTCTGGGGCCTTGTCATTAGACTGACTGAGTTTTTTTAATGGCATGAGGTTTAGTTCCCTGATGATCGGCAGCCTCCTGCCAGAGGGGAGTGATTCAAAATGTTTGTGACCGGGGCGGGAGGGATTGGCATCAAAATGGCCTAGATCACTGTTTACAAAAATTCTCGGTAAACATTTAGTTAGTGACTATTGCTCACATCAATTGTTTAATGTTTTCAATTGTCTTTCTGTGTTAATTTCTTTGTTTTTGTGCTGCATTTCTGCAAAAGGAGCCGCTGCTACGTCTCTTCGGTCTTCCAGTCTGAACTGGGCTTTTATGAAAAGAGGCGCATGCCATTTTGGCTATATGGGGGTTGCTATATGTCAGATTTTAGATTTAGAACTACATGTTAATGTATCATTTTAAAGTGAGTTAATAAATCCAACCGCCCATGACAGATATAAGTTTAATTTCCCATGATCCGTAACCACCAGTTGTCGTCCCCACAGCCCCCCTGCCAACATGATTTGACAGCCATCAGCTTTAGTGCATAACCTTTTTATGATAATAAAAAAGACTTTAAACAGACTAACATGAAGACAGTTCTCCCCCATTTTCATCAGTATGTGGACTTTGCTACCAGGTGCATGAACACACTGGATCTAGCCTACACTAACATCAAGAAGGCATTTAAGGCAGTCCCCCACCCCCACGTCGGCTCCTCCAACCACCTCTGTGTGATGCTGATTCCTGCATACAGGCCACTGATTACCCGGAAAGAGCCCACTGTGAAGCAGGCGAGGGACAGCATTACAGGACTGCTTTGAGTGCCCAGATTGGGTTATGTTCAAGTAGGCTGCTACCTATAACCAACACACAAGCCAATCAGCAGCCCTGGATGACTGGCGAGGTAAATGCAACGTACCATCAACGTTACAAAGTGTGGCCATAGCCAGAAAATCCAAGGTTTCTTCCATGACCACACAAACACCAAGCTGGGCCTACAGACAGACTATAAGAGCACACCGGCCCCCTCCCATCTTTGCCACTTTCTACAGAGGCACTATAGACAGCATACTGACCAGCTGCATCTCACTCTGGTTTGGGGACTGCAAAACCTCAGATTGGAAGACTGTATGGAGAGTGCTGAGAACAGCAGAAAAGACCACTGGGTCGTCGCTGCCTTCCATTCAGGACCTTGCACACAAACGCTGTCTGGCCCGGGCCAAAAACATCACAAAAAACCCCCACCATCCCCATCACGGACTGTTTTCTCTGCTTCCCTCTGGCAAGAAGTTCCTCAGCATCCAGGGCAAAACAGATCCAGATTCTGCAACAGCTTCTTCCCACAAGCCATCAGACCCCTGAACTAAAAAAAAAAAACAACCTTCAATAACACCTCTGACACTGCATGAACATTATTTCTAAACATGCAATAACAGTATCTATTTTTCTTAACGTGCAATAACAATGTTTTTACATGGTGTCATTCAATTTGAGCAACAATATTAATGCTGCTTTCAAACTCATGTCAAATTTAAAGATAACCCTCTGTAGCATTTCTATTCACTTATTTGTAAAATTTGTTATTGGTGAAATACAGTATTTATGAGCTAGTCAAACGACGTATGTACAGTTGAGAGTAGATCTAGATCAAACTCTATGATATGCAAAGACCCAGCAATCCCCCCCCCCCAAGAGCAAGCATTTAGTGCAACAGTGGCGAGGAAAAACTTCCTGTTAGACCGAACCCTTTTAGTGGGCAGCCATCTGTTGCTGCCGTTTTGGACAAAGAGAAACAGATATAGAGGAATATGAATCATCATTATGGTTTGAATAAAATAACTCTAAAATAAAGGAGTCCTATTGTCCTATTGTACCTGCATTGTAGGGTTTGTCCAATTTATTTTCTGGCCCACTTGTTCCGTTCAGGGTTGCCGGGGTGGTTATTGTTAATTAGGCAGGAAGCATGATTAATAATCTATGGTCCATTGGTGAAGTAGCATTGATCACTTTGGTGGAATGCAATCTTTCAAATCCATCTCCAATATTTACTCGGGTTTGTTATGTCTCTGGTTACGCAACCCTAACCCTAACCCTTAAGGTCAGGCTGAATCCCATGATCCCGTTGGTTTGTTTGCTGCTTTCATAACTGTCCTAGCTGTTACAGCTGTAGCACGCTAGGTTTACGTTTTTACAGGTAGATCTGGTCACCTGGTCTGGATGTCAAACTGGGCAGTTGATAACACACAGGCCGATTATTTAAAATTTTTCTTAATAATATATAAACTGTACATACTATGTACAAAAACGCTCACCAGAAGATAACTCATCTGTATGCATTACTCACGTGTTTAAACTGTTGATCTTTTATCTCAGTTACAGTTTCACAACTGTTTTTATTGATAAGTCATGGCACAGAACCAAGCACTGCCAAAGCACTAGACAAAGAATCAAGTGTTTTAGTTTTTCCTTTGAGTTTTACCATTTTTTTACACTTTGAAGTGATTTACTGAACATTACGTTTGGTTTAATCCATTAAGGAGCTAAAGTGATAAACAGTTTCTGAAGAAAGACAAGTGGAGACCTTGGGTTTTACTGACGAGTTTTATTCCACAATAACACATCCATTAAAGCATCTATCTTTGAGGAAAAACAGACGCCAGCTTAAAAGAATGACAGCGTCAGGTCAGAACAAACCGTGGAACCTCTCCAAGGATAGAAGGCGTCAAAGTCCTTTGTTCACAAACAGCATGTTTCATCATCTGGAGATATATTTACGATATCAGAGAACAACTGGATAGTCATTCTAAAAGAGATGAAGATTTTTAATGGGGCAGTACTCTTTCAAACATATAACAGTAAATAAATATATATACTGATGCTTTCTTCATTTTATTTCTAATTATACTTTTCTAATTATTGAAAATTATTTATTAGGAATAATCCCTTGAGATGTGACATCTCGTTTTCGAGGGGGTCCTAAAAAGGCAAAAAAAAATTAAAAAATATACAATACATTCACATTTAGACAAAACGGTTAACAAAACAGCTTGAGGGGACATAATAAAAAAAACATACACCACAAACATACACACATACTGACAGACAAAAGCTCTCCATCACACCAAAATCACCCATATCCTCCCCATTCCAACCAATACTATATACTGAATTAAGACTGGATATTCAATACTGTTTAATATCCTGTAAAAACACAGCCCTACACCACCACCATCATCATTGCATTTGTCTGTTTCAAAGATGTCAGGGAATATTTTTTCTGTTCTGGGCACCATAGGGTACGCCCTCTAAAAAGGTTGCCAGATCAGAGGAGGAGACAGTGGAAGAGGTGGTGGCAGAGACAATGGAGAAGACACCAAGGGAGACCGTAGGAGGGACAGTTGAAGAGAGCATAAAGGAGATATTAGAAGAGAGCACACAGGAGACAGTGGACGAGAGCATACAGGAGACAGTGGTGGCCGAGAGCACACAGGAGACAGTGGCCGAGAGCACACAGGAGACAGTGGCCGAGAGCACACACGAGACAGTGGCCGAGAGCATACAGGAGACAGTGGCCCAGAGCATAAGGAGACAGTGGCCGAGAGCACACAGGAGACAGTGGCCGAGAGCACACAGGAGACAGTGGCCGAGAGCATACAGGAGACAGTGGCCGAGAGCACACAGGAGACAGTGGCCGAGAGCACACACAAGACAATGGAAGAGAACAGACAGGAAACAGTGGCCGAGAGGGGTGGGGAGTTAGTGCAAGGAGGCACAGAAGGAGAGGGAGGGGACGGGATCAGGAGGTATAATTTCTATTTGTACTGGTTAATTATGAACAATAGGTAGAGGGTTCACTGTGGCAAATATTGGAAAGGCTCTTCCCCTAACACATGCAAACTTTAAAACCTGAGAACCCTGCTGAATAACGATTAAGCATGATTACCCATCTGTTAAGATTTGTAGTTTTTCCCCTGTGTTTTCCCTGCTGCCCTTGTTCTGTTTGTCTCTCCATGTTTTGTAGCTCTGCCACGCTTCACTTGCCTGTACGCCTCGCTCAGCCTCGTCCTGTTGTGCTCAGTTTACATCCAGATCTCTAATCCCAACCCTGACTGCCTGCCTCAACACCCAACTTCCCTTTTGAGCTCTCATTTTTGCAATAAACAGACTTGTCTGCTTTGTGGGTCCAGTTCTGTTTCGCAGTTAGCGTTGGGAAGGATACTTTCAAAACCTATTCCGTTACAGAATACATGAATACATGCCCATTTGTAACAAATTCTGTTACGTTACTCAATCTGAATAACGTATTCTGAATACTTTGATTACTTCCACATTGAATTGCAAGTGTAGGAATGCTGCCATCAACTACTGCTTGGGGTGACAGTCGCTCTGACAGTGGAGAGTTGGGCTGGGAACTGGAAGGTCACTGGTTCACGTCCCGATACAGACCAAAGTATAGGGGTGGACCAGTAGCTGGAGAGGTGCCAGTTCACCTCCAAGGAACTTTTGAACAAAACAATGAGACCATCCTATCCGGTGTAAACCAAGAATCACTCAAAAGTCTGAAACAATAGAATTTGCCTCCTAGATTTTGAACTAGAACTAGGGATGTACCAAATCCAGATTTTTGTTGTTCGGCCGACTATCGAATCCATTGGTTAACCGAAACCGAATCCTCCTCCCATCCTCAGTCAACACATTAATCAAGTAAACAACAGCCACAGCAGTGTATTTTTCATTAACTGTCTGTAGATTCCTTCATGCACTACTCGTGAGACTACCATGAGACAAATCGGCATTGCAAATTGAACATGTAGCGCGACTTGAATGGCATTCTTTTGATTGAAAGTCCTGCCAAACATCACTTTTTCTGCTCACGAGTTCCATTTTCACTTTCTCACAGCCTACTGCATTGAACACTCCACGTGTAGTTTGGTTTGGCAGAAACCGAACCCCATGAAAAAGCCCAAAATTCAGCCAAAGCTGAATCCTGGATTTGGGGCCTCCCTCTAAAATGCGCAGGCTAACCAAATCATTAAACCCTCAATTTTTATCAGTTAATTAAATTTCAATTTAATTTTATTTATAGTATCAATTCATAACAAGAGTTATCTCAAGACACTTTACAGATTACAGAGTAGGTCTAAACAATTTAGAAAGGACCCAACAGTTTGAGTAGTTTCCTCCAAGCAACAGTGCGACAGTGGCAAGGAAAACTTCCTTTTAGGAAGAAACCTCGGACAGACCCAGGCTCTTGGTAGGCGGTGTCTGACGACTGGTTGGGGTTAGAATGAAGAGTGGCAATAACAGTCCCAAAAAAAAAAAATAGTAGTTCTTTGTAGTAGTTTGTGGCATAGCAGGGCACTGTGCAGCATTACAAGGCACAGCAGGACGTAGCTGAGCACCGCAGATCGTGGCAGGATGTAACATGGCATCGCAGAAGGGAACGTGTAGCAGGACCATGGCGACAGCTGCAACCATGGTTTTGGAGCCTCCCTGATCCGAGGAAACAGCTTATTCATATACCGTAAATATTGTTTTGAAATCTTATGTCTAGGAATAGGTCACTGCTTTCTATACTGTTCTCATTATTGTGTCTTTGCCTTTGAAATTCACTTTGCGTAAACCACATTGGAACATTGGTTTTCAACGTGCTAAATAAATTCAATGTGTCATTATGGATCTCTTCAAATGCACAGTTGATTAAATAAAGAAGTCCAGAGGATTTGCAGACAGGTCTGTTCAGTGTCGGTTCTCACTCAGACGCTGATTACGAGGTGCAGCTTTATATAACTGTACATAATGTACAGATCAGGACAGAGGTGGAGGACTGAAGGTGGATGCAAGCGTCAGCGCTATTAACTTCACTTGTACTGTGTGTGTTCCTGTTCACGGTTATTGTTTCATCATGCCAAGCAGACAGCAATTATACCTAATTACTGTGTCTGTGTATGCACAGTATGATCTCCTATTTCTCTACCTGAAAGCACAAACTCCTCACCAGAATGTAAAGAAAAGAAAAAGCATTTAGATAGTTGGACTCAGATTTAAGGAATTAAATGTAAAGACACAGTACAGGACCAATGTGCTACTAGTCTATATCCATGATGCCCCACTTCTGGGACTACTACAGTGTTGCACGGAATTCCGCTGGATGCATGTCTTTTCGCCAATGTCCCATCACCTTCCTCGTTAGTTGTGTGGGCATTCTAAACTCTTTCTGAGGACTATGGTTACCTGGGTCCTCCAGACAGAGCTAGACTATCTGTCCAATCTGAGGACTAGGGTTAAATCTCCAGTAAATCCAGACAGCTAGCTAGACTATCTGTCCAATCTGAGGACTAGGGTTACCTGGTCCTCAGATCTCTGCAGGGTAAATCCAGACAGCTAGCTAGACTATCTGTCCAATCTGAGGACTATGGTTACCTGGTCCTCAGATCTCTGCAGGGTAAATCCAGACAGCTAGCTAGACTATCTGTCCAATCAGAGGACTATTTTACCTGGTCCTCAGATCTCCAGGGTAAATCCAGACAGCTAGCTAGACTATCTGTCCAATCTGAGGACTATGGTTTGGTCCTCAGATCTCTGCAGGGTAAATCCAGACAGCTAGCTAGACCATCTGTCCAATCAGAATTTTCTGTTGACGACTAAAACTACTTCTGAACGTACACACTTACACCACCAAAACAACTTCCTTCCTGAGGCTATCTGCAGAGGCACCATGAGGTGCCTTGCTATGACGATTGTGATTGGTTTAAAGAAATGCCAATGAACCAGAGCATGTTTTTCTCTTATCCAGGAATGCTGTGTGGTAGCCAGACACCACAGCATGGGGAGTAAGGTTTCAAGTCCTGCTCCCGCTCTCATTTTGTTTGTCATGGACTGTTTTTTTGCATTCCAGGTTTTCCCGCCGTTGTGAAAACCTGTCAGAAGTCTCTACTGTCTGGTCAGGGTTTTTTTCTTCAGTCCATTAAAAAAAAAAAAAAAAACTGTTTTTGGACTTTTTTTATTCCGTGATTGTTTTTTGATAGGGTTATTTTGTGTTTTTTTCACGTTTTTCCTCGGCGGAGAGCAGGGAAATGTATAGGTGATAGTAAAAATTGACTTTGGTAAGTAGATTTTTTTTTTTTTTAAACTTGCTTGACCGGATATAAAAATAAATTAAACTTAGTGTTGAACCCTGCACTGTAGCATATATGTCTAGAGCTTTTATTGTGAAAGGTAAGAGCTTCTCTGCCCTTGCTGGCCTTTTTGTGCTACTGTTTTTTTATATTCAAATGTCAAAACAATGTCTGTTTTTGTTGGATGCCTCGGAATTATAGGCCTGGTGAGATTGATAATTACATGGTGAGATGAGCAGTTCATAGAAGACGTCTCCATAGAGTTAATAATAATTACGTCCTTCTCCCACTGTCCTTTCCTCTTTTCCTCCCATGTTCCATGTTTGCTTTTATTCTGTCCACTCCAACACACCCCTCTTATCCCATCTTTCACCCTGTGATGACGGCCTCTCATGCTTATGCTTGTCCCTTCCTCCAACCCCCCTCCATGCCTGCTAGAGTTATTATCCTAGTCTCTCCCGTTGCCTGGCAACCTGGCTAATGACGGTGGGCTAATTGTGTGACTCCAGTCTAGCCGGGGGGAGGGATGGGGGGGGGTGTGTGTGTGTGTGTGTGTAAGATTGCCGCCAGGTGTAATAAATACATTTTTCACATTCATTGCAATTTTAGACCAACTTTAAGGAATATAGCTGCCACTGTGAACCACAGATGCCTATCCATAGACGATAACGTCTGACAGGTTGGTCATGTATAATAAAAGGACAGATCAGCCATGCTTGTGTGTGTTTGAAACAAAGTCACACAGATAAAAATACTCCCAGTCCCAGTTTCACAATGCATGTACTGTAGCTATAGCTAACAGGCTATCTTTAGGAAGATGACCCATTTTTAAAGACTACAAATCTCTGATTGTTTGAGTCCAACCAGCTTAAGTAGTTATCAATAAGCAACACCATAGTTTTATCTTTAGATGCCTGGAACAACTTGCCCCAGTTAAGAGCATTGTATGAAGGGGGAGAGGGATGATATTGTAATTTCTTTTTAGGACCAAGGCAGGGTTGTAAGGCGTTTCATGGAAAGCAGAGGATGGAGTCTTTCTTTTTGTTTCTTTCAGCCTATCTTTGCAATATAGTTAATTTAGTCTTAAAGACAACCTTCACTCGCCATGGTTCATATGCAAAGGCCAACAGTTAGTTTACAGTGTATCAGGGTTTTATCAATGTCTATATTGGTGCACACATTAAAAGTTATACTAGGGAACAAAGGGGTAAATAGGCTGAGGGAACATAAGCCTACATAGGCCACATAACATAGGCCTACAACCTGCACAATTGGTCTGTTGCACATTTTTGTATTTGTTCTTGTATTTTATTCCTATTATTATTTCATGTATATTGTATGCATGTATCCAAGTATTTCATTTATATTTGTATTCTGTGCTGTGTGACTAATTTTGCTGCTGCAACACTGTAATTTCCCATTTTATTGGGATCAATAAATATCTATCTATATGGCTGAGGAAACATTGGTTTGACGCAACAGAGTTCAGGGAACATAGGGATAATACAATATAGTTGAGCAAACAGGACTAATAAAACAGTTGAGAGAACATAGGGCTAATAAAACATAGTTGAGGGAACATAGGGCTGATGGAACATAGAGCAAATAAAACAGCGGAGGGAACATAGGGCTAATAAAACATAGTTGAGGGAACATAGGGCTAATACAACATAGTTGAGGAAACAGAGCTAATACAACATAGTTGAGGAAACATAGGGCTAATACAACATAGTTGAGGGAACCTAGGGCTAATAAAACATAGTTGAGGGAACATAGGGCTACATTGGTGCACACATTAGAAGTTTCATTTATATATTGAGGTTTAAATGGTGGTACATGTGGTACTCTTCTACACTGTTTTGACTAGGGATGATGGAAAATAAAGTTGAGGGAACATAGGGTTAAAGGAAGATAGGGTTAAGGGAACAAAGGGCTGAGAACATAGTTGAAGAAGCATAGGCTTGAGGGTACAAAGGGCTGAGGAAACATAGACCTGCTCCTGAAATATTAGTCCTTTACAGCCTTGGCTGCCCTTGCAGTATGAATGGTAAATAGACAGAACATATAAAGCTGGTTGCCATCATGGCAGCCTTTTCATCTCCCTGTATGTGTGCATTATTTGTTTCCCTGTTTGTGATCCCTCTTGCTTTGTGGGCGTGGCTTAGTTTGCAGGCTGCTTCAGGTGAAGCTCATTCCTTAATCATCCCCAACAGTACTTAAGGCCGGCTCTGTGATCCATTTGTGGCCAGATTGTACAGTACTAGTGTGGTATGGTTGGAACACCGTGTGCCCTGTGTAATGTTGTTTCCTTGTGTGGCTAATGTTACTGTATGTGGCTGTGTAGTCAGCCTTGCTTGCTTGCGCTCACACTTCCTGTTAACCCTGTCTGCCTGCTTCTCTCTGGATGCCAAGAAGTGTTGGAATTGTTTGTTGGACTCTGGGAGATGCCAGTACCACATGGTCGACGCCATAAACAAAAGACACTGATTCACTGGGCACGTGCACTGCACCCACCACTCACCACTGGATTCCCTGGACACAACACCCCCTTGTACTCTTAACTGTATATATCTATGTTTATCTTTATTAAATCACTTAAACATATTTCTGCTTTTAGGTCCAACCTCCAGTGCCGTTCCATAACGGGTTGGACTCAACCAATCAGAGCATTTTTGTACTTTGACCAACAAAACATGTTTGCCTCTTATTCCCACACTTGCAGAGCTGCCATTGCAGGTGCTGGCCTGCCCAACAGAAGCTAATTGAAGCCAGGCTAACGGGCCTTTTCCAAAGCACACATTTAGACTCGTCATAGTAGAAAAAGCACAGATGTTACTGATTACTTTCCATCCAATTGCCCTAATAAGCCTGCACAGGGTGAGCCAGCATACACAATACCAGGACTCTGCAAAGGAATTAAATGACAGCCCTACACAAATGAATTGTAGTCAGGGCTTTAAGATAAACAGACAAACCCCAGACTCTCACTTTACTGGTCTTCTCTGTGGCTTCTGTTACCTTACCTAATAACACAGTGGGTAACAAACACACACTTGTCAAAGAACCAAGAAATACCTTCTTTACCTTCTTATTATCATTACCATCATTTCCAGCCTCCTCTTTTCTTTCAATGAGGCAACCAGGACAATGAAAACCAATATAGAAACACAACAGAAGATCTAAAAATAAATGGATAGAGAGGACAGAGAGAGGAGAGTGGTGAGGTAAAGAACAGAAGAGAAGGTGAGGGTTGAAGCATGACTGCAATCAAATCTAACAAGTGTCTCTTCTTAAATCTGGAAACGCGCACACACACACACACACACACACACCCACCCCTGTGCATCTGGAAACAAGTACTTCAAATTTGCCAGCACCCACTTTTATGAGCAAAGATCAAAAGCAGCACAAATCTAACCAGATATAATAACAAGTGTAGGATTGGTTTTTCTATTTGCCATCCGACAATATCACGGTTGTTCCTGTTGTTTTTCATTAGTGTTGAGATAATGAGGATTATTCTGATTTATAGCAACTTGCTGTAATTACAGTATTTGTGTACAGCTGAATTCCTGCAAAATGAGAAATGATTACTGACATGCAGATTTTGTGTATTTCCTGCAAATAAAGTGGTTTAAATTCCGGTTGACAGACTTGGTTGTAGCAATGCCTACGGCCTCATCTGAGTAATTACTTTAATTGCAAAACCTCAGATTGTGTCTAATTACAATGCAAAATTAACTGTATAAATAGCTTTGCTGAAATACACTAAGAAATAAATTTGAAAAATCCCAGTTTGCTGTATGTTCAGGAATTATATAATAACTTTTAATATTCTAATAAAGACGTAGGAGAGCTAAGAGAAAGTGCTCCAAACTTAAAAAATGAATTACTTAACACATTATATATTCAGCTGTGTGTTGAGATTGCAGTTAGAGAGTTAAGGGACTGCCTACCAACTACAGCACAGAAAAGAGATAAAACACATATGTAGGCTATCAATTTAATGATTAAATAAGGTAGTGTAAGTAATTGAGGTAAGTTTGGAAACTTACCTCAATTATAACTTATCTCTCCTGCTAGTTGGACTAGCACTTAGTTTTAAAAAATAACCATTTGCGTCTCTTTTCAGTGTTTGTAGTTTGTAGACGGTCCCAAAGCACTCCTGCAGTATCAACAGCGTAACTAAACACAACTTTCATGCATTTCTTTCACATGCAGAAACTGAACTGCAGTCAGATTGACTGTGTTCACTCAGAAGGAATCACTGCACATGGCTAGGCACTTTTAAGGATATTTAGATGTTTAGAGGCTAAAACCAGGGGCGGATTTAGTCATTTTGAGGCCTAAGGCAAACAGGCATGGGGCCCTCCACAACCCTTGTTCTCCCCCTTTTCAGTCCTTTTTTTCATTGTATAGGAGCCAAAACCTGCTTATCTTTTCTCCATTCTTCATTTGCATGTAATAGTTACTGCTTGTAAATCTGCGCCCCTCTTGACTTCTTGGAAACAAACTGTAAAAAACTGACTTGTTGTGGTCCCCTGTGCACCGCTCTGTCTGACAGCTGATTGGCCAGAGTGCTGGATCATCTTCATCATAACACGTTGATGAGGGTGACTGCTACTCACGGGGTCTAGCTGCTCCTCTTCATTAGTTAGCATTGCTAGCTCAAGCACCGGCTTCTTGCTGCTCTTTAGTAACGTTAATGTTAGTGTTGTCAGTAGCCGTCGTGAAAAAGGTTGTTACCTTTGGAAGTTTTGCTAAAAACTTTCTGCTTTCTTCCCGCTTCTTCCTTTTTTCAGAACCACTTCGGTAGCTTCGCTTCATTTTCCAGCCGTGTGTAGCCTCCAGCTAACAGCACGCTGAGCTGTTTGTTTACAAACACACACGCAGCTGCGCAGTAGGATAATGGAATAGTCCAATGTAGTGGGGACTGGGGGGGGGTTCTCATCATGAATTAAACAATCGGATAGCACTTTAGCTGTTTAGAGATATAATTAATTGATGAAAAGTAAGACAACAAATCGTAACTATACGTTTATGAGGCGTTTCACGGGGCCCTTGGTAGCTTGGGGCCTAAGGCAATTGCCTACCTTTGCCTAATGGTAAGTCCGCCTCTGGCTAAAACCACATTTAAAACATGCCCTGTTTAAGCCTGTTGGGTGCTAACTCTAGCAGGAGGATAACACGGTGTATGCTGCACCGATTGGTTAGTTTTTCTCTCTACTGACAGACCTCCACATTAACAAACAACAGAGCTACGTGTTGGAATCAACCGGAATTCTCCTTTAAGTAACTCCAGAAAGTCTGTGCTACTGTATGTATGAACACTGCATGGTTTACATTCTCATGGCTTATCAACACTAATGCATGTTAGTCATTATTGTTCGCTTGGGAAACGGTCATTCTTTGAAAAACAGTTACCAATTAGTGATTGATTTAAATATTTGTTTCCAATTCTCTGACGACTAACGTGGGAATTCATTGACCTGAATGAAACTTGGTACTGCCTGCTGACAGCAAGCAACCAAAACACACACACGCTTAGTTTCTTAGTTAGTTTTCTTCCCTTTTTAAATGACTTGCTGCCATCACTGTCTATTTAATGCACTGCTGCACCTTGAATTCTGTCTCTTGTTCCTCCATCAGAACGCTCTACCCCACATTGCTGATGCATCATTAACCCTTGATAACACAGACACCCTCTACTGTTGTTTCTCTGAATTATTCTGAGTTTATGTTTCTCTCTAGCAATCCCGTTGTGCTGCATTAATGTTAATTGCTCCTTAATTGGAGCTTTGATCGTTTGTAGGTCTCTCAGCATGCCCTTTTTACTTGTCAGCACTCGATCTGCTTGGCTGTTTGCAGAAACAAACTTGAGGACTTGAACAGCTGAAGTAAACGTGTGTTGAAATAAATGACACCATGCATTTGGGTACCTAAATAATTACAACCAATGACCTTTAAAAGATTTCTAACATATTTGTCTATGTCCTGTATTGTTTACCTGTTGACCTACTGGTATACCCTTTTCCCTCAAAATTAGCAAGTTACCCCAAACACTAAAGTAGGCTATATGTGAAAGTTGTTTTCAATTAAAAAAACATTGGCACAAAGTGAGCCGATCCACTTTTCCATGTTAAGAGCATTAAAATGAGAAAAACATAATGGGACAAAAAGAAATCAAGGGACATTTAGAATACATAAAAATGTGCAATTAAGTACGAGTAAAGTATGACATTAATGTGATTAATTGCGGTCAAATATTTGTCTTTTGACAGCACTAATATTTATTAATAAAAATATTAACACAAATAATTCACTTTAAAGAACAACAAAACAGCAACATCTCTGGAAGCTCCCACTCTTTTTATCGCTCCCCTTCTCCTCCTCTCGCTCCCCTTCTCCTCAAGCCCTTTTAACCCAGCCTCACCAAAATGGCACCTAACACCGTACCTGGTGCTTGGAGGGTGAGCCAAACTGAAGAAAAACAACTTGAATGTGGAAAATACCATACCAAGTAGAGTCATGTGATTGTTATATATATATATATATATTATACATACACAAGAGCACCAACTAATATAAAAATGTCAATTGCTGTAAAAACGGTTTTACATATTGCTCTGCACTTCAAGATTGCCCAGCCCCTCCATACAGAAAGGAGCTAATGAGGCTAACCTGCAGGCACTCTCCTCAATTAAGCTAGTGACATCACAGGCAGAGCCATAGCAGAACACTACGACCCAGAAAACCTGCTGAACAGGCCTATGTCAAATAATAAAGTAAGGAATAGCTTTGATCCATGATTGAGCACTGCTTTCTGTCAGCTGACCACAATACACACATGCAGTGGGCCAAAGAGGCAGCCTTTGAAATTCCCAACCCTTGCTTTTTGCTTTTTCGGTGAAATACACAGAATAATATATATTCAACTTCAAACAAAACTGGAGTGAGAGAGATTCTTGGGAAAATTATGTAGGACACACAAAAGGATGTGATGAATACAAATTATTAAATTAAATTTAAACAAATAATCTGGGACCACATGGGGCAATTGTTTTGAAAATGAACAAGGCCATTAGTTCTTGCGGAACCCTTAATGGTTGAACCATCACATCTGTTGTGCTTCTTGAGTGTAAATGTACGTGAAGAATTCTCTTTCAGCGCTGGCAGACATTAAAATGGATGAAATGAGTTTCACTCTCTCACCGTCTTTCTTTAGTCATCGAGTGCTTTGTCCTCAGCTAATTTTTTGAAAATGTATGCTCTTTTAGCTCAACCTGCAGCAGTATCTTGTCATCATTAGGCAGTGAAAAGACTCTTTCAGAGTGCTGCTGGCTCCAAACCAGGCCAGTAATGAGGGTGCAGTAGATAAAACATGGAGATTAATTTGTTTAGCTGTCTGTTATCTTTTGCTTTTTCTCTCCCTGTTTCCTCACATTTCCACCTCCATCTGTTTGCCTCTCATGTCTGTCTGCTTTGCTGTAGTCCTTCATCCTGATGTTCTGTCCACTCTTCTCCTCATTTATGTCTTCTTATTGTCCTTTTGATCATTTGAATGTGGTTTTGGTTTGTATAGTTCCTTTTTTTCCATTAATTCTGTGTTTTCTCTCTCTGTCCATGCATTTAAAACCAGAAGACAGGACACGCTCCGTCTTTCCTAGGGAATGTTTTAATCCAAAATATTAAAATGTTAATCATGCCGCTCATTCTTTCTGGTTAATCTCCACTACCACAGCCTCTGAAAAGACAGTCGTCTTGCGGGGCTCATGGTCACCTATTGGCGGCTAAACAACTCACCTAACGGCACTATACTTTGTTTATTCAGCTTTTTTCACAGAACAAAGACATACAGAAACACTCAGAACAGAGTTCCCACCCCAAAAAGTAAATACATTTTAAAAAATGATGATAAAAAAAAGAAACAAATACATAGATACATGAGTAAGTCGGAGATATTAGAAAAGTACAGTACAGAGTAAATCCATGCGGGATGTCACCTAGATAAAGTGAAGCTAGTGGTTGTCCTAGACTGTTTCATGCATCTCTGCATGCATTTCTCTTTCATATAGCTCAAAAAGGGTTGGCCGATCTCATAGAATTTGCCAGATGACCCTCTAAATGTACACTACCGGTCCAAAAGTTTGGGGTCACATAGAAATCCCCATTGCACTCCATTGTAGACAGAATGCCAGCTGAGATCAGTTGCATTGTTTTTTTAACCAGGGCAGTAATCAGATTACATTATGTGCTTACATAATAGTAAAATGGTTCTCCAATGTTTTTCTAGTGTTTTATTTTTAAATGATAGATTAGTACACAGAATGTGCCTTTGGAACATTGGATGAATGGTTGCTGGTAATGGGCAATGTAGATATTGCATTAAAGATCAGCCCCCCCATCCAAATTAGCAGGTATTCTGTCTATAATGGAGTGGTATGGAAATGTATAAGTGACCCCAAACTTTTGACCGGTAGTGTATGTCTTATTTTTTCGAACTTCATGTGGTTACGGCACTATACTTAATATAAATCATGGGGTACTTTAGGGGACGGAAATCAGTCAGTCAGTATATTCTGTACGTCATTTAAATCATGATCACATTCATCCACCAATTTCACCTTTTCATCACTTGAAGAGTCCATCTTTAATGCCCACAGAAATTAATTTTAAATTGATTTTAATATCTCAAGTTTCCAGGAACAGTCAAACCATCCAAAATAAGATGTGATGTGTGAGTGGCATGGTTATGTAGTGTATGCTCAGGTGTGATCATTTTAGCTGACTGTAAAAGTCAAGCTAGTCTGAGTCAAACCATGCGGGCTAAAAAAAGTTATTTTAGGGTCCAATTTTGTCACTACATCCTTGAATTTCATATGTAGACTATTTTTAAGGGAGCGCCATGTCACCCCCTCACCGGCACTGAAGACACACTTATAATCGGGTGGCCCTTTTACAATGGAAATGCAAATCACTGACGTTCTGAACTGAAGTGCCATGCCAAACCGAGCCTACACATGTAAAAACCCTATTAGAGTTACAGAGTATCTAGGGATGTAACAGCCATTGATACTTGTGTAAATATTTGTTTTCCTTGATATTAGCCAATCCCATCATGTCCCCCAGGAATCTTTAACATTCCATCAATCCGCTTTCATCTGATTATCTACTGGAGGGATTATATTTCCCATGTGGCATGGGGATCTCCCAGGAAGAGCTGCAAAATGTTGTGTGTAGAGGGACTTTTGTGCGTTGTCGTCACAGATGGGATTGCCCCGCTTCCCAGCACTGCATGTTAGTCGGCTTTTCACAGTTCCTCTTATGACCTCAGACAAGCAAAGAAAATTCTCCTCCTCTACTACAACAGTGATGGCTGCAGCTGATTGGACGAACGCGTCACGTGAGTCTATCTTCTCAAGGATTTTAACACCGATCATAATGGCAGTTTGTTTGGAACACGATCTTGTATTTTTTTTAAATAGTTCACTGAAACATGTTTCTGCGAATACTTTAAGTGGCAAATAAGATATGCAGTTGCTTAATCTGTCTGTATTTTAGATTGACAAAGGTCAATTTTAAAGATTTTCGTCGAGCTCATGGGAAGCGTTGAAACAACGTTGGCAATAGACACATCTTTAGGTGGCTTTGCCTTTGCTTAGTTGTTCGCCATCTTTTATTCTTCTCCGTTCCCTTTCATCGAGTGCTGCACTCTCTGTGCCCGCGGGCATTTACTCCGAGTGTGGTTGTAAATTGCCTCTCTGGGCACCTCAGTGCAGGCTGGAGAATGTGTGTGTAACATGTGTTGGTAAATTGGCACTTGAGGTGGCAGAGCTGAAACTGACAGACACCACTTCCTCCTGGGTGAATGTCCTGTGTTGTTGACCCATCCACCACCCCAACAAACCCCCCGCATCTTTGAGTTGGGAGTGAGAACAGGTTGGCATACTGAATATTCTGCACACACAGTATAAACATTAATCAGAAAAAGAGCAACCAATGTCAGACTAAATAATGGAGTGGAACCAAATTAGGAAAATAGGGCCAGGGGTAGAAAATGTATTTCAGTTAATGATGTATTTAGAAAGCCTCCCTTGTAGCTCTGCTCATATCTGAATGTAATTTGTATCCACCTGGAAAATATAAATCACTGACTTTAACATTTCTGCACAGAGGTTTTAGAGTCCCGGTCAATCCTGACCTGATTTTCTGCGGCTTCATAAGACCTCAGAAAGGGTTTTGGTTGGCCTTTGATTTGGATCAGTGGGTGAGGAGAGAGTGATAACAAAGTTTTTTTTTTTTAAGGGCAGGGATTAGATTTGGATCGATCAGGGCAATAAAAGTGAATGCTTATAAAGCCCAGACTCTTAGCTGTGATTTCAGAGAAGGGGAAATAATATGTACCTGCAGCATATTGCTTCACCACTCTGTATTTTTATTGGTACATTTTCAAATCCAATACTTTGTCTTGTTTTATCTCTCCCTGTCTACCTAATTCAACACAACAGTTCCCATCAAAGTGTCAAACCTGCAAGTCTATTCTTACTTTAGTTTATTACTTATTTCTTCTAGGTTGGTCCCCCATTCCAACATGACTAAAAATCTACTGCTAAGGTTAAAAACAGGTCATTTATGACAGGGCTGGCCTCAAGTTTTTAGTTTGCAATGGATGGCAATGATGTTTGTTATTTAATTTAATATTATTTGTAGTGGTTGTAGTAGACTTTAGAATGTGGTCTACAAAACATTTTAATTTCCCCTTGCAGGATTAATAAAGGCCCACAGTCCCTACAATATTATTATTAGAATCTCTACTAAAATAACAATATTTGCTTATGTTCCAGTACCAGCTTGGACCAGGATGGAAAAAAGTTTAAAATAAGAACTAATCGGACTAATCACCTGATGCCATCAGTGTTAATGTCCTCTGCGAAATAAAGAGGTGCTCTGGTGTGGCTGACAAAGGGTTAACACACATCCAGACCTTAAGTTGTCAATACTGGCTTTTTTGGGAAAATGGGCCAAGGTTTATAGGATTGCTTTTAGAGGCCATTTTTCTATCATTATGTCTCGTCACTGCAGGTCCAGGTAAAAAGCACCATTATGTGAAATACACTTTGGTGCATTTCCTCTCTGCCATGAAAAATACACAAAAGCAGACTAACAGAACAAATCGATATGTATGTACTCAATTTTTACTTTCCGTTGGGCCCTTTTGGGCAGTGAGGCTGAAAAACGGTTGGAGAAATGTTGCACAGAAGCACAGAACCCGAGGTCTTGTGGGGCTGTTGAAGTGAGCAGATGAAGTTTTTTAAACGAGGTTCTGGAGGTGGGAATTTCATATTACGTTGGAGAAAAAAGAGCAATACGAAAGGAAGCTGTAATAGGACTATGGAAGAGGTGTCATAAACTGCAGATAATAAACTATGGCATTTTGATGTTGACACATTACAGGTTCATCCAGCTAGAAGTGCATAAGACCCAACAGGCGGGTCTGATGATCCTGCAGTGTAAACAGGTTATTGAAGGCCACTACTGAACTCAGTGGCTTTTGTGTCAGAAACATTTTAAAAGGCTTAGATCACGTGTCAAACTCGAGGCTCGCGGGCCAAATCTGGCCCCTTGCAGATTTCCATCTGGCCCGTATATCAATTTAGGTTCATGTTAGAGTTTGGCCTTCCTAGTTGTGTGCCAAAACAAAACTGCAGTTATCTGACATTTAAAGCAAAACGTTGAGACTCAGAAATTTCCCCAGAAGCAGAGTGTTTTCATATTGAGGCTGTGAAACAGTTTGCTGTTAAAAAATGTTATCATTGTTTTGCCTGATTTGCTAAACTTATGATGGTTAAGGCACTTCTTTGCTGACTTTTGTAGGGCTTTATGTCACTTTACTTATGTTTTTAAGTGAGGAAACAATAGCGAAAGCCACAAAAAAGTAAAAAAGCAACATGCAGTTACACAGTCAAAGATATTTGACTTTTTCAATAAAACAAAAGCATGTCAATGAACTGTCTGGCCCTTGATTATTACATTTTTCAGCATGGCCCTCAGTGAAAATGAGTTTGACATTGTATGGTTTAGAGTAGCTTGGAGTAGCCCAAGATTCCTATTCAAATCTATACACTCTACCTGAGCTACGGTTCTACAAGGAAGTAGTAAGCATTCATCTGGTGATTTGCAGCTCAGAAACCAACACTGAGCTCAGCCATCCAACCTGAGTGAACGGAACAGCTCAGTTGTTGGGGCCTGCCATAACAAGCCATACAAGTGTTTTCTGAACTGGCATTCCAAAATGCAGATCGTCATAAAAAAATGATTCATATACCGTTCACTGATGTGGGTTTTATTATAGTTATGCAACAGAGACCCCATTTCCTTTTGAACTGACAAGTCCAATGTATCTGGATCAAATCCAGATGCGACAGAGAAAATGTTTGGTTTTAGCACCTTTTATCACAGATGACAGATCCAGTAACAGTATCTCCACTACGCACTTACTGACCTGGTTTCTTGGGTAAATCAAAGATTATGTATAATAGAGAGACATGCATTTATACCTTTTCAACATCAATGTGGTGAAGGTTAGAATTACAGTGTGGTCATTGTTTGACAAATGCTGTTTGTCTCCAAAAGACGTGTAGACATCTAGGCTGAAACTAATACAAATGTAGTTTTATAGTTACATACTTTGCGAAGACTTTAATTCTGATTCTTTTCTTGGCGGGTGGGGGTCTCCTGGGTGTCATTTGTTCTTTTTTCATGTAATCTGTTTTCATGGACTTCCTGTTTTATTTTGAAATCCACTGTTTCTTTATTCACTTCCTTCCTACCTTTGTTTGTTTCCCGCCTCCGTCCCAATGTTATTCACCTGTGTCTAGTTGTCTTCCCCTCCCCCGTGTATACTCACCTGTGTTCACTTACCCTTTTCCAGATTGTTGTTACTCCTCGTTTCCTTATCTAATACCTGTATTTTCAACCATGTCTTCTGCCTTCTGGATATTACTATTGCCTGGATTGTTTGTTAAATATACTCACCAATCCTTCAATTTATAAACTATAATGTGCAGCTAATACTGACTGTAGGCTTTGCATTTTATATTAGGGACTGCCTTGATTTTCCAGTTTCTGCTCTGTCCATTTATTTCACACCGACAGAAGTGATGAGGTAAAAGTAATTATTTTTCTGTTTGTTTAGCTTTACAGATGGGAGCTGAACGGAGATGTAAAAAACCCAACCTATAAATGGATTTTTCAGTCTGACAAGGCTGTGGCTGAACAACACATTGGTCTTTTCCTCATAGTCTTCTTCCAAGTTCACAGTGACCCTCCATTCTTTTGTGCCTGTCATACAATAGGGAACTCAGAAAGCCCAATATCACTAGTGAGAGAACTCTTTTTGTTCAGTTTGTAAGTCTTTAACAGAACATTAAGCTGCTGGGCTTCATTGGATGGATTTATTACTCAAGGAGAGGTGCAATGATTTTAACTTGACCTGTGCTGTGATTGATTTTTATCCCATCAGGAGAGATGTCCTTGTGTTTTAAAGTGCTCATATTATGCTCATTGTTACGACTTAAAGTAGTCTAGGGGTGGAGGACGCAAACAGCTTGAAATAATAAACTTGGGACAGAAAGCAAATTTATTGTGCCCGCACAAAGCAAGGCAACTTAAAACAATCTTCAAAAGGAAGACAAACATAGGCACAGGTATCACTAGTTTAGGCCAGAGCAGGTCACAGCACCTCTCTAGGCTGGCTTCCACTGAAGCTTGTCCTCTGCACACAGCCATGCTGCCAAGCACTGATCAGCTGATCAGCCTCAGCTGCTGGCCTGTCATCAGCAGCACACACCTGCAGAGAATACACAAAGCACAACACGGCACGTGACACTCATTTTCAAGTTCATAATTGTATTTAGAAGGTATATCAAAATAGGTTTACATGGTTTCATATTTTTGTTGTATTGCACATTGCTGCAGCTCCTCCTTTCACCCTGGGTGTTGAGCTCTCTGTTTTAGCTACAGAGTTACACATCTCACTTCTCTTCCATCTTTGTTGGAGTCACATGAGCAGTACCTAGGGAAGGACTACTAGCCAGTCAGAAGCAGAGTATGAGGACTCCTGTGAGCCAATTGGAGACTAGCGAGCCGCGGCATATGGCAAGAGCAGCAGAAAAATATTTAAAGAACTGTCACATAGCGGTGACAGCTTAGTGCACATCGTTTATATTTAACATTCTTTTAACATGACACTCGTTAAAACTACAGTGATTGACTCAATATGTTATGGTTTGGTGTTTTTGTCTTTTATTGTGGTAGTCTGTTTTCCTGTCTTTATTTCTTAGCCTGGTTCTGTCATGTCTTGTGATTATTGTATGGTATTTTTGGTCTTGTACATGTTCTGTTTCCTGTTTTATTTACTACCTGTGTTTTCCCACTCCTATGATTACCTGATGTCTTCTGTTTCCCAGCCCTCTTGTCACCTGCCTCTTGTTGCCTCGTTACCCTCTGGATTTAGTCTTTGTGCGTCCCTGGTCCTGTGTCAGTTTGTGTCTGGTTCCAACATTAGTTTTTGGTCTCTTTTTCTGTTTGTTTGGCTTTTGTTTTCATATTCCTGTGCTTGTTTTTTTATTCCTGGATTAAGTTTTGGCCTGCCCTTCTCAGTACTTCTTTTGTTTCTTTGTACTTTGCTTTTTCTATTATTAAAGCTCTCAAGCTTGACATTTTGCCTTCTTCCTCTCTGCATTTGGGTCCACCATTTCATGTGCCTCACAACACAATGCCTATTTTTTCAACAGAAGTGTGAATGTTATTGTAAAGTAAACACGTGGGGCTTAGATTGTTCTCTAAATTAGCTAAAATTAACATTAACATCTTGATATTAGCCTAAAATGAGTGGGGGGGGGACAGAATTGAATAAAATACCTTTTTTCTAATTGAAAATTATAAAATGCAAAGACTAAAAATCTTTTTTCTATTTGAGATTTTAATGTAAGTATTTCCATTTAAGCTTTTCCATTTTGAGTTTCATATTTGATGTCCCTCAATCAAACAATTTCAGTTCAGTAAGCATTTACATTGCACTTTACATTTTCAAATTCGAATTTGACATTTCAACTTTGCTTTTTCAGTTTCCTTTTTCTTTTTTAAATTTAATTATGGCATGATTTTTCCTAGGGTTAGGGTTCGGATTGTACCACGTAAGACAGATTTTATTCAGCTATGGGGAAGTACAAGTTTAGCAACATTTGGTTTGAAATAAATTTAGGACTCAGTTGATATTCTCTAGATTTTAAATTTCATTCACAATGGTCTTAAAAAAGTCTTAAAAATTGTTTAAAAGACACCCTTAATAATACTTATTTACAGGCAAGCTCCAAAGTGTGTTTTTTTCTTTGATTTGCCAAGTATATTTTTAATGGATGTTTGTTTGCAATTTACTGTACATTAGAGATAATTATATCCTTGTAAAGTCATGCTGCATATTCCCTGGGAGGCTTTTGGATTCTTTTGGGACTGTCCTGATACCAACTGTCCTGTGGAATGTTTATGTCTGTTACAGACCATATACTGCCATTTCATTGGTAAAAATGCCATCTGGAACACTGTTAAATTGATTATGTGCTCAGGGTTAGAGTTAACTGTGGATCCATTTCACCATGTTATGTAAAATAGCCCATTTTTCAAGCTCTATACACTCAAGCTGAGCTGCAAACACTAACACATCAACTAGAAGGGACATTTGGTTTAAACATATTTTAAGAAAAACTCAAACTGACATGAGCATATGTTCTGGGAGAGAAATAAAGGAGAAATCTGCCAGATTCTATTTTGAGTTATCTTCATTTCCAATATGTCCAGCTCTAATATTGCCTAAGAGGGGAGTGATAACAAAGCCACTGAAGCACTTCAGTTTAGTATGTTGACAGCTTCACTCTCTTAATCATAGTATCTGTTTAACAAGTCTTAAGCTGCAAGCAGCAGAAACCTCTTTATGTAAACTGTTTTCCTATTGGTTTGACTTTTGTATATTTTATAGCCTGAAACTGCTGAACGGCTATTTAAGTCCTGGCTGATTAATGCTTGAAGTGTGTTTTGCCTTTTAATTTATTTTTGTAGTTGAGTGTCGTGATGTGGCATTTTTGTTTGGGCTGCCCTTAAACAAGAGATTTATAATCTCACTGGGTCTACCGAGGTACAAAGATACTGGGCCTGTAAGTGAAATTGATATGTTTTTTTGTTATTTGGTATGTTTGTATATAGGTCATTTTTATTTTTCTGGAGTTTTTGTTCATACTTGTTTGATGTGATTTCCCCCACATTAACAGGTTCATTTCTGGCGAGGACGTTCATTAACGCCAGTCTTGTATAAATTACTTGAAAGCAATACTTTCATTAAAAGTACAAGTATCTTACCAGAAAATTACTTTGGTAGACGTTAAAAAGAAATAAGTTTCAAAGTATCTTAAATTATTACACAAAGAGAAAAACAAAGACGTTAAAAAGAAATAAGTTTCAAAGTATCTTAAATTATTACACAAAGAGAAAAACAAACAGAATTTTCATCTTTTTGTGAGAAGAATCTTTCACTCCAACGTACTGTACAAAAACATTTTTATATATATATATATATATATATAAAAACATTGGGCATTTTAGGCCTTTATTTGACAGGACAGCTGAAGACATGAAAGGGGGGGAGAGAGGGGGGAATAACATCCAGCAAAGGGCCGCAGGTCAAACCCGGGCCCACTGCATCGAGGAGTAAACCTCTTTATATGGGCCCGCTAGACTGTGTAAACCCCGCCCACTGTCGGTGATTTGATTTCGCCCTGCATCTCGGTCTGGCAATGGCACGTTATATCAAAGGAACATTATATTCTCCTGCTTCAGTTCACAATTTTGTATAGAGGCCTTGGTCATGGCTAACCTCGGCTCCTTGCTCTTCCTGACCGTGAGAATGCCATCTGGATTGATAAGGAAAAAGGGAGTTTCAGAACACTGGGGAAATAATTTGAGCTTGGTAAAAAACCCTTAGATCAGGAAGACCAGAGAGCCAAAGAATCTCTTTTAAAAAAATAAAAAGGTACAGGTCATAGGGTGATCTCGCCTCCATCGCTCCTAGGTTGGCAGAAGATAAAGAACAAACTGTCTTCATGGGCCTGGGAGTGGGGGAGCCAGGTATTTTGCGCAACCTTGCTTTATGGGATGGGATGAGAAACCAAGACATCTGGACTACATCCAACTGGACATTTAAGCCTTTAATATTAAAATCCTACATCAGAATGGTCCAATATTACCTGAGTGACACATTGGAAATGTGTTGTCTCAGGCAGATTTGGAATGAACCTGGCTTAAAATTCTTTTTAGAGTAGCCTGAAAAAGAGTAAATATATGGCTTCAACAGCCTGAAAAATATTTCAAATATAGCCTTATTTGGACATTTACACCTTTAATTTTAAAATCCTACATCAGAATTTTCCAATATTACCTTAGTGACACATTGGATATGTGTTAGCTCACACAGAGTTGGAATGAACCTGGCTTAACAGGAGGATTTCTTTTTCTTTTTTTAAACAAAAGTATTGCAAAACAACTTAATGCAACAAACTTAATGCATGACCCACATGTCTTCATTTATGTTGAAATAATGCTTTTACCTTTTGGCTTGAATGTATATTGCAAATCACACACAATGTTTAAGCACATATAAAATTTTAAATCCCAACAGTCCCTCATTTGATATCATGTCCATGAGATCACATAAATATTTACTCCTCCTGTGAACAGATCATAATGTCATCAACATATTAAATCACAGTACTTTGCAATACCTGATCTATCCCTACCAAATCATCTCTTAACACTTTATTGAAAATGTGAGGACTATGTTTAATCCATCTGTATTAACATAGTTGCCACCGATCTTCCTTGAAACTATAACAGGAAATTTAATGCAAATGTTACAAAATTTTATAAGACCCCAAAAAAATGTAATTTTCCATACCAAATTGCTTATATCTTTGAGGCATGTCTTGACCCTTCATACATGTTTGTTTACACGAACTTTACCTTAATTGTAGAGTAAGAATAAGTAATTCTAAAATATTAGTTTTTTCCCAGTATTGTATGTGTGTTTTCAGAATCTGAATCTGTAAGTGGCAAATCTCCCTCCACGTGTGCGTCTGAAGTACCAGAACCAGGAGGTCTCTCGCTCCCCCCTTCTCCTTATCAGTCCATCTTCTGTTCGTCGGTCTGTACCTCAGTGTCTCTGTTTATGGTGTAGGGTCACATGGTTGACCCCTGCAGAGCCCTCTTACCTCTGCGTCAGCAAGGCCCCAGCCAGAGCATGTGAACCCCACTGCTTGCTCTGCGGTCCAGCACAGCACACTTACAGATGTTGCAATCACTTTCAAACGTTTAGCCCTGGTTCACTTTTTCATGTCACTTTGGGCCAGGAGTCGCAGCCAGACCATGAACCTTTATGGTCTCTAGCTGTGCTGTGGTCTGAGGTGCTGTGATGGTTGTAGTCATTCTTCTGGTACAGATTGTCACTGGTCCTGCAGCTGGAGGAGCGAGATGGACCGGATTCTGACACAACGAGGCACTGTGTGGCACAAAACAGAACTCCAAAAAGCATTATCTTTTCTTTTATCAATACTCATTTAGTGTATGTCACTCATTATTATAAAACAACATTTTTGTCCCTCTTGCTGGTTTAACTCTATAAAATTTCATACAAACATTCTAAAGAGAAACACTGGTTTTGGAACTTATCTCTTCTAAGCCTCAGTTTATATTACGGGTCATGTTTCTACACAAATCAAAACAAAATTGTAGAGTAGTTTAATATCCTTGATGCTGTGGACAGTGTATTATTGCTACTGTATCCCTCTTTTTGAGTTATGTCTCCTACAGCATACTTATTCATAATTATGTAGTAGTTTAGCCATTAACACACTGTCTTGCGTCACAAACTTCATCTTGATCTTAAAAGCAACAAAACAAAAAGTCAAAACAGAAAAAGAAAAGAATCACCCAAATAAAATGTTTTCAACATCAACTTAAAAGTTTAAACAGTTTGTCATATAAAAACTCAAAATACAAACAAAATCCACAATTAAGCTTCACTGAAAAAGGCTCATTTGAGCGCCACATCAAATGGACATAGAATGGAATCTCATATCAGCTTGGATAGGTTTCAATCTTATCTCAACCAATAAACTTAGATGAATTATAACAAAAAGAATGTTTCTTTAATTTTCTATTTTTAGGTTGCAACAAAAATTATTAATTAATGTGTAATATGTTATTCATGACCTGTAGTCCTATTAACAATAGAATCCACTGGAGCACCCAGTGGTTCAGTCTATCCAGTTTGTTACCTGATATGAGAACATATCTCATTACACTGTGTGATTTAAGATCAAAATCTTCACTGAGCTGCAGGTCTACCGCAACTCCTCTTTACTTTATGCATAACTCTTTTTTATCTTATCCTTCTCTATACGTGTGTGTGTGTGTGTTTTCTTGAAAGATCCCACACTTCAGCTGTCCTCTACCTCTGGAAAGAAAGAATGATTTCTCTCTTCTTTTGTTTCACTTTACTTTAAAGAATTCTTAATCTATGACATTCATTCCAAAACGTTTCTACAGTAGGGTCAGTCATATTAATAGAAAGGAATATCATCATTTCACTGTTCTAAGTTTAAAACCCCAGTAAGAAAAGTATCACAAAAATACTGCATGTACTTAAGGTATGAAAATGTAACAATATAGGAAGCCTCACATTTTTCTTTCTTTAAACTGGAAATGATCAAAGCCGTTTTCTATCACCTAAGTGATTTAATCAATTAACTCTTTCATGCAATTTTTTTAGATCAATACATTAACTTAAGTTTGATTATTTGCTTCACCTACATCTTCCTCTTTCTCACAACACTTTTTTTTCAATTTAATTTAACCCTTGTGTTACCTTTTGCCCTGCAGAGGCATTTTGGTTAATACTCGTTACTGCCAGACCAAATCTTTCTCCTTATCTGTGTTTTTTACAACTCCCTCTGTGGAAGGGGTCAAAGGGGCTGCCTGCTGGTGCAGCACCCTGTGTCCCCCTTCCTTCCCTTCAACTCATGTTAACATAGAATGTTTAAATAAACATTTCTCCATTATTTTCTCTACTGACATTAATAGGATATTGCAAAACCCTTAAGTCCCATACCTTAAAACTTCTGTTGTATAAGATGGATCCCACATTGGATTGACTACTTTTATCTCTTTGTTTTTGTTTTTAAACCAAATTTTCCCTTTTAAACCAAATTTTCCCTCATTAAATCTGAATCCTTTTTTCTTGAAACGCTACACTATTTTCCTCTATTCCCTAGTTGGACTTTTCTCAGCCTCCCTTTAGTACTAGGGTCTGACATATTACTATAATTTTGATCCATCTCCTAATTGCAGACATACAACAATTAAAGCAGGACAAGACATACAGACATACATAGAAACATATATCAACTGTACCCCAATGTTGTTGCTCGCTCTCGCGGAAGTGGAGTTGACTGTGAGTGGAGGCGGAGGGGATGGGCAGCGCATTTCTCATCTCCCTCTGAAACATCTGTTAACACGGTGGTATATTTGCGCACAGTCACTGCCCCTTCATGTATGTTTACTGCTGGTTAAATTCAATGTGTGCCAACCAGAGAATGTTGTGGCGGTCTTATGTCTAGATTTTCTGGAAATGACTGATAATTTTTCTGTCTCTTTGTTTTATCAACCTTGTCTTCCTTATCTTGTGTCCGAGTGTCCCTTATGGGGTGTGCTGCTCCCTGCATGAGCAGTAAAAGACCGTGGAGAATAGCATGTTTACCTTCTATCTTCATTATTTTATTTCTCAATTTGGCACTTAATATGAGACCCGCGGTTTTGGCGTCGTCCTCTAATTTAGTTATATCATCCCTCAGTGGACAGAACCACGGCTTCTCAGTATTTGTTGGGTCTTTTTGTACTACAGGATCTAAATTGTCCTGTGCTGGTTTTATGCGCACATCCTGGTCTTTTGGAGTGCTCACGGCCACGTGTTTCAACGTTACCATGGTTACGGTCCTGATTCCAACAGACCTTCCTCCTGCGTCTTAGCCTCCGCCATACTATTCCCTTTTTTATAATTTTTATTCATTTTTCAGACTACCTTTCGTTTCTATTTATCCAATTTAGAAACTACTCTTCGTGCACCGACACTACACCTTCATGTATCCCCTGTTTGAAATACACTACCTTTCATCTGATTCACCAGACTACCTTCATTTCTACGGCCCAATTTAGAAATTACTCTTCATCCTCCAGACGTTACACCTTCATGTATCCCCTGTTTGAAATACATTACCTTTCATCTGATCTATATACACAGACTACCTTCATTTCTATGGCCCAATTTAGAAACCACTCTTCACGTCCCTTTTTTGGAGACTACACCTTCATGTATTCCCTCTTTGAAATACATTACCTTTCGTCTGGTTTATCTTCCCACTGCTAATTTTCCAATTCAGCGGTGCCCTTCATGCTTACTTTGTAGAAAAATATCCAAGGGATATCCTCCTGTAAGCACTACATCTTCGTACCTATTTTTTGCAAGTACTACGTTTTTTAAAACTTAAAATATATGTTACACATTAAAATTAAAAACTTTTTCACACTTCAACATCTTATCAAATTTTTCAATTTTAGCAACTAGGATACAGGCACGTTCCACATTCAGATTTTGTACATGTCCAATGCTGCAGATTTGATATTAACAGGTTCTGCTATACCTTTCCTTAGTGCCCGGGCTGAATGTGGAGACGCATCTCGTCCTAGTTGTTCACTTACTCAAGGATGGGTCCGTGCCTTCCTCGAGCCCCACATTGGGCACCAAATTGTTGGAGCTAAATCCTGCTCCATTCTCAGGGTTCATTCAATTAGCAGTCAAAATCTCAGATGTTGAAATGTGAATCCATTTTATTACATAGGATATCCTAGAGACAAAGTTACCTGGATCAAGCTGTCGCAGCTCTCCCCTTCCTTTGTCTGACTCTCTGGCTCTCAGACCCCCAGTATTATCTCACAAAGGGTGGGGTCTTGTGCTTATTCCTTATCTTTTAGTTGGGATGTGACTGAGGGTTTATGACCCTCAGAGACTTGGAAAGCAACAGAGCAGTTGGGCCATAAAGGGGGACTGGAACCAGAGACAGGATGTCTCTAACATCATCAATTCAACTTCTAACACATTTGTAGAGCTGGGTTATAACAAAATGTACCAGAACATCTTATATTTTAAACAAAAGTATTGCAAAACAACTTAATGCAACAAACAACAAACTATATATTTATAACAACAAACTTAATGCATGACCACCATGTCTTCATTTATGTTAAAATAATGCTTTTACCTTTTGGCTTGAATGTATATTGCAAATCACACACAATGTTTAAGCACATAAAATTTTAAATCCCAACAGTAGCTCTACTTTTAGTGAGGCCAGTACAATGTGTGTCGGGAGTTGCGCCGGCAAAGACAACAAGAAACTGAAACTAATTGAAATTAACAGAAATGTACCTTGAATCTATTCTGAATAAAAACCTTTTGGGAGACTTGTGCTGTGTGAGATGTGAGTAGAAACATATATACAATGTAAGTGAGCAAAAATAAAAAATAAAATAAACCAAGGCAGTTGACGGGAAATTATACACATGAAGTCCCGGGGACCCGGAGCACAATGCGAGCGTAGTAGAAAAGTCAATAAAGTCCCTGGGACATGAAGGGCAATACAAGGGTTAAGACATGGGAAATTCTGGTATTATTGGGGTTTTAGAGGCATTCTTTGGACATGTATACAGCGCATTCAGAGTAAGCCTCTCAATCTGTTTTTTTACCAGTTTACGGCATCTTGCCTATTTACAGCTTATCGTCAGCTCTGTACGTTGCTATAGATGCAGTAAACAAACCAACCAGCCAACAGTTTGCAAGGCCGCAGACAAGATGAGAGAAATATCTTCTTTTGCAGAATAAGGGCAAAAAATGGAACAGTATGTGCATGTAAACATAGTCTCTGTTTCTACGCCAGCACAGGTGCTTTATAGCCAACCATAGGACGTGGCTGGGCAAGCCAGTGTGTCTTAAAGAAGTATCTATGCACCTGACCTCAGATAGATGATCCCCGTACATTAGAGTGCGGATCGGGCCGGATTTTTCTGTCCGAGCCCGGCCCGCATCCGACAGAGCAGTAACCGAACCCGACCCGAGCCCGACAGGCATTAAGATATTTCTGTCCGAGCCCGACCCGAGCCCGACACAGTTAAAATCGCATTTGTTTCTCATACTAATGACACATGTCCGTTTGTTTGTGTGGAAAGCCGCTTTTATTAAGCAATTGTAGGAAGGCATTCGGAAATGTCAACAGATGAGCGCATCAATGCACAGCTGACTTTCCTTCGTTTTCAATAGTTTTAAAATCTCCTGCGGCCTTTTTAACATCTTCCAGGAAGACGGATGTTAGGGTAATATTTGACATTTATTTTAAGCTGTTTTAAATTCAAAATGTTCAATGCCTTATCGCGCTGATGTGACCGAGCCCGACCCGAACCCGAGCATCCTTTCTAAAAATCTGTCCGAACCCGGTCGGGCTCGGGTCGGGTATCCATCCTCTACCGTACATATGGAATATGGAACGGTGGAGAGATACGACAGAGAACAGCACATGCTCCATGCCGCTGTAAGTTCTCTGCTTCTTTAGTTTTGGCCCTTGGCAACAAACACCCATTACGTCACTAACTGGAAGGGAGCGTGCACTAACTTGCAATCTAAGAGGAATGCATATTTTTTGCATATTTGTAAATTTCTTCTGATTTTATTTTGTTTTATTTTAGATGCTTATGCTACAAAATATCTATATCCTGGAAATGTGCAAATAATTAAGTGATTACTGAATTTCATTTAGACGTTTCAGGGTCCTGGTATTGTGGATGCTTTCTCATTGTCACCCTGCCATGACTAACTGGGACAGTTGACTAGAATGGAGTCATCATTAATGTTATTTGTATCACTTTTCCCTCTATGATGAGTCAAAATGTGTGCTGTGACAAAGACCTGTTAATTGGAACATTTTGGATGGCAAAGGAAGGGGAGCTAGGCTAAGGTGTGTATTGAAACCAAGCTCCTGGCTGATGGCTAATCAGGGTAATCCGTCTGATGTACCCTAATTGGAAAGTGAGGTAACTGTCAATCAAGTATAGGTCTGTGCTCACAGTCTCGAAGAGAAGTGTTATCAGGCAGCGCAAACCATGCCTTAAGCTGATCCGTTTTTGTTTCTATCATGAGAGGTCTGGACTGAAGCAAGGACTTTAATATCGTGCACAAGAAGAAGTACTTCATTGAAGATCTGCCTCATACCTGTCATTAGACCTCTTTTACTATGAGCGTTCTTAAAGCAGAACGGCAGCACTTACCGTGAATCATTATCCCAGCTGCAGTTTCTTCCCTACAGTAGCTCACCGAACCTCTGGACTAATACATTGACCTTTCCTCTGTTCAGTCACTTGACTAAATGAGTGCATGTATTTTAAAAGCAACAAAAAGCTAAATGCAGGAAAATCTGTGTGTGTGTGGCCACAGATGGTCTCAGTGTCTTTAATCAGAAGAGTGTCGAGGGAGTAATATTGCAGAGACGAGGTGCAGAGTGGTTCTTTCTTCTCCGTCCTTGAGTGGAGACCAAATTACTTGTGCCATTGTTTTTTAGTCTGGCAGTGAGGCAGCATCTGGCTCTTCATGTGGCCAGCCCCTTTCATGTTTTGAATATAACGTTGAATTAAATTTGGCCATGCTGAACTGTTTATCTGAAGTGGCTTTTGACAGGCTCTAGATTCATATACTTTCGGGTTTAGCTGAAACCGTGGTTCTGAAAATAAGTGGCATCCTACTTTCATTTTAGATGGCTTTAGGCCAGAGATGTACTTAGTTTTAAAGGTCCAATGTGTAGCAATTTCTCCCCTTTAGCGTTGGTCATATATTGCAATCAACTCTCTCACATCATGCAGTTCAAAGTACGTGTTACAGCTAAGGTAGCAGTCACACTTTAAAAAGCTTCTCTTTTCTTTTATTGTGATCAAATTATTTTTTATTTAAAGAGCCAAATAAAAATGCAAAACATTGGTCCAGATGACAATATACAGAAAACTACACTACACACAGTACACCTTTTCCACAATCCTTCCTTGCGATCAAATCTTCACTCCAAAACAAAGAGAGGGAATACAGGAAGGAGGGAGACACAACAAAAACACAACAGCAAGAACGATGCCCACAGCTCACAAACAAGACACAGACAAAAAAAACAAACAAGGCATTGACAGGGAGACTGGCATAAGACAAAAGGACACGGACACACACACACACACGGACACACACACACACGGACACACACACACAGACACACACACACACGGACACACACGGACACACACACACACACACACACACACACACACGGACACACACACACGGACACACACACGGACACACACACACGGACACACACACACGGACACACACACACACACACACACACACACACACACAGGCTATAGCACTTCAAGGATCCAGCAATGCTGAGCCAAGTGTCCACAGTCCTTTTCGGGGCTCCACCTATCCGAGCCATGGAGAGCTCCATGTACCTGACATCCAGAAAGGAAAGGTCACGACATCGGTTATAACGGGTTGTAATTTCCAATCCAAGTTGCAAATTTTTAAGGAACACAAACAGTGACAATTATAAACTCCTGAAACTGTACTCTAATGTAGGAATCACAATTATGCCTGTATTGTCTGACCAAGTGTCACGGGAACAGAAGGAGGACCCAAACGCAGAGTGCCAGGTGAAAGTTCACAAAGGTTTATTACAAAACAGTTCAACATAAGGGAGCACAAAAGGCAAAATCAGGGCGAACATCCAAAGGGGTAAACCAGGCTGGAATCCAAAGAAAACCAAAACACCAAAATACACGGAGTCCAAGGGAAAAATGGCAAGGAGAGGTAGAGGACAACACACAGAGAAACAGTACAGGGGATACGAGACCTGGGAAGCTGACACAGGAATGATCCAACAAGAGGCAGAGGAAACACTGGGGTTAAATACATGAGGTAACGGGGAACAGGTGAGACATCAGGTGAAGCACATTAGGGCGGGGGCAGGACAATCAGACAGTCTGGTTTCCTGTTCTGTCTTGTCTTGCCCAGCTTTACTTTTGCCTATCAACATAAAACAGAGCAAACACTTACCGGGGAACACAAGACAGGACCAGCAACACAAGACCACGGAGAAAAAGGACAAAAACACAAGGAGGCCAAAGAGAGAAACATAAACCCAAACAAAACCCCAAACCACAACAGTACCCCCCCGAAAGACAGATCCCAGATGTCAAAAACAAAAACCCAAAGGGGAACAAAAAACAACCCAGAGGGTGGAAGACACTGGGAAAGAGGGGACCGAGGGACGGGTAAAGAAAGGGGACCCAAGCACAAAGAGAGGGCAAAGGACACAAAAGAGGGAACCAGACAAGAAAACATGAGAGATGGAGAGGAAGGAGGAGGAGAGAGGCCCAAAGAGACAAGACAAAAAGCCCACGGAGGAGGCAAGGGGGAGGCTAGGTGACAAGAGAGCGATGGGGGGGGACAAAAGAGCCCATGGAAGCACAGGGCGAAAGAGCCCACGGGGCACAAGAAAGAGACAAGGTGAAAGCGGGAAAGTGCAAGGATGAAAACAGGGGACAAAGGGAACGAGATGGACAAGGAGGGGAGGAGAGGCAAAGAGACAAGACAAAAAGCGAGGAGGCAAGGGAGGCTAGGTGACAAGAGGCGAGAGGACAAGGAAACGAGAAGACAGGGAGGAGGAACGACAAGAAAAGACAAGGTGAAAGGAGGGGTGCCAGGATGAAAAGAGGGAATGTAACGAGATGAAAAGGAAGGCGAGACGAGGAAAGGGCACGGGGACTGGGTCCTGGGTGACCCCTAGAACCGGGACCAGGGGGACCCCGGGGGCCAGAGGCCCAGATGCCAGCTGGGGGTCGGGGGCACCGACCGTTGACAGAGGGCCACAATCGTTGGCCGGGACCACAGAGCATCAGCCGGGGGTCAGAGGTGTTGGGTCTCTGGTCAAGTTCGGGGGGTCCGGTCGGTCGGTCTGGGGGTCCGGTCGGACCGTCCATGTCAGGGGGGTTCGCCGGGGCTCCCAGGGAGGACTCAACAGTGCTAACTCCCTGGGAAACAGACCTTCCGGGCTCCGGCTGGGGGTCTGAGGCGGTTCCCAGGGAGGACTCAACAGTGCTAACTCCCTGGGAGGCAGTCTGGACAGGTACCGGCTGGGGGTCCGCATCGTTGGCGGCAGCAGTCGGCAGCGGCAGCGGCAGCAGTTGGCGACGGGGGCTCGGGGGTCTGGGGCAGTTCCCAGGGAGGACTGTTCAGTACCGACTCCAAAATCAGGGCGAACATCCAAAGGGGTAAACCAGGCCGGAATCCAAAGAAAACCAAAACACCAAAATCCATAGGGAGTCCAAGGGAAAAAATGGCAAGGAGAGGTAGAGGATAACACACACAGGGGATACGAGACCTGGGAAGCTGACGAAGTGTCGACGGACTGAAAAACAGGAATGATCCAACAAGAGACAGAGGAAACACTGGGGTTAAATACATGAGGTAACGGGGAACAGGTGAAGCACATTAGGGGGGGGCAGGACAATCAGACAGGCAAAAGTAAAGCTGGGCAAGACAAGACAGAACAGGAAACCAGACTATCAACATAAAACAGAGCAAACACTTACGGGGAACACAAGACAGGACCAGCAACACAAGACCACAGGAACAGCAGCCCATAGTTGCCTGGATGTATCAGCAAGTGGTTCCACAGTAAATCGACTTTAAAATAAACACATTTCTCGTTAACAAACACAGGAAATAAAAAGCAAAAAATAGCTAGCACATTGGAAAGGAGACTAACCTAATAGTGGCCTAATTAACCTATGGAGAAAAGGCTATATTAAACAGGACAGCGATGTCATTCAAAAACACTGTCTCTGTAATAATATCAGATAACAATGCAATTAAACTAGGACACGTCAAGAGATTAAGACAAACCAATAGTCCATGTTCATCAGGCAGTTGTTTTAATCCTGATCTTCTACGGTGTTCTCCACAATAGAGTAACAAGAGAATGGGGTGCAGCCTGCCCCACGTGTTACCGGGTGAAGCAGGAAAAAATCCAGACCCTTGACTCTGAATACATGGTTTGATAGAAGGCTTGGCGACGCTTGGCTGTGAAATTGCGGTAGTCCGGAGAAAAGCAAATCTTTTTTACAGTGCATTCAGGGGACAGGCAGCTAGCAGATAGTGAGATGATGTTTTTTACAGTATGTTCTTCTAAATTATACGCCTATATACCATCATATACACCAGCTGTCACTTTTCTGAGAACTAAGAAGTCTCACATTGCCAGACCTTCTGGGCATCTTCTGGCTAGTCCAACAGATGGGCCTCAGATGTATGAAAAGCATAGTGTACAAATAATAAGGGGGATAACCTGGATAATAATTGCTGTTGTCTATTCATTTTAGAATCACGCCCTACAGACTAATATGGTATATAATCTGGCAACTCCTGTTGCTGTGCTGTGTTCACTGCGCTGGACTTTCACTCCATACTTGCATGTATGTATTAAACCTTGTCATGAAAATGGTTTCTGTTCAAGATGCCCACTACAGTTTTGGTAGAACTTGTGTATGTTCAAAGTGGTGATTTGTCTGGATTTACCCTGCAGAGATCTGAGAAGCGGTTAACCTCCAGACATCCACCAGAGGTTAGAATGCTAACACAAAGAAAGAGAAAGGTGACAGACATATGGCCAAAAAGAGTGATATCCGGCGCAATTCCAGCAGTGGAACATCATGGATAATGGTAATGATAATGAACCACCGATGGCTGTGGTTCAGTGGTACAGCAGTTGCCTGCCAATTGGAAAGTTGGTGGTTCCATGTCAAAGTCTCCTTGGGCTGGACACTGAACCCCAAGTTGCCCCCGATGCTGCGCCATCGGTGTGTAAATGTGTGTGAGTGTGTATCTGATGAGCAGGTGGCAGCTTGTACAGCAGCCTCGGCCACAGTGTATGAATATGTGTGAATGGTGAATGGTTCCTGTACTATGCGCTTTGAGTAGTCGTTGAGTCTAAAAAAGCGCTATATAAATGATCCAATCACAATGCAAGTTAATGCTAAAAGTGATCATTGTAGTCAAAGGCCCATACATAGAGGGTGGGATGAGAGAAGAGATTTAACATACATTATGTACCCGACTAACAATACTCACCTTGGTGAGTTTACAGTTGTAAAGTTGAACTCTGCTTGTTGCGGGGGCCTTTTTACAGCGCTGTTATAGGGTAAACCCAGCTGTAGCTAATGGAAATCACTAATGGCGAGCTTTTAATAACCAAGCATTCACAGTCATCTTTATTGGCAGTTGATTACTCCAGGGCTGCCAATTCTCACGCATTGGCCGTGAGACACACCTGTCTGACTGGTTTTGAAATGTCGCAAACTGCCAACATTATTTTCACGAGCCATGTCCAGGTGTCATTTCTGAAAGATGAGTTTATCTATAATATACCTGTTGAGCCAGTTTGAGTGGACTGTTGTGGACTTTCAGAGACTGTGAGGGGGTTCAAGACCTCCGTCTGTGGCAGTTACAGCCTCCAAACTAAACTTATTTTCACGAGACCATCCCAGGTGCCTTTGCCTGCTTCAGGTATGAGCTCTGAATGATTACAGACCAGTATTAGCGGTCCACTCTATCTGTAAAGATAGAGGTGGGGAAGACCCAGGACTAGGTGGAGAGATTATATCTTCAGTTCATTTTAGTGGACTCGCTCTCCTGTGGACTGTGAGCTGGTTGATCTGTGCAGACCTCGGGATAATGAGCAGTTTACAGCCCCTCAGGAGACCAGAGTCTGAGCTGCCGACCCGAATGGGCCTCTGTGTCTGTCAGCGGATGAAGATGGATGGATGGATGGAATGCCATGCACAGCAGACTATATTACAACTCTCCAAATCTCGGACAACAGAGATGGGAGGAGTTATATTTAGAATGTGCACAAAGTTGTAAACATGAGCAGAAATCTGATGAAACACATCTGAGCTATACTATACTATATATACGATACTGCAACGTTGGGCCACTATTGTGCTGCTTAAATGTAACTGTAAATAATTCATTCAATGTTTTATAAAATGAACAAATAGTCTTTATTTTCCCAAAAAGATAAATACAGTAAGTGGGGCACAGAGGATGAGGGCCAAACATTACTGAGCCTTGGCACAAAGGTTAAAGGATTAGAATTTAGGAAAATCAGTTGTTCTCATTCTTTAGAATTTCAGTGGTTTTAGTTGATTCCTCAACATTAATTTAACTTTGGACCTGTTCACCACAGACCCAAATCTTCTCAGCTGTTGCTGACATATGCTACTGTCTCTTCATGTGGCTCATTATGTTTGGGTCACTTCTTATATCATAATGCCCTAATAAGTTAATACGACAATGCTCTTAACCCTAAATAATGTAAATGATTTCTCCATTTTTTTTTTAAACCTCCAGAAAGCCATTTAATGGATGCTGAAAGAGCCCCCATCCCCCCCATATAAAAAAATTTTAAACCCTGAAAGATAATGATGCTGCAGCCAAAAAATACGGCAAAATATGGGGCCCCCCAAATCTCACTCCAAGGTTTTTGGAAAAGTGGGCAGCTCTGTTACTCACTTCAATATCTAAGTCAAATTTACCTTTTATTAATTTCATCAGCTGCAGCTGTGTTTACCCAACGGTGACACATCTCAGAAAAATATAATTCTACCACAGTTCTTCATTATGGAAATGATGATTCAACCGGGAGAGTTTCATCTGCATCCAAGCTGAAGGAATGCTCCAACTCTGAGTCATTGTCTGTGGCAAAAAAGTAAGGAGATTCTTTCCAATTCTAATATAATAATGTTGCTTAGTTATTTTAAATGCTGGTCCACATATGTATATATATCCATATAGTGTGTCAAAGGGAAAGAATGACAGGGTTAGGGGGAAGGGAGGGTGTGAAAATGTTTAAGGTAAAATAGAGGTTGTGACTCACCGCTTTAAACAACCCGATGACAGACATAAAACTTGTCGTGCTTTTTGTATGGCGGTGCAGATCCACATAAAATCTCATTACCTTAAAATTGCCAATGTTGCAGTGAAATGACAGAAGGCCAGAGGCATGATGTCTTGGCTCCCATAACTATAAATCCATAGCTCCCATAAACTATAAATATTTTCCCTAACGATGGCTCATAGGCGGAGTTTGACATTGTAGTGTGTGTATGTATATATCATTGGAGCAGCTGAGACCTGGCCTACCACTTGGGGAACACAGTACGCGTAATGCCCCGACACTTAAATTCAACTAAAATGTAACAGTGAACAATCAGTGTTCAACATACAGTCCGTTCAGATGCCTCTCCAAAAGCAATCAAACCATGAAACGATAAGACACGTTAGGAAATCAAAATACCATAAATAAATCATACAAAAAAAATCTGTATTTTGACATAATCCAATGACACTAAAAAAAAGTAATCCACAGCGATGAGTCGATCCACAAAAAGGGTCCCGGTGTATCCAGCACGGTCACATTCACCAGCCAGCTCCAAACCGGGGAACGAGGCCTCTCCACTTAGCTATTTAAACTAAGTGGGATGTATACATGTCCAAATGTACACAACATGCACAATCAGTTGATAAACTGACAGCAAATGTATATAATAGGCATTTATGCAACCTTTACTGCAACGTTGGCATGGCAAGATGTCCAGATTAGTGCAACAGTAGTTTAGTTTTTAGCATCCCGCATTTGAGTCAACAATGTTGACTCATGTGTAAAGTGTTAATTTTAGGACATCCTTAGATGTCAGAGTGGGATGAAAAGGCATCCGGTCACTGGCGAATTGTCATTGGAGTAACCTAGAAGTAACTCAGTCTCAGAAAAACCTCTGTCAGCCTCAGACAAAACAGTTCTATCAAAGATTATTTGAGTAAGCAAGCTCAATATTATGCATATTCACAACTAGATAAGAAAGATGTTGATGACTGTTGAGTTGCTTGGATTTGGCACAGTTGCTCAAAATAAATGTCTGTGTTTCATCTGCAGCTGAGAATTTTTGCTAAAGCCAAAAATGTTATACAGTTTGAAGGTTTAACTGCCAGCGGATGCTGCTTCTTCTTCAAAGTCTTTCATCTAAAAGGTTAGAAAAGATTTTTCTGACCCTAAAAAAAATTAGGTCAAGAAACAAAAGGTGTCTCAGTGAAATGTATTTAAATCAGGAGAGACATGTTTGCAGATATGCAAATAAAATTTATTGTACAGATTTAGTATACAGCTCAAATAAAATGTGCAAAGTCTTTGGCGATTAGACTGAATCAGATGCAGGAGGGCACTAATGGTAAGGAAACTGGCAGAGGTGGGAAAAGAACAATTTACCCAAAAAACGTTAAAAAGAAGCAGAACATAGACTGGAATATCATCTCCAGAGTCAGGCTATACTGACTCTCTTGAATATTAACTTTTTTTATTTTTTTGTTAATTTGGTTTTATTTACCCAAGCATAATATACATTTTTGTCAGAAATAACATGTTATTGCATAGTTTTCTATCAAATAAGGTAACACAGTCGTGCTTAGTCCCCCCCATTCTTAGCCACCCCTTAGCAAACCCCTGTACTCTGCACACATATTCATGCATCCTTTTAGTGCCCATTAGGAATGGGACACTTGAAAAAATTGAATAAAAGCCTAAAATGCCACAGAAATAACATGTATGCACTGCAACAGAAGCATCTTTCCGATCAAGCTGAACATCTTTTTGAGTTTAGCCATCTCAAAAAACAGCCTTGAATTAGCTGACTCATATGTCCAGTCACCGGTTAAATACTGTTCTCAAGGGGATCCTTATAGGTTTGAGATTCATGTAGGAGCGATTTTATGAATCTCAATGGAAAACATTGCAAGCATGACTGCATACAGTTGATAACATTTCATTACATGGAAGTGTCAGACAGATTTGCTTCAAAATGGAAAAAAGGAAAAGAAAATGAATAATTGCTCAAAATGACAGCTTTCCTGGCCATCACAGATGCTTGTATGTTACTGCAGAGCAATTGGACTGAAATTTAAAGTAGTATTCTGTAATGAGAAGGTCAGAAAGCTCGTCCTACTGTAGCAGAAAACTACATGAACCTTCACAAGCCTTATTTAGAGGAGCTAAGAGCATGTGTCCAGTGCTGTGCAAGTGACCCATCAGGTCACTGATCTGGCTGTGGGACTGGGGTTTTCTGTGGTTGTGTGTTTGGTAGAGTGGGAGGAAGTGGACAGATGTCCTTATTTGTGCTTGACTAGTGAGAGCACGCATGCACAGCTGCAGAGGACCCAAGGCAAAAATTCTCAAACCTGTAAAAATGAGTTGTAACCAAAGACATTTGTAAAGACATCCATCCATAACATCTAATCTTTAAACCCACAATCATTTTTTGGGGGCAGCAAAAACAATATTCCAGAAATGACGGAGCAACATGATCCTTCATTTGGAGACTTGTTTTCTGACCACTTGGCAAATGTAAGTCCATTGTTTCTCTCTTTTAGCTCTGTTTTTGGTCTCCACCTTATCCTGAGAGGTATATCTGTGTAGCTGCTGTATGCTCCACTCTGTCCAGGCGAGCGTCTCACTGGGTCTGTCTGCTGCTGAGCAGGTAGTAGTGGCGTTTTACAGCGGCTTGTGTTACAGTTGGAAACGACGCTATGAGAGCGCTGAAAGTGAATCAGAACAATAAAGTTTTGGACCGTACATAAACAATGATCTAAAACTTTGAAGCTCTGAAGAAATATGGCATTCTTTTTAACCAAATTACCACAAATAAAAGTATGGATTCCATGCAACGCTCTTTGAAAACACAATTCATCACTTTCATTGTTTATTAGTTAAAATAACTCATAATTTTTGTTTCATTAACTTAATATTTAGGTATAATTCTATACAAATGAGGGTTATTGACCATGGATTCTAAAAAGTAGTGTAAAACTAGTGGTAGTAAAAAATAAATAAATAAATAACTCGTTGAAAATGTAAAAAGTCAAAAGGGTAAAAAAAAAAAAAAATCAAGTGTTAATCTTTTTTACCTGTGAGGACAACACAAGGGTTAAAGGAAAATGATATGTATTGAGAAAATTGATAAATGTATTTAATGGCGAAATGTCTACCAACCCAGGTCGCCCCCGGTAGCTCACCTGGCTGACCGTGTGACTGAGCCTTTGTACATGGGGTATAAAGACTCCTTAGTCCTTATCGCAGTGGCCGCACGTTCGATTCCAACCACTGGCCCTTTGCTGCTTATCATTCCCCCTCTATGTCCCTTTTCCTGTCTTTAGTTGTCCTGTCATTTAAAGGCCTAAAAGGCCCAAACAGTAATCTTCCATGGCTTTAGTAAATACTCACATTCACTTCACTCCAATGTTTTCACGCTAAAAATCAATAACTTTTCTTACCCTGTTGTCATATCAACCTGCCACATGGAGCTCGGTGGGCGTGAGCTGGCATTTTAATAGAACAGACTATTGGAAATGTTCACTGGCACCTGTTGTAAGAACACAGATTCTCTGTCTGAGCATAGCAGCACACGTACACATGTAATGGGGGATTGATTGTGCCATAGGCCAGTGATTCCCAAAGTAGGGGTCGGGACCCACAGGGGGGTCGCGAGCCAGAGAGGGGGGGTCGCAAGTTGATTTCCAGAAATAAAATAAAAATTTAAAAACGATTAGAAATAGCATATGTTAGCCATGATTTTAACACAAGATAAAACTAGAGGCTAAATTTAAAATAAAACCAAGGAAATAAATAAAAAGGGAACTGCTTTTTTGATTTGAAACGAGGGCAAATCATCTGACATCAGAGCTGGATGATCTCCAAGTAGCGTTCTCCAACATTAAAACCAAGATTGGACTTCCTGTGCTCCAAACATGTTGCACATCCATCAGACTAGGTGAGGTTAAGTTCAGATTAAAGTAATGAGTAAATTACTGTAGAGTAATGTTATGGCTGTTGTGTTATTTTGTGTTGTCAATATGCTCGTGTTTGGATACTCCCATACCTATAGTGCGTGCGCGGTTGCGCGCAATGTTTATATACGTTTATAGTGGGGGGGTCGCAAGTCACTTGCACCGTTACTTTGAGGGTCGTGGGCTGAAAGTTTTGGGAAACCCTGCCATAGGCCACAGAGTTTGTGAAATATCAGTCTCTGCATGTTGTCACTTAAAAAAACATTTTGCTTTTACCATGTTGGTGGAAAATTGGGCTACCTGTGTTTGCTTTGGACAATCTCAAACTCCAAGGCTGCAACAGACACTTCAGAGCTGCTGAAGCACAATGAGACTCAGTCGCACTTTGCAGACACTTCCAGTGACACATGTGGCTTCAGAAGATGCTTAGAATGAGCGTTGACAAAGAGAGGTAAAAAGAAAAAAAACAAGACAAATAAAACTACACTTCAGAGAGTATCATCCAAGGATAATGCTATCAATATGCAACAAAAGTCCGAGAATCGAAGAGATGGAGTGGAGCAGAAAATCTGAAATGCGTGTAGTGCTGGTGATGAACAAGGATGGACAGAAGTGTAGACAAAGTAAAGTGATAAAAGGATGACAGAAAAATGACAAAGAAAAAAGAGAGGAGTAAGCGGCAGGGGAATTTGTGATCTAACATGTTGCGGGATGAGAGAGCAGCCAGGCATCTGATGATTACATCCGACAGCAGCTCTGTGATTCGCCTCAGGGATGGAGAGGCGCAGATTCAAACAGAGGAACAGGAACGAAAGAAAGGAAAGTGAGAAGGCAGAGAAAGAGAGGAAATATGGAAAGGCAGGGTCAGGTGTAGGGAATACAAATGTTTTCGGGTTCTTTGCATTCCTGCTGTCCTGCAAAGTGATCTTTTCTCTACTGTTGCAAATATTTAGCATTTTATTCTGTGAAAACGCTCATCTGTTATGGTGTCATGAATTTGTATCATAAATTGTTACACTGTTTTCCTTCCTGAAGATTTATTTGTCTGAACGTACCTTGAACCAATGGTGCTTGAAGGGATGAATCCAAATTGATTTCTACTTTGGCCCTTAGGTGGTTTTGTAAAGGATTTGATCAAACTCAGAATTCTTGTCCAAACATACTGTATATCAGAAATAAGTTGTCTGAGTCAATATCATGAAGCACAGAACTTTAGGGGAAAATAGTAGTTTGGAAGTAAGCCATTTAGAAGACTACGTCAATTCCAATGCAGTTGTTATAGTAAGTAAGATAAAGGAAATCAACAATATTGCCCTTACGTTAGTCTGTATCAACAAAATTTCCAGGATTAGTCAGGTACGGCCCGAAATTCCGCCAGATGTCCCTCATTTTCGGCCGGATGTCTGTTACTTTTCTCTTATTTTGTTTTGGTGTTTTCCTCTTTCCTGCGGCTGATTGCTGAGGACTATGGTTACCTGGTCCTCAGATCTCTGCAGGGTAAATTTAGACAGCTAGGTAGACTATCTGTCCAATCGGGGTTTTCTGTTGACGACTAAAACTTGTGAATGTACACATGTTCCGTCAAAACAAGTTCTTTCCTAAGGTTATTTTGCAGAGCCACTGTTGATTGTAATTGGTTTAAAGAAATGTCAGTAAACCAGAGCAGGTTTTTCTCCCATCCCAGAATGCTGTGTGGACTAGCCAGACCTTCCTCTGCAGTGCTGTGGAATAACAGAGTTAGAATAGACTGTCAATAAATGAAGGTAAATCAAAGCAGCTTTAATTTTGTTTGTTTGTGTGTGCATTTGAGGACTTTGACTTCCATCTTAATCTACCAGTATGAGTTTTAGACCTCGGCAGGACTTCTTCAAAGGGTTGTTTGAAATTTAAGTTCAGGCCAATACAAGGTTAGGGGTAGTGGATAAGGAAGGTATTTCGTGCAAGTATAAATGTGTTTGTGTGCAAGCCGCCTGCTTAAAATAATCTGTACATTACACAGCAGGCCGATAGAAACAAAACATTTACGCCTGGGATACAAATAAAAAAGGGAAGGAACAGAACATGTCCCCAACCGGGGAAATCTCAGCACCTAAATCTTTAAAATTAGATAACCCCTATTTAGTCCCACAGCTGAGATATTTGCAATGTTCCGGCAGCAAAGGGGATATAATAAAAAAGTAAGCAGTAGAACATTTGGAGGATATATTTAGCATGGGGTCAGGGGCTCCCCCTGGCAATTTTGAGTGTCAAACACTTTGTTTTTCAGCATTTTGATACATTTTTATGCACCAATTTATGTTGGAAAACATTTATTTTAAAGGCTAACACAAAATTCAATTTATAAATTTCATATATAATAGAATATAATGCAGTACGGGTTTTTTCACATGAGGGACCTGGGCCCAGATCAGATTACACTTGACCCCAAAGTCAAGTTGTTTGATTAGTGTTACCACTGCGTGACGTACACGGTTGGTAGATCCGTGCCCAAGCCCACTTGAAAAAGTGGTCTCAAGTACTGATCGTGTTCTCCCGTAAAGTTCACATCTGGTCAGAAAACCAGCTATACCAAAACACTAAAGCAGACTGCTAGCAAAGATCCTCTATACTAAAAGTGCATTTCAAGCTGTCCCAATGGTATGAAACGTTACACACTTCCCATCTCGTAAAGGGGCGTGGCCTCATTTGAAAATGTAGCGAATGTCGTGTGGATGGATGAAAAGATATTTGTATAATCCATTATTATTTTCTTTTGCCAACATTAGATATTTAACGAGCTAAAAGACATTTAGCGTCACTGCAATTAGTTGGTTAGGGTGTTCACCAACGTTAGCGCCTCTGTGTTGCCAGATCTCGCGAGAGTTTGGTCCTGAAACAGAAACAGGTCTCAGAGTTAATTATCTCCCGATGTGTCCGTCTGAAAAATTTGTCATGATGTTCTGGAGATATGTGGCTTGAGAAAAATGGGTCTTATATATACTTTGACTATGGGGCGAAAGGATTGCTCATAATCTCTGTTCACGTTGATTTCTCCCTCTCTCAGAACCTGCCGCTGGAGGAGCCCACATGACACATACAGGAAACTACTCTGAGTTAGGGTGTCTTGCTTCTAAATCGCCTCTGCTGCTATTTAATCCAATCCAATCCACTTTATTTCTATAGCACATTTTACAAACACAAAGTTACCAAAGTGCTGCACAGAAAACTCAAACATGCGAAACAATTAATATGAAATATTGTAAAAACAAAATAAGAGCATCGGGTTTAAAAAAATAAAAAATAGATAAAATTAATAAATACTAAAATACAGTAAAAACGATAGGAGACATCAGAGGACCACACAACTCACATGGAGTTAAAAGCCAAAGAATAAAAATGTGTCTTTAGACGAGACTTAAAACACTCAACTGTTGGGGCTGTTCGGACATGGGGGGGGGCAGAGCGTTCCAGAGTTTAGGTCCAACCACAGAAAAGTCCCTGTCCCCCCGAGTTTTAATTATTGTCTTGGGGACCACAAGCTGGAGCTGGCTCTCTGACCTCAGGGACCTCGCTGGCCTATAAATTACGATGAGGTCCGAGATATATCTTGGGGCCAGTCCATTCACAGCTTTAAAAACAAACAATAAAATCAATTCTAAAATGTACAGGAAGCCAGTGCAATGAGGCAAGAATTGGAGTTATATGAGCACACTTTTTCGTTCCAGTTAAAAGACGTGCTGCAGAATTTTGGACTAACTGCTTTTTGATTAATACCGATATAAAGTGCATTGAAGTAGTCTAAACGAGAAGAAATAAAAGCATGTGTAGCTTGTGTTGGAGCTAAATCCTGCTCCATTCTCAGGGTTCATTCAATTAGTAGTCAAAATCTCAGATGTTGAAATGTGAATCCATTTTATTACATAGGATATCCTGAGACAAAGTTACCTGGATCAAGCTGTCGCAGCTCTCCCCTTCCTTTGTCTGACTCTCTGGCTCTCAGACCCCAGTATTATTATCTCACAAAGGGGGGGTCTTGTGCTTATTCCTTATCTTTTAGTTGGGATGTGACTGAGGGTTTATGACCCTCAGAGACTTGGAAAGCAACAGAGCAGTAGGGCCATAAAGGGTGACTGAAACCAGAGACAGGATGTCTCTAACATCATCAATTCAGCTTATGACACATTTGTAGAGCTGGGTTATAACAAAATGTACCAGAACATCTTATATTATAAAACAGTGTATCGCAAAACAACTTAATGCAACAAACAACAAACTATAAACTTATAACAACAAACCTTCATTTGTTGAAATAATGCTTTTACCTTTTAGCTTGAATGTATAATGCAAATCACACACTATGTTTAAGCACATAAAATTTTAAATTCCAACAATCGTTCAAAACTGTTAAAAGACAAAAACGGTTTAACTTTGGCTAAAAGGCGAAGATGAGAAAAACTAAATTTCACAACTGCATTTATCTGTTTGTCAAGTTTAAAATCACTGTCTATTTTTACCCCAAGGTTAGTTACAACAGGATGCACAAAATCATTGAGGGGGCCCAAGTCTATCATAGAGTTAGTGGGGCCAAACTCCATGATCTTTGTTTTACTCTCATTTAGTTTTAAAAAGGTTGGGCTAACCACGCTTTGACGTCATTTAAACAGTCAAGTAGGGGTGTCAGGGGGCTGCCTTCCTGCTTTTTGATTGGTATATAAATTTGACAATCATCAGCATAAAGATGATAGGAGATGCCATACTTTTTAAAAACTATTCCAAGTGGAAGGAGGTACAGTGCAAAAAGAATAGGCCCAAGAATAGATCCCTGGGGGACTCCACAGTTAAGAGGCACAGTTGATGAGGTAGAGTCCCCCATTTTAACAAAGAAGCATCTCCCTGAAAGATATGACTGGAACCATTTTAAGGCAGTCCCCCTGACTCCCACACAGTTTTCCAAGTGAGATAATAGAATTGTGTGGTCAACTGTGTCGAAAGCAGCAGTGAGATCTAAAAGCACTAAAATGGCTGAATCACCAGAATCCATCATTAAAAACAGGTCATTAAAAACCTTTAAAAGTGCAGACTCAGTGCTATGAAATGCTTTAAAACCTGACTGAAAAATATCTAAAATGCCATGTGCCTCCGAAAAAAACTGTAGCTGCAAAAATACACATTTTTCCAACATTTTTGATAAAAAAGGAAGCTTTGAAATAGGGCGATAATTTGAAACATTTGTGGAGTCAAGTCCAGCTTTCTTAATCAATGGCTCAATCACTGCTTTTTTTACAAAATGTAGGCACAACTCCAGAAGACAGGCTACTATTTATAATATCCTCAACATGAGAGCCAATCGTTTCCCATACATTCTTAAAAAGGTATGGAGGGACAGGGTCTGTGGGGGATGAGGTTGGTTTAATTTGATTGATGATCTTTGTAAGAGATGGCAGTGAAACTGGTTAAAACTGACGAAAAATAGCTGAGCAGTGCATGTTCAAGGAGACGCTTAAAAAGGAGGACAATATAATGGCTCTGATATTTGAAACTTTACTGTTAAAAAAGTCCAAAAATTTCTCACAAGTATCAGGTGACAATTCAATAGAGGTGGATTGTGGAGGGTTCAACACAGACCCAATGGTTTTAAAAAGAACACGTGGATTTTTGGCATTTTGAGAAACTATGTCTGAAAAACATTTGGTCTAGGGCGCATGGCTCTTATTGGAGCTACAGTGTCCAGGACCTCAGAACAGGTGGACAGAAAAACATTTGTTAGTTGCTCTGTGTCTGAGGCAGCGGAGCTGCTGCTTGCTTGCACATGAGCAGCAAAACAAGAAGAAAAACAGGAGGAGGTGTCGGGCTTAAGAGTGCGGCCATGACGCACGGGAGCGGGTGGTTTTACTAAATCATTTAAAACAAAATCAAAACATGACAGGACAATGATCCGAAAAAATAGCATCAGACACTAATACATTATCAATAGGCAGCCCATAGGACAGTACAAGGTCTGATAAATGGCCATGTATTTGTGTGGATCCTGCAACATGTTGAGTTAAATTAAAACCATCAATCAAATCTAAGAACTCTTTCGCCATAGCCTTTGAAGGGCAACAGACGTGTACGTTAAAATCACCAACAATTAAAATCTTATCATAATTTGTCCTTACAACCGCAATAAAATCAGAAAAGTCTTTAATAAAGTCATGATTATGCTTTGGCGGCCGGTATATCACCGCACACAGAACAGGATTACGCGCACCCAGTTCAAAGCAACTTAGCTCAAATGAGGTAAAAGCCATCGACAATGGCTTACAATAATATTGTGTAACATTGTGGCAATACCTCCTCCATGTCCAGTCGTACGCGGTGTGTTAATAAAAGTACATTCGGGAGGTAACAGTTCCGAAAAGGCAGTGGACTCACCCAGATTAATCCATGTTTCCGTAATAAAGAATAAATCCAATGAATGCGCATTGAAGAAGTCCTTCAGAATAAACAACTTATTCATCACGGATCATGCATTCACAAGCGCACACCTAGTTGAAGCCTGGACGCGGTTAGCTGCCGAAAGCTACCCGTTTAGCGGCTGGAGAAGGCCTGGGTTTACTCCGCGTAGCCGAGGTCGGCAATGGCGCACAGCAAGACACTGATCCAGTTGACCGACAACAGGGACCAAATAGCTGCCAGCAGGAGCGAAGATGCCCCGAGATATCAGGCGGTAGAAACAAGCCTCATATTCTTGAGGAATACCTGCGTGGGACCACGCCAAATCAGGAGAGAGTGCTAGCCAGGATTTCAGCCTGACTAGCCTGCTGCCGTGCACTCCTCTGCGCCGGCGTTTCCTAGGAAGCAGGGCCTTCAGACGGAGCAGGTGCTCTGGTATGTCAGCCAGGTAAGAGGGACGCGACTTTGAAGATCCATTATTGTTATATTCAGCACATGAATCCAGCAAAACTTTGATATGTAAGAGCTCTGTACGATCATACGTCCGCAGAGAGTCAGTGGTCTTGATGACACTCAATAAAAACAGTATAAAACTTGTAACAGTCAGGAGAGCCAAGCGGCGAACCAGCCACGCCGGCGCCATCTTCCTCATCCACTAGAGACACAATCAGGCACTAACACAGGATTTAACATGACTAAGAGTTGGTTTACCGGTTATGAAACTGTCTCAATAAAACACTGATGACACGATATCAGACGGTAGCGCAGCCTCCAAATCCAGTTTTGCTGCTACCTTCCACCTGCAGCTGGTGCTTTGATGGGAGGCTGCAGATTGGCGGACATACGTGGGTGTCCTTCTTCCACCTGCAGCTCTGATTTTTGCAGCATGACTCGCTTCAGTCTTGGGTTCAAAACAGTACCTAGCAATCATCTCTCTTTTAAGAGCCTCACAAACACTTACAGGATGAACACATGGAATGTCTGCCTGTCTTTTTACAGTCTTTTATTTAATGCAAATGGATTTCACTGCAGGCAAACTTTCAACAGCTGATCACAGCAACAGCATGCCGAGTAGAAGACTGCAAATCAGCATGATAATTGTTGGCAAATGACGTTACTTTCATCTCCCTTTTCTGCTTACACACACACACACACATTCATACAAACAGAAAATGTATGCATGCAAACATTCAAACATAGAAAAAAACTAAAACATATATTCATTACAATGAAAAGACACACCTGCAATAATCCACCTGACAGTTAAAGAAAGCATTATGATGCAAAGACAGACGCAGCAGATAGAGTAGGACTGGACCACACTCTATTTACAATTTACAAAGACCCAACAATTCTAGTAAATCCCCAAAGAGCAAGCATTTAGTGCAACAGTGGTGAGGAAAAACATCCGTTGAGGGAGAAACCTGGGACAGACCAAGGCTTTTGGTAGGCGGTGTCTGATGGTGCCGGTTGGGGGTGTAATGAAGAGTGGCAAAAATAGTCACAATAAAGATAATGGAACAGTGACTAGAAATAGTAGTTGTAGTAGTTCATGGTGTAGCTGGGCACTACAGAGCGTCACAGGGTGTAGCATGATGTAGAAGGGCACTGCAGAGCAAAGCAGGGTGTAGGGTGTAATAGGGCGTAGAGCAGGTACACGGCGATAGCTGCAACCATGAGGTAGGTGCCACTCTAGTCCAAGGAAAACTGCCGACAGAAAACATAAGGACTCTGGTTAATAAGCTCCCCAGGGCTAGATTAGTAACAAGTATTTCTGGGACATGGATGCACACAGATGGAAAGGGAGAGGAGAGAGAAGCTCAGTGGATCAAAGGAAGGAAGTCCTCCAGGAGTCTAAACCTATAACTAAGAACTGGTCCAAGGCAGACCTGAGCCAGTTCTATAAGGGTTGGTAAATGAGTCTGATGACTATGAAGAGAAGCAGAGAAGAGAAGGGGTGCTGTGACATGACAACACTGTGAGAAAGCATTCTTGTGGAGAGCAGTCTGTTGTATCCAGCACTCACTCAGATAGAAACCACAACTAAGAGCCTGGGGAGAGCTGCAGATCTGTAGAGAAATGATGTCTTCCTCAACAACAACAAAAAATTAACTTAGATGATGCATCAGCAGGTTTTTGTAAGTGAAAATGCAATGTTGTTGATAAATGCGGCAACAGCAGATTTAACTTTTAGTAAGAAAAAAATAAAGCCACTTTCAATATCTGGACCTAAAGCACTGTTCACACAACTGAATAATTGTGTGTGTGTGTGTGTGTGTGTGTTATAATGGATCCTGCATAACTTCTAAGCAAGTTCCACTCAACGAAGCAGCTTGATTGGATGGGGTTAAGCATTGACCTTGAGTAGTTAAGGTTAAGATAGACAACTGGTAAGAGGATAGGACCTGTACAAATGGGGTTACGTTACATTGCGTAAGCATGGCCAATAGTAGCGTCTGAATGCTATTGAGGGGAGGGCCCTGCCTAGAAGTTGCGTGGGTACCATAATACTGCATCAGGAACACATTAGCATCTTCCCATTTCCCAAATTGTGAATCTTCGATTCCTCTCCTGGCGTCTAAGTCCCGCCCACACATTTGCCCACTTTGATTAGAAATGCTGCCTGATTCGCAGTAATGTCACTACAGCTAGTATTGTCAGACATTTAAGCAGCAAAACAAAATATGTAGCTATACACTTGACAACAGGAAACAGAACAAGACCTTTAGCTCCTGTTTCTTGAGCATCCCCTGTGGGACACAGTTACAGATGAAGCTGTCTGTCCAACTATGTTCACATTTTAGAGGACGTTAAAATGTTCCTTGTTAATTGGATATTATTTCACCCGCCTGCTATTTTTCAGACACTTAATTTTTCCAACCGGCCCGATCCGGAGAATAACCACAAGGCCATGGATGTAACTATTCTTAACTAACTTTCTCTGTCGCGCCTTTTGTTTACATGTGGCAGGTAAATCCTTAATAATAGCTCCTCCTCGTTATCTATCATTAGCTACTCTGCTGCCCTGTGGATTAATGTCTGGCTATATGAGACTAATATCTAGCAACATTGTTAGATGGGCGTCGTCAACCTCGTGAACTTTGTGTCTGTGGAGGAGGGGCCAACGGAGATGACGCTCACCAGTATTTTGAATTTGTACTGCAACTATTTTAAACACTAGCTGTCAGTATTATATATATTACACATATTAAGTGTTGTGTGGACACTGTAGCACACATACTAAGAATTAACTTTTCAATAAAGTAAGAGACATCTTTTGTCCAGCATTTCACTTCAGTGTATGTGTGTGTGTGTATGTAAATATAAATCAGACAGAGATGGGAAGGAACATAGTACAAATACTTTGTTACTGTACTCAAGTAGATTTTTCAGATATTTTTACTTTACTATTTATTTTTGTGTTGATTTTTTACTTCTACTCCTTACATTTTAACACAAATATCAGTACTTTCTACTTGTTACTTTAGTTTTGTACAAAAGGTCGTCATATCGGAGAATAGCGCGGACATGCCTCACACCACGAGCGGGCGTGCTACACGGAGAAAAAAGTGAGAGAAAATAAAAAGTCCGGAGGCCCCCTGGGGTGAGCCGAGAAAAGGATTCATAACAATCCGTACTCAAGGATTTATAAACGGGAGCAAAATAGGAAAGATATTCCATATATAGTATATTCTTACCTTAATTATAACTTGTCTCATCCTAGTTGTATTACAGCACTAAACATAAGTTTGGACACACCACCTTATTAATCATTAAATTAACAGATATTTTGGTGTCGGTGTTGTAGGTTATAGACGTCTAAGCACCGCCGGTTGCTATAGAGACCATTCTTATTTCTCCAGATTGGAGGATGACTCGTTTTGATAAAAATGAGTTTGTAGTAGTTTGTTAACCTTACGTTAGGAAAGATGCGTCATTTGTGATTTAATATAATTTCGCTATAGAGTAATTGATCCCAGAAGTTTAAATCTGTAAATCTGTAAAACTACTTTGCTCACGTTTATTAAGATTATGAATCCATGCGCACGATTTAGATTTTTTTCTCAGCTGACCCCGGGGGGGGGCTCCGTTAAAAAAAAAAAGCGACTAGCTGTCCGGAGTCTAATCAGCTGAGATTGTGTGTGTGTGTATGTATGTGTGTAAGTCTTATAACTGCTGTTGTTGTGTTGGTCTGTAGTTTGGAGATAATGGAGATTGTTGAACGCCCTCGGTCACATTTGTATTTTAGGTTCATTATTTACATGCTACAGTTACGCTGCATTAAGATAATGGAATTCATAGTGGGTTTATTATTATTTGTTAGCATATACGATTCCTATATGCACTGTGTATGGTAGCCTTTACAATGTTATTTATTTATTTGCAGAACCACACACACACAGTTAGCATAAGTAACCATTATTATTGTTTGGGTCATCAATACCGAATTCAATCTAATTGTCAATACAGCAGGCTGCTGTACTTTGCACTTGATGCACCACTACAAGACGACTGGACAGATTCCCATCAGCCTGATCTGAGAGAGATGTCTGAGATAGTAGACTATGCATCAAGAAGGACTCCTGGCCAATGTGCTGGGGAACTTCTTAATTAATGTCTGTTTAGTCATTCATATGTTATCCTTTATTTTCTTTCCAGAAGCCATATTTGAGCACACATACATGTAGATTCCTTTAAATGTTAAGGGGAAGATTCAAAAAGAGAGAGTGGATCTGTGAATTCTCACAGAATCACAACTGAATTCATATCTTGTAACTCAGTCAGAATCTTATTAACCTGGAGTCCCCGTCTCATATATCATAATAATCATATATGGGATGTTTTAGGCCTGTTGGCAGACATCCATTTAAAATGTAGCCTACAGCATATAAAGAGCCTTTTCTCCATGAACACTGAATTTTCTCAGCGTAAATCTCCAAGCCTATGCTTTGTTACTTTTACTTGAATAAAGAAGTTAAATTAGTACTTCTACTTTTACCAGAGAATTGTTAACACAAATATGTGGACTTCTACTTGAGTACAGGAAGTGAGTACTTTTGCCATCTCTGTTATCAGAGCAGATGAGGATCGGACGTGTCTCTCAGCATTAGGCGGCTGAGTGAGCGAGGTGAATCGGCTCTCTGTGGTGCTGTGCTGTCACGTGTCTCCTTCAAAGGCCAAAGTTGAGACTTTTAACCCCAAAGGGAACTGTGGCACCTTTGTTTCCTTTGTCTTGTTCCAAGGTCAGCTACGCTAGTGACTGATAGTGAAACTAGTAACCTGGTAACCAAAAAACATTTTCACATGGACACTTTATTGCTGACAGATTATTTGTGTGTGTGTGTAATGAGGATGATCTCATTCTGTGTGTGGACTCAACGGAAAGAGTGGAGGAGATGAAACTGTGCTCCTGGCCTTTAAAAGATGCCCTTTTCAAAAAAATATTCTTTTTTTTCTTTACTGACACGATGTGAGCACACAGACACGGCCATCACCGACATTTCCTTGCCACCTGCCTTTGTGACACACACACACACACACACACACACACACACACACACACACACACACACACACACACACACACACACACACACACACACACACACACACACACACACACACACACACACACACACACAGCCTTTAAGCAGGAATCCACTTCAGATCAGCCTCATTATGCTCAACATCTGATGAAATGTAGCAAGGTGTGATAGTATAAATTACCTGAGGACTGATGGCTCAATATGTGAATACAGAATATATACACTAACAAAATGCACAAAAAACACTTGGATTTTTTCATTTTTCATGAGCTGAACTCAAAGATCTAAGACTTTTTCTACGTACGCAAAAGGCCTCTTTCTCTCAAATATTGTTTACAAAAGTCTAAATCTGTTAGTGAGCACTTCTCCTTTGCCGAGATAATCCATCCACCTTACAGGTGTGGCATATCAAGATGCCATAAAAGTTGTGTTAATTCAGCTACTGCCCATACCTCTGTTTATTTCCTGGTGAAAGTGATTGTCACAACCTTTCAGTCACATCTCCAGCAGTCAGATTCACTGTGTTCACTCAGAAGGCATCACTGCACATGGCTAGGCACTGGTAAAGACATTTTTGTTTATAGAAAAGATAAATTGGCCTATTTGTTAAACACAATTAATATACACATTGAAGAAAGGCTTACTATAAGCAAGGTAACCACTATGGCAGCCATGCAGTTAAGCCTAAGGAGTTCCTGCCAAGGGCAAGATGTGTGGAGCGGAGGCGGAATGGAGCAGGGAGCCGAGAGGAGGGGACCGGGTGGCGAGGCCAGCTGACTGGAGATAGCGGAGCGGGGGAAGGTGATAGCAGTTGGCTAAAACAACAATCAAGTTTCGAGGTCTTGATTGGAGCTGATGACTGGCAGGTGAGTACAGCAGGAGAGGTGATGATGAGATGATGAGCAGGTGGGGGGGGGGAGAAACAGAGAGGCAGGGCAAACAGAGAAAACAACAGGGAACCAAAGCAGGAAACATAATGGGCGACAAAACAGAAAAACTCAGCCAGCAGGACCCAACCATCACACTTAGCATGTGATCTTTTATTTTTTTCACAATAACAAGATTTTTTCTGTATGATTAAAAAGACTAGTGATATTCATAAACCCCCCCAAACATACAGTTATGTGGCATTTCTTGCACTGTATACACTTAAATAGTTTATGAAAAGCCAATATATAATCAGCACATGCTGTCACACCAGCCCCAACTATCCACACATAATGATGGAGGAGCGTCTAGTACATTCTCTGCAGCAGCAGTTACATAACTGGGATACAAGGACCATAATGAGCACCAGTCCTGAGTCTTCTCAATGCAAGCATGCCAGTGTTGAGTCCTAGAGTGACCTTTTTAATTCCACTCCCAAAAACTGTTTCTAAACTGTGTCAAAGAACGGAGAAAAATTAATTGTCAGGTTGAAAGCCAAATCTTTACCCTCAGAGTCCATCCCTTTAGATGAAGGCAGGCAGCCTTCTTGGATCTCTTTCTGATGCCTTTTCCCTTCTGCTTTCCCCATGTTTTATTAACTCAGTATGCAACCTTGCCTGTCAGTGTGGGAGTTCTGCCCCGAAGAGATGAAGCCTGCGTACCAGTTTGAAATAGAGGAGCCGATGCAGCGCTTGGATGCTGGAGGGCTCAGTTGTGTCCTGCCTCACAAGCCTCCTGCTCGGCTGTGACATTTTACTGCAAGTTTCATTCAGTTACAAAAAAAAAGGAAACAACAAAGTACAGTATGAGGGTTCACAAGTAGCTTCGTTTGTAACCAGTTTAACCCTTGGCTTGTCCTCCTGGGTGAAAATCCTGGAAATCAACCCTTTATTAGTCCCTTTTTCCAACACTTTTTTTGAAGTATCTGTCGCTTTTTGCATAGCTTTTGTTTCTGTTTTCTTCACCATGAGATTCACCACTAACACCTTACTTACTTATTTTTGGAATCCACGACCAATAAACCTAATTTATATGAAATTACACATATTTTTTCCATTTAAAAAAAGCTGAAAATATGAATTACTTTGACTAATAGTTCAAATTAGAGCATATGTTGAGAATCCCATAGTATGTGTCAAACTTTAGTCAGGATACTTTTTTGAAACAAATACATTTTTTCCCTCCATATGCAAAAAAAACACCCAAAATTAAATGAGTGAACTTATCATTAATTATACTCAAAGCAATGGAAACATCCATGTCATTTTTGAGCAATCCGCTTGAAAGAAACCTACATTTCTGATATAGAAACTTTTTTTGTTTATGAATAACACCCACAATAGTCAATATCAACAACGTTTTCTTTTCCGGGATTGTTCAGATTCCGGCCGGACGTCCGTCAGCTTTCGCGTTCTTTGTGTTGACGTTCTAACCTCTGGTGGATTTCTGAGGACTATGGTTACCTGGTCCTCAGATCTACAGGGTAAATCCAGACAGCTAGCTAGACTATCTGTCCAATCTGAGGACTATGGTTACCTGGTCCTCAGATCTCTGCAGGGTAAATCCAGACAGCTAGCTAGACTATCTGTCCAATCTGAGGACTATGGTTACCTGGTCCTCAGATCTCTGCAGGGTAAATCCAGACAGCTAGCTAGACTATCTGTCCAATCTGAGGACTATGGTTACCTGGTCCTTAGATCTCTGCAAGATAAATACAGACCCGTTTTTCTCCCATGCTGTGTTGACTAGCCAGACCTTCTTTTGCCTTGCTGTGAAGGAAGGTCTACACCCACCATGACTGATTAAAGTGCTGTAAATGTACTCATAAATGTATCCTTTTAATCTCTGAATAGATCTGTTGCAATTAAACATGACATTGACATTCGCTGTGAGGCTGTAAATGGTCACAGTTGCGTAATGAAATACTGGACTGGATTTGGTAGACAGACATTTGGATAGTCTAAAAATAAATTCCGCTAAGTGTCTTTATGTTGGACATAGCACTGCAAACGATTGTAATGTCTAAAGAAGACTTTCAGTTTTGTTAGGTCCGTTTTAAACGGATCAATACATCCATCCGTGAATTCCTTTCAGATATCCAAGATCTTGTTGCCATCCTAATCAAAGGAAATATGCTGGGCAAAAAGAAAACTCCCCAGAAATGGGTTAGTAACAGGTAGGGATGAGCCGAGTACTCGGCTGAAACGAGTATCCGGTACGGATAAAGCACTTTTGCCGAGTACAAGTATTATACGAGTAATACGAGTCAATATCCGTGCTCGGATTGAATACAACTCCTCAACTGGCCGCGCTGCGTTCTGTGATAGTCACAGCGCCCCCCATCCGCCTACACACACACACACACAGAACACGGAGAACTGCGCTCCCTCGGCCTCTCTCTCTCTCTCTCTCTCTCTCTCTCTCTCTCCGTCAGTCAATCAGGTCCGCGGGTCTGTTCCGATAACGTTTAGGGTTTCTTCAGCTTCAGGTTTGTTTTTAACTTCGGTTTGTAGTACTAACCTAGTAACCAGTAGGTTTCTGGTGAACGTGGGGATTCAGACATGCTGCTTGATTTAAATGCTACTCCCGTTGCGTCTCTGCCATCGGAGATTTTTTTTTTTAACTGTCAACTCCCTCCCCCCTCTCTCTCTCTCTGTGTCTCTCTCTTACTCACACACACACACACACACACCTGGTGTGGAAATAAATTTACACTGATCATAAAAAAATTTAAAGTTAAAAGAAAGTTATATTGAGTATGAAAACTCTTGTTCATTACATTTTACTTCATAATTGCAACCGCATGTGTTGTATTCATTGTTGCAAAACGTTCTGTATATAGTTTGTTTGTTACCATGACAACACCATTGATCTGAAGCTCGATGCTGTCATGTAAATAGTTTTCTAATCAGCAATAAATATAACAATTTCGGATCAACCCATATCAATTGCATGCTTAAAATAACATACCGGTTAAAGCCCCGCCCATTTCAAGACAACCCAACCCACTTCTGGGTTAGGCCCCGCCTAGTCCGAGTACGGATACGGATACAGATAATTCATGTGGTAAACAGATACAGATACAGATAATGCTGTACTCGCTCATCAGTAACAGGCATTTCTGGGACTGGTTCCACAGGAGAGGAGCCTGATAGCTGAAGGCTCTGGTCCTCGGACCCAGACTGGGAGCTGGTTCCACAGTAGAGGAGCCTGATAGCTGAAGGCTCTGGCTCCCATTCTACTTTTAGAGACTCTAGGAACCACAAGTATCTCTGAATTCTGGGAGCGCAGTGCTCTAGTGGGACAATAAGGCTCTAAGAGCTCTTCACGATAAGATGGTAATAGACCATTTAGAGCTTTGTAGGTCAGGAGAAGGATTTTAAATTCAACCCTGGATTTTACAGGAAGCCAATGCAGAGACGCTAATACAGGAGAAATATGATCACTTTTCTTAGTTCTTATATACAGAATGACGTGCTGCAGCATTCTGGATCAGCTGGAGAGTTGTATGGGACTTATTTGAGCAACATCATGGTAAGGAATTACAGTAGTCCAGCCTGGAACTAACAAATGCATGTGTAGTGATGGAAACCGGTAAGTGTCCGGAACACAATAGGACGAGAGGCCAGCTACACAATTTATGCGTTGAGACTATTTTAAACACTAATAGGAAAAGGCGAACAGCGCCACCGTGGAATTACACAGTAGAGGGGAATGTGCAATGGCATCGACACAATCACTTGATATGAATGGCAAAAATACAGAGGAATAATTTAAAGGCTATTATTATGCTTTAGGACCCAATACACACAAAGAGCAATGAACTCCAATAGAATAAAATACCACTGCACACTTTTAAAACGCACACAGACAGACACAAAGACTTAACACCTCAACCCACACTAACAGGCAATAAGGGGTCCATCCATCCATCCATCTTCATCCGCTTATCCGTTATCGAGTCGCGGAGGCAATAAGGGGTCTCGAAAGCTATATCGGAGCCTATAATCAGCCTTGTATGTACAGTGCCTGTCAGCGATATTGCCCTTTACCCTTTAATAATAAATAAAACGAAACGAAAGACTTACAAACCCAACTAAGAAAGAAAACAAATTGTACAAATAAATACCCGTTACTCTAAAGTAATGTGGGAATAAACAATGACATTTCAACTATAGAAAATCAATACAATATTTGACAACTTTCCATCATATTTTGGGCACAATGTATTTCATAAAATGGTCTGACAGAAGGCCATACCTTTAAGTCATTTGGGTTTCATTCAGACCAGCAGCATGTTTTAATGTCGTGGTGACAGATACTAAAAAGGGAAAACAAAGATAATACACTGAACATCTCATAGCTACATTCTAATATATTTAATTCATATGACGGTTCATAGCTTACAATCATTATCTCTGCTCCACGTTTGAGCATATCCAAACAGCTGACTGGAATGTTCTTCTGCTTTCTCTAAAAACAAATGCATTTCCTAATTGAACAACTTTTCTTACACACTCTACGTTACATGCTGTAGATGTTTAAACGAAAACGGCACCTACCACGAGGCAAAATGTTACAGCCTACAAAAACGTACATCCCAATGCACTTCCTGATTCTGCAGGCCAATAGAGAGAGAGAGGGAGTGCAAGTTGCTGGTGTCCCTAAATAACCTCGGCCATTTACAGAGCCATGACGCCACAACCATTACACACAGACTAGTTTTTCACCGCTGTTTTGAGACAGGATGTTCCTAATTTGGGAAATATTACGAAGATGAAAAAAGGCTGTTCTTTAGGTTTGTTTTAGATGGACGTTAAATAATATATCCTGATCAAAAATAAAATTTAAGCAGCCATATATATTTCTGCCGAACTCTCTGTCTCTTTTCATTTCTCTAATATATTAACAAAGCAGAAGATGAAAAAGTTAATTACAAGAACAGCAGGATTGTAACAAACAAGAACTGATCTGATGGCGACAGTGTTGTTCTCCTGTCAGTGTGCATTACTATTACTCAGCCGTACTCTCTCTAATGGTTGTGACAGAGCGTATGAGGAGGAAAAGGTCATACTTCCCTGGTTAACACACACCTGCCACACACATACAGTACACACTCTTGAGTTACCCGCTAAGACATCCTCGTAGCTGGTTGGGAGAAGGTAGAGTGTCAACACAAATCACCTGTAATCGTACAATTCCTATCAAGGAGCTTTGTTAACCATTTTTGACTTTTTTTATTAAGAACAGAAAAATACTTTGCACTCTATCGAATCTATACCGTGAGAAAGGTGCGTCAGAGGGGGACCAGTAGTCAAACGTTTACCAAGAATCTCCTGCACCCTTTCTTAACTAAGCTAGCTGGCAACGTTTCTGTACCTAATACATACAACCACACAAAACCTACATAATCAGGCAAAATCATCCATCCATCTTCGTCCGCTTATCCGGTGTCGGGTCGCGGGGGCAGCAGCTCCTGCAGGGGACCCCAAACTTCCCTTTCCCGAGCCACATTAGTGCTGTATACGGCCTAACTTCCTAAGTGTGAATGCACTATGTACTCAAAATATTAAGTGTACAGTACATGCATGCATGATTTAAAACACAGTTCAAGGCTCATTAAGTTGCGTGAGTAAATATCCAGCCCAGTCTCATGGCAGTTCTTGAAATGGTCACGTTAATGTTGTTATTTTCGTGTGTTGATTATGAATTTTGAAGTAATGTATTTCAATGGGAAGCCTATTTCGTGATCACAGAACAATTACGGTAGCGAGTAGTATTGAAAAGCAAAAATTGTGGATGGTTGGTTGGGTGGATAAGTCAAACAAAAGAAAAATGTTACCCCGGGGATTTTATCAGAAAGTATTTATTACAGATATTATTTAAGTAGTTATGTTATAAAAAAGGAGGAGTACTGCTGTTGAAGCTTGTGTGTGTGTGTGTGTGTGTGTGTGTGTGTGTGTGCGCGCTCAACCGTCTGTGTGCTTGTGGTCTAGCATGTATGTGTAGGGGGAAATTGTAGATATGATTGAATAAATTGCATCTTGAATATTCTCCCATAGTGGCCAATACAGAAAATACAGAGAACGCTATAAGCTAGCTAGAATATGACTCAGGTTTGTCCTTGCAAATAGTTGTCCATGCATTCATGTGTGTTTTTGTATTTTCCACAATTCACTTTTTTATAATATTTATATACAGTGGTGTGAAAAAGTGTTTGCCCCCTTTCTCATTTCCTGTTCCTTTGCATGTTTGTCACACTTAACTGTTTCGGAACATCAAACCAATTTAAACAATAGTCAAGGACAACACAAGTAAACACAAAATGCAATTTGTAAATGAAGGTGTTTATTATTAAAGGAGAAAAAAAAATCCAAACCATCATGGCCCTGTGTGAAAAAGTGATTGCCCCCCTTGTTAAAACATACTATAACTGTGGTTGTCCACACCTGAGTTCAATTTCTCTAGCCACACCCAGGCCTGATTATTGCCACACCTGTTCACAATCAAGGCATCACTTAAATATGAGCTGCTTGACACAGTAAGGTCCACCAGAAGATCCTTAAAAGCTACACATCATGCCGAGACCCAAAGAAATTAAGGAACAATTGAGAAAGAAAGTAATTGAGATCTATCAGTCTGGAAAGGGTTATAAAGCCATCTCCAAAGCTTTGGGAATCCACCGAACCACAGTGAGAGCCATTATCCACAAATGGCGAAGACATGGAACAGTGGTGAACCTTCCCAGTAGTGGCCGGCCGCCCAAAATTACCCCAAGAGCGCAGCGACGATTCATCCAAGAGGTCACAAAAGACCCACAACAACGTTCAAAGAACTGCAGGCCTCACGCCTCAGTTAAGGTCAGCGTTCATGCCTCCACCATCAGGAAAAGACTGGGTAAAAATGGCCTGCATGGCAGAGTTCCAAGGAGAAAACCACTGCTGAGCAAAAAAAACATCAAAGCTCGTCTCAATTTCTCAAGAACACATCTTGATGATCCCCAAGAATTTTGGGACAACATTCTGTGGACCGATGAGACAAAAGTGGAACTCTTTGGAAGGTGTGTGTCCAAGTATATCTGGCGTAGAAGGAACACTGCATTTCATAAAAAGAACATTATACCAACAGTAAAATATGGTGGTGGTAGTGTGATGGTCTGGGGGTGTTTTGCTGCTTCAGGACCTGGAAGACTTGCCTTGATAAAAGGAACTATGAATTCTGCTGTCTACCAAGAGATCCTGAAGGAGAATGTCCGACCATTTGTTCGTGTACTCAAGCTGAAACGAACTGGGGTTCTGCAGCAGGAAAATTATCCTAAACACACCAGCAAGTCCACCAACGAATGGCTGAAGAAAAACAAAATGAAGACTTTGGAGTGGCCTAGCCAAAGTCCGGACCTGAATCCTATTGAGATGTTGTGGTATGACCTTTTAAAAAGGCCGTTCATGCTCGAAAACCCTCTAATGTAACTGAATTAGGACAATTCTGCAAAGATGAGTGGGCCAAAATTCCACCAGGGCGCTGTAAAAGCCTCATTGCACGTTATCGCCAACGCTTGGTTGCAGTTGTTGCTGCTAAGGGTGGCCCAACCAGTTATTAAGTTTAGGGGGCAATCACTTTTTCACACAGGGCCATGATGGTTTGGATTTTTTTTCACCTTTTAATAATAAACACCTTCATTTACAAATTGCATTTTGTGTTTACTTGTGTTGTCCTTGACTATTGTTTAAATTGGTTTGATGTTCCGAAACACTTAAGTGTGACATGCAAAGGAACAGGAAATGAGGAAGGGGGCAAACACTTTTTCCCACCACTGTATTAAAAAGCTTGCAAGTGCACTTTGCTTGCCCTTTTTTTAATCAAAATCTTAGGGGGAATAGAAGAAAATGTGGTTATGCTTATGTGATGCTGTGCCTAAATGACTGACATCAAATACAAATGGATAGCAAGATACCTCAGTGTGTTAGCTTTCATGAGTTAGCAAGATCATGTTTCTAGACCCAGGGGTTCTCAAGTTATAACAATGAAACTTGGTATGCAATCTTGGTAACCAAAGTCCCTTTTGGAGTCTCGAAATGGACCAAACAAAAAACGCATGGACATAGATGTAGAAGGAATCATATAAAATCAATATCTTAGTCTTTTGACTTCACATTTTTGTTGTTGTAAGAAGAGACATGTGGCTATGGCATTGTGTTGGGTGTATCCCCTTTACTACCTCCAGCTGTGTGTTTTAATCAGTTTCCAGATGTATGACTTGGGACGGAAATAAAACCCTCCATTCTATTCTCTGTAACTCTCAAAACAACTAGTTAATTTTAGGATAAATAAATGTTTAAGATAAATAAATGTGTTGGATAAAACCCTCTTGAGGAAAGATTAAGCGTTTCCTGGGTGAGTATTTAGTTTTCTCCGTGAAGTGAACTCCAGCTGAGTGTTATCTTGACACCACGTTGTGCTATTTCTTTTTGAGATTATTTTCCATTGGATACTGTAGTGCATAAGTAGGTGTTCACTATATCCATAGTATTGGAAGAGGGATTTCATTCTAGAGGTTTTGTTTTGCAGTGCATGGTTTTTTAAATCACACCCTGACTACATCTCATACTGTAACAACCATGCCTAAAAAAAGGGAAATGTAAGTGTATATAATATTAAGCCTTCTGTAGAGTATTAGACTGAATCTCGTTTCTCTCTCTTACCCCTACCCCTTACCCCTTACCCCCCTTGGTTTTGCGCGTTCACGCGGGACCTAGTGGTGTCCCAATACCTATTTTGACTGAGGGGCAGGGCTAAGACCAAGGGCTGATTAGCCCTCAGAACCAAGTGAGGACGTGAGCTTACTTGTAAACAAGGGCTATTGTATAGCAAGCAACAACTGCTGCCGCATCGACCAGAGAGACCCATAAATGTAAGTATTTTTGGCTTAAATAATTGATTTAAAAGTTACGACAGTCTTGTTTTGTGGTCTATACAATCCTGTACATATATACTTGCAACCATGTTCTTAACTGAAATGTTTTAAAAATCGCTAGCTTGCGCTAACGCTAATTGCTAACACTAATTGCTAACGCTAATTGCTAACGCTAATTGCTAACGCTAATTGCTAACGCTAATGTTGATTTGAACAACAGTCCCGCATTTCTCTGCATTGAATGGACTGTATACATCGCATAGACTGTAATCTTAACGGTCTATGATACATCGCTTCGTATCACACAAAGACGCCGGAGGTCAACCAACAGCTGATCCACTTTCGGGCTGAAAACAAGCAGAAGTTTCTTAAATAATGTGTTCATGTTGAACCCATTCATTATTGCATTAGTACTGTAATATTGTAATTAATTCCTGTTCATGCACTTGTATATTGTTGTTGGTTTTGATACGGGACACTGATAATATATGGGGGGGGAAGGGGGGGTATATGTTTTTGCCTGTTATGTTTAATTATAGTGTTTAAGTATAGTATTTAATTATATTATAATAAAGACAGATTTTTGTTAACAAAATGTTTTTCTGAACATCAATGACATTTAAAACGGTTAAAACTGATATGCTAATGACACTGTTGTCAAAACCCACGCAATTAACAGACAGAGATGGCATCTTGGAAGTTTGTGATCAATACTATATGGTGATGTAACCAAGTGTCCCATTTCAATGGTGTCCTATTTCATAGGGTTATGTTTTCACCCCTAGCCCTTACCCCGTATCAAGGGCCAAGGGGTAGGGCCTAGGGGTAAGGGGTAGGGATAAGATGGAGAAATGGGATTCAGCCTTAGTCTTGTTCAAATGAAATGTTGTGAGGATTTTAAATGTTGCACAGGGCCCTTGTTATTGGGGCAGGGGTCACTAATGAGCGAGTGGTTTGACCCTGAGTGGCAAAAGCCTGTTGAGGCTTAATAACTGGATGGTTATGCTAATCAAGGTAAAGATTTTACCCATAATCATTAACACATTTTAACGTTGAAAAATAATAATCAAGCTGATCCGGAGATTTTCTCAGATTGTACTGTGCAGATAGTCCAGTGCCTTGCTCAGGTGCACTTTGACAGGACTGCTCTGCAATCATGTTCTTAACACAAAGGCACTCAATAATTGTTTTTGTACATGTGCTAGTGATATTGGCGTGCAACTATTTCCAATTCTTTTGGGCTTTAACCCATGACATCAATCTTTTTTATCTCTATTCATTACCATCGAAACAAGCCAATTTTGCATCATTTAGCTTTCAGGACTTTTCTATTCAGACACATGGATGTTGAACTATGCATTGCCTCTGCTTAATTTCCATCAAAGGTGATATTAGCATGCATATCATCATTACAAGATATAATTAACATTTCAGTTTTCATTTTTCTAACCGTGTCATTAGAAAGCTGAACTTTGATCAACACTGGAGGGAACATCCACTCACTGTCTACATGTGAACATTGTTTTCATTTTTATTTAAAGAGAAGAACGCAATGAAGTTTGTGGCTGTAAAAAGAAAAAGCAGAAAGAATACCTCATGTCTCTACAGGATGTGCATGTGAAGGCTTTAGTATGTTATTGGGTGTGCAGAATCTGTGTGTTTGTGTGTTGTGGATCTTAATGGATGATGGATTGAGTTGCTGCGGCCATGTTGTAATGTCTAGAATGCACAGCATTCTGTTATTGAAATAATGATGTCCCGGTGTTGCAATTAGGTAACAAAACTTTTTCTTTCTGTTTTACCTGGATGGAGTTAAACTTCCTCACTCTGAATGAAAATAAAACAGAAATCATTGTTTGGCGTTTGTGACCCTTTTTGGCATTTTGGGCCCTTTAGCCTCCCAAAATGATCCACTATTAAAAATCTTGGTGTTATTTTTGATACCTCATTTACTTTTAATAAACAAATCAGTGCTGTTGTCAAGATTCCAGTTAAGACTTATTGCTAAAATAAAGGCCTATCTTCCTTCAAAAGACCTTGAAAAAAGTCATCCATGATTATTGTAATTCTTTATATATGGGTCTACACCAGAAATCTTTAAATCGGCTCCAGCTTGTCCAAAAACGCAGCTGCTCGCCTTTTAACTAAAACTAAAAAACGTGAACATATAACGCCGGTCTTGGCCTCCCTCCACTGGCTACCTGTCCGTTACAGGATAGATTTTAAGATTTTATTGCTTGTTTTTAAGGCTTTAAATGGTTTGCCATCTTACCTGGCTGATCTTTTATGCCATCATTCTCCAGTCAGAACGCTGAGGTCGACCAATCAGCTGCTCTTGGATGTCCCGAGATCAAAATTTAAAACTTAGAGCCTTTGCAGTGGGCCCCCTCACTCTGGAATAACCTCCCCATGCAAATCAAAGCTGCACACGTTTAAATTGCTGCACCTGTTTGCTGTAGCTTTTAACCCTCGTTAACCTGGATTTCTTTGTTTTTAACTGTTGTTGTTTGTCTCCCTGTGTTGTTACTTTGGTTCTAGTAATTATTTACTCTTGTTATATATGTATTTGATTTCGACCCTGTTCAGCACTTTGGTCAACTGTTGTTGTTTTTAAATGTGCTATAGAAATAAAATTGACATTGACATTGACATTTTAGGAACACATGACATCTACTGGATCTTTGTCTTCCTTGGAAGAAGGATCCTACTTCAGTCGCCATTAGGTTTCTGACTTTGTTGCCTGTTGAAGGGTTTTTGGGGTGTTTTTACTTATCCAAACCGAGAAACTCACAATAGAGGGTGTTATTTTCTGTACATTGTAAAGCCATTTGCTGCAAATTCATGAGTTTGGGCTACATAAATCACCTTGATTTGACTTTCTTTGATTGGATTTTAATGGTGCAACTAGGCTGCCCCATTCCAAAGGCTGTGGCTCAGCGGTAGTGGTTGCCTGCCAATTGGAAGGTTGGTGGTTCGATCCCTGGCCCTGCAGTCCCATGTCTGCGCATGGGAGTGTGAATGTGTGTGAGTCTTTATCTGATGAGAAGGTGGCACCTTGTAAGGCATCTGATCTATATACAGACTACTTTCATTTCTATGTCCCAATGTAGACACTACGTTCACGATCCAGACGTTACACCTTCATGTATCTTACTTTAAATACACTACCCTTCATCTGATCTATATACAGACTACTTTCATTTCTATGTCCCAATGTAGAAACTACGTTCACGTCTTCATGTATTCCCTCTTTGAAATACATTACCCTTCATCTGGTTTACTAACTACTTGCAAGTACTACGTTTTCAAACTTAAACTATATGTTACACATTAAAATTTAAAACTTTTTCACACATCAACATCTTATCAAATTTGTCAATTTTAGGATACAGGCACGTTCCACATTCAGATTTTGTACATGTCCAATGCTGTAGATTTGATATTAACAGGTTCTGCTTTACCTTTCCTTAGTGCCCGGGCTGAATGTGGAGACGCATCTCGTCCTAGTTGTTCACTTACTCAAGGATGGGTCCATGCCTTCCTCGATCGCCCCACGTTCAGGCGCCAAATTGTTGTAGCAAAATCCTGCTCCATTCTCAGGGTTCATTCAATTAGTAGTCAAAATCTCAGATGTTGATATGTGAATCCATTTTATTACATAGGATATCCTGAGACAAAGTTACCTGGATCAAGCTGTCGCAGCTCTCCCCTTCCTTTGTCTGACTCTTTGGCTCTTGGACCCCCAGTATTATCTCCCAAAGGGTGGGGTCTTGTGCTTATTCCTTATCTTTTAATTGGGATGTGACTGAGGGTTTATGACCCTCAGGACTTGCAAAGCAAAAGAGCGGTTGGGCCATAAAGGGTGACTGAAACCAGAGACAGGATGTCTCTAACATCATCAATTCAACTTCTGACACATTTGTAGAGCTGAGTTATAACAAAATGTACCAGAACATCTTATATTATAAAGCAGAAGTATTGCAAAACAACTTAATGTAACAAACAACAAACAATATATTTATAACAACAAACGTAATGCATGACCAACATGTCTTCATTATGTTGAAATAATGCTTTTACCTTTTAGCTTGAATGTATAATGCAAATCACACACAATGTTTAAGCACATATAAAATTTTAAATTCCAACAGTAGTCGTTAAGACTAGAAAAGCGCTATATAAATACAGCACATTTACATTTACATTGCTTTGCAGCCTCCAGTCTTCTTCCCCCCTCTGAAGTCCCTTGTAATGAGCACCTGATTGTAACACTCCAGTCAATCTACTTTGACTTGTAATATTTTAACGTACAACTCCTGGAGCATCTAACCTCAGGCTTCCCTGAGAAGGATGCAGGCCTGCATGTATCTGCTGACTGATGACTGAGCCAGGTGTGGTATACACTCAACCACACAGAGATCTTTGATTATAAGTGTTTTGGGGCTGCTAAAGCCAAAGGAAAAGTGATACCAAAAAAACATCAGTTTCTTTTCCCTTGCTGTCAGTCAGTACACACAAAAAGCACCTGCTTTGTGACTACCCATTCCAATGTGCTCTACATTTCTCTTATGGTCAGGATTCTTTCAGGTCTGTTGCTTAGGGTATGAAAATTAAGGCTGGCCACAATCAAAGGCCACTCTAAATACAGTTTTACTGTATTGGGGGGGGGGGTCCGGACACCAGTCAGTATCTTGTGGGTTTTTATATAAGCCACAGAGAGTTTTGATCATATCCTCATGTATTTTATATGTCCTCAATGGGATTTGTATTCATGTCTGTTTAGCTTCTTGAGAGCTTGGATATCCGCCATCCATGGTCACTTGTTTTCTAGGAGCGAGAGGGAAAGAAGCACCTTAGGTAAATTATAAAAGGCAAGAGCCCGGGGAGGAGAAGTGAAACAGATAACCAGAAGCAAAGAGAGGCAGAGGAGACTGAAAAGGAGAAGAAAAAAGTCTTTGTTGCTTGTTTAGCAGCCTCTCTTGTTAGTATAGTGCTACACTTCCAAAGGGACTCAGAGAAGACGGAAGCATTTGTAGATAAATATGCTTACGTTGCCACTGCCAGAGGGCTTGGTGAGATAACTGAGACGGATGCTTGAGGGTGATATCAGGGAGGGGGAATCAATTGTCGCTCCCATCCCATCCTGAGCATGTGACTGCCACCCCCAAAAAATCCTGTCCTGCAAAATCCAGAGAGAAAGAGACTCCCAAATCCCGCCGCGCTCCCGTTTTGTTCCCTATGTTGTCTAAAGTTATCCAACTCTGTCTGGGACTCTGACGCAAACACGCGTTTCACACCAGGAGCAGGCTCGCACGCCCCCCAGGCGGAAAGGAGAGAAAGATAAAGAGACGTTCTTTTACTGTCTATGGTTGTCCGTCGCTGTCTGGAGCATAAGTAGCCAGTAAATATTGTGTGTGTGCCTTGGAAATTTCACTCCCGTTGATTTCTGTGCTCTATTCTGTCCCTATCACATTACCAACCGTGAAATTGACTACCGTACCGCGGGACTCCCGTGGGAATACTGTCCCAAAAATATGTCACCCTCTAGAGGCCCTGAGGCTGACGGTTTAGACAAAGGGGAACCCAGTTGGCAGTGCAGAGATCTAAAATCCTGGCCTCCGTCATGCAAGATTAACTTATGTAGTGAACTGTGACACCAGATTATGTTTTTGTATCTTCATTCATATTTCATTCTATCCATTTCTTTATTGGAGGAAGCCTGTAAATACAGCAAGCTTTTAGTTGTTTAGTTTGTTGAGGAAAGAAGCTTATCAAAGTCTGTGTTACGTAGTTGGAGCGATAAACAATAGAAACTCAGCTCTCATTTAAATGCAAAAGAAACTCATTTCGTGCAATTTGCATAACGATAGAAGATTTCTTTTTGAATGGGGAAGCATAAAGAAACTTAAGGGAAGTGAACTCAGAATAAACCTGAAGGGAAAATCAAAGTAACCTTTGCAGGTGGAAAAAAGGGAAGGCATTAAGTTTCATTTGAAATCCTCCCAAATTTGCAGTCTTCCACAGACTCCCTGACACAAGAACTACTAAGATAGAAGGTAACAAGAAATAAGGCTTAAATCTTAAATAAGGTTTTAATATAAGATAAACGTTTCTTGATCGCCAGGGGGGAATTCAGTAAGATAAACCCCTAATGACTCTAACACTCCTTACTTCACTTGTAAGCTATGGTTGCTTTAGGGAGAAATTAAATCATTCAAAACAAATCTTAAAGCTAATGATCAATTACTAAAGGAAAATACCCATGTAGTAATTGATTTTGACACGTCATGGTCATCAGGCTCAAGTAAAATATAGAGTTCAGTATTGTCAGCATAGCTGTGCTAATAGATGCTACATATGTCTTGTATAATGATGTCACCTAATAAAATGTTTAATAAGAGAACTAATTAATTAAACCTTTATTTATCCTCGAGAGATCTTTGAGGGGCAACCTTCATTTTCAATGATGTTTACATGCACATTATATTCCGATTTTTGTCCATTCTGAAAAAGACAATATTTGGACTAAGCTGTTTACATGGCTAATGAAAGTGAATTTTCCACAAATGTTCTTGTTTACATGTAGCCATGCAAAAAATTTTTTTTTTTCAAAGTTTACCACCGGTGGAGGACTTTTTGGAACGTGCCAACACAGACTCCCTCTCTATGCGTAGCATATCCAAAAACCTGTTGATATCCAAGTCTTTGATAATTAAATGATTTTAAAAGTAGCTGTGTTTCTCCTTACCGGATCTGCAGCCCTGTAAACTGTTGGCTGATTGGTTTGTGTACAGCAACCATAGCAACAAACACAGCTGACCATAGCTGTAATCTGGGCAAAAGGCCATAAACTGCTTTAACCCTTGTGTGGTCCTTCGGGTCCCAGAGACCCACTTGCATTGAATTGTATTTTTCTGCTACCGTGGCCTCGTCCTCTCGGGTCCTAATAGCCTCATCTCGTCCTCCGGGGTCCCAAGAACTGGGAAGAATTGTGTCAGAGCTAACAGAGCTAACCAGTAAATAGAGTCCTGTTTCTAATAAATTAAGTGGTATCAAATCAGTGCCTGGACTCCAGTACTCATCGATAACAATGCCAGCATTTTTGGCAGTATCGGAGGCATTTCCGATACTGGTGTATGAATCGGAACAACTCTACTGCATACTAGCCACGCAACAAGGGAGCTACGCCGCTGCACTCATTCTTCTGTTAAGGAACTAGAGGATGGATACCCGACCCGGGACCCGACGGGTCGGGCCGGGTTCGACAGATTTTTAGAAAGGATGCTCGGGTTCGGGTCGGGCTCGGTCACATCAGCGCGATAAGGCATTGAACATTTTGAATTTAAAACAGCTTAAAATAAATGTCAAATATTAGCCTAACATCCGTCTTCCTGTGTGCTGTGACAAGGAAAGACGTGCGTATTAAGCTCCATGTGGCAGCGCAACGATGGAAGATGTTAAAAAGAAGTTGGCCGCAGAGATTTTAAAACTATTGAAAATGAAGGAAAGTCAGCTGTGCATTGATGCGCTCATCTGTTGACATTTCCCAATGCCTTCCTACAATTGCTTAATAAAAGCGGGTTTTCCACACAAACAAACGTACATGTGTCATTAGTATGAGAAACAAATGCGATTTTCGTGTCGGGCTTGGGTCGGGCTCGGACATAAATATCTTAATGCCTGTCGGGCTCGGGTCGGGTTCGGTTACTGCTCTGTTGGACGCGGGCCGGGCTCGGACAGAAAAATCCGGCCCGATCCGCACTCTATAAGGAACTATAAAGCAACAACCTTAGTGGGTTTTCACTGTACACTGATTCTAGTCCCTTCTTGTCCCGCCACACCTTTGTACTTTGTCAACTCAACACCCTAGTGATTGTGTACTGTCGGGAAGACCGAGACAGCACATCTCTGTAGTTTTTTTTTCCAACTTGGAAAACTGCAGCAGATGATTGTGTTGGCGTGTTTACTTGCTACTGTCTTACATCAAATGCGACATACGGGCTCGCTCAGGTTAAAGTGGTTCACCGCGGTCATTCGGTTTGCAGCAGTGCTCCCACACTGCAGCTGTCACGTTTGGCTTTGAAACAAATTTCATAGGTTTTTTTTATTCCTCCAACCCTCAACTCACCCTCAGTGACTAGAGGGCTCACTCCTCATTACGCTACGAAACCAGGAGTGGTAAATCAGTCTCTTTGGGAGAGAGCTGAGACGGGGGGAAACAAACAAGCATGCAAATTATCGCTGGTGGAAAAATTATCGACCTCATTTGTATTTATCATGCAATTATTTGATTTCTTGACTATTGCGACAGGCCTAGCTAGCCTCACTTTGCGTTACTCTGTCCTTTATATCTGCAGCCATTCTCTTCAATGCAAGCACCTCCACAGAGTGCTTGACAGAGACTTTAATGTTAAGACTATATGGGAGTCCAGTAAAACTCGATTCCACTTCTGAGTAGATGCAGAGCAGAATGTGTATGATTGCAATAGATATACCTTCCCACATCTGGACTGCTAGCCTCTATACTGTTTATGTATGTCTACGTTTCAGTGTGCAGCACACAGCATATCGTTAATTATCGTTTCTTTGCTTCACGTGCACTTGCAATCCATTGTTCCGCCCCAACATCTTACTGGCATTATCAAAAGATTGCCCTCTACCGTTAGATAAGGCCAACCCAAGGCTTTCCACCATGGCGAACACGCAATCTGCCGAGCTGTGTCCTGTATGGCTCTGAATTTTAAAAAGCCAAAAAACTTTTCAGTATCTTGCTTTGCTTGTTAACAAATCTAAAGATAACATCAATTGATCCACAAAGGAAAGGTCAGGAGTTGAATTTCCAATGGCCACAAAAAATATTTTGCATGTAAAAGTTCTTCTGCAATTAATTTCTTAATTTTCCATTAAATTAATAAACTTCTCACATGTTGTTGACAACAAGTAGGAGAAACTTCCTCATCCCTTCTGACCATGTTTTTTAATGCCAGAAATGGATTAAATTTGGATAACAACTTGAATATCCCCAAATGGTTTCCATTGTATGGTGATCCCAGGAGCTCATCGTTTCCTCTTAATGCCAGCCCTCTTTCTCCTAAAAACTTGATCATTGCAACATGTCTTAGAAGATCTCTACAAAATTACCTCACATCCAAAGCTTGCTTTACTAGACCTCAATCGCTCCAGGGCCCCTCGATCTGCATTAGTGTGAGCATGTTGGACATATGGTCTGGGCTCCTCTGGTGTTCATAAATGTGATGTGAAATTTTCTAGTCGCAAAAAACATCCACAAATGTATAATGTTTAGTCCCAAAAAGTTTGCAAGCAAAGCAGAATATGTATGTCCGGTTGATGAATGAATATAATCACAACATATCATAACTCAACCACCTATTCCACAGTCTCTTGCTGATTGAGGTATTTAGCTCTTTCAATGAGAATTGTTTTCACTTTGTCACTGGATATATCTCCCCACATTGCAGGATCCATAACAGTCTCACACCAAGAGCCCCCCTCTGATTTATCAGTAAGCAATCTTCTCCTCCCACCTCCACAGACGACGTGACAGGGCCCGGCCATCTTCCCTCTGTGCTGCAAACACTTTCTTCCTGCTCTTGGCCTTGGTAAAGGCTCAGAGCACTGCTATGATCCAGGCCATCTCCAGCTGGGTAGTAAGAAGAAATATAATATTTAATTTTAATCAATGTAACTTTTAAGTAAGGACAATTAAAAATATGAGGGCTATGACTTATCACTCTTAATTGTAATGCACAGGATAAAGGTGGTGTATCATACCGTGAATTAATTCTTGGCGTCTCACAATGATAGTAACATTTCATCTCATGTCTTTGTTAGGGTCCCCCAGAGTATAAGGGCCCTTGGCGCATGCTTACTTTGCCTATGCTTTAATCTGTCTATGCTTACACCTAATTAGGACGTTTCTCCCTCCAAACAAGTATTAGGTTAGAGGATTTAAACCAATCCTATAGTACAGTAAATCCACTTGTAGGTGTGTAATTACCATTCCCTGTCTCACTGCTTATTTACTCATCTTGTGTCCATAGTCATTTGCCAGATTGTTGTTGTACCTTGTGACCACTCCAGAGTTTTCTCTAGTATTTTCTTGCCAGAGTTGTTAAGTACAGATGTTAGTCGTGCATGCCTTGCGTGCAGATGTGAGTCGTGCATGCGTTGCGTGCAGATGCGTGTTGAGCATGCGGGATTTAGCGACAATGATGCAGTGCATCTACACGCTTTAAACTTTTAATGAGGTTCAGTATGTTCTGGAGTCTTGTGGAGTAAACCTGCATTAGATTAGATTATACTTTGTTCATCCCACAGCGGGGAAATTTACTTATTAGAGCAGCAGCATTTTCTACAATAAGAGCAAAAACAAACAAATACACAAAACAAGCAAACAGCAGACAGTGAGCAGAAGATATGGCTGAATGAAAGTGACATAAAATAAAAGTTTCGTAAAGTGCGGTTGCAATGGTACAGAAAAACAATATTGCAGTGTAAGTGAGTGGCGTTAAATTAAATTGAATATGTAATTAAATTGTTTAGCAAAAGTAGGTAACCATAAATAATATTGAAAAAGTAAGTACCTGTCACTGAAAAAAATATATAAAAACAGATAGTGAAGATATCCAGAGTGTGTGGAGTAAATGAAACACAGGAACAGAAACTACAACAATATCAGGTAGTGCAGGTGTTGTAGAGTCTGACCGCGGCCGGGATGAATAACCTGCGGTACCTCTCCTTCTTACACTGTGTATCAGTCTGCTGTTGAAGGAGCTGCTCAGTGACCCCACAGTGACCGTCAGTCAGCTTAGCTAATATCCTTCTCCCCCCCACTTTCTCTACGGCACATGTGTCAAACTCAAGGCCCGCAGGCCAGATGTGGCCCGCCATGTCATTTTATGTGGCCTGCGAGACCTTAAAAGTTTTGAGTGTCTAAAAATAAATTAAGAGCGTGCTTTGACCAAAAACTATATTTCCCACAATGCCTTTTGACTACGCTAGCCGCGGCAGTGTCCATGCCAACGAGTGGAATTGAGATATAAATAATGATCCCAAAATGTCCAGAAAGAGAAAAGTTGATGCAGACGGAAGACTGTTTCAAGAAAGATGGGAAGGCAAATACTTGTTTGTGCTTCAAGGAGAAAGACCGGTATGTCTTTTGTGTTACGAGGCGGTGTCGGTTGTCAAAGCCTTCAAGAAAAGCAACAAATTGCCCAAGAATTAAAAGGCAAACTGCGGTCGCAGCAGAGTTTGTTCATGAAATGCACAGCCAAAAACGAGGCCGCGGTGAAAGCTAGCTTCATTGTGGCTGAAGAAATCGGCCACGCTTCCAAGTCTTTTTCAGAGGGAGCGTTTTTGAAGCAGTGCATGCTGAAGGTCTTTGAGCAGGTGTGTCCCGACCAGTTACAGACTTTTAAAAATGTCAGTTTATCAAGAAACACCATCGCCGACCGAGTTAAGGAACTAGCAGAAAATCTTACAACACAGCTGGCCGAGGAAACACGCAGCTACACAGCTTTTTCATTAGCTGTTGATGAAAGCACAGATAACACGGACACAGCGCAGTTATCAATTTTTATTAGAGGCGTAAAGTCGGACCTCTCTATCACTGAGGAGCTGTTGGATGTGGCTGCAATGCATGGGACCACGACGGGACAGGACATTTTTGATGCGGTGGAGAAGTCCGTAAGTAAAAATGCATTGCAGTGGGAAAACTTGGTAGGATTAACTACAGACGGTGCACCGGCAATGTAAAGAAAACATTGGGCTTGGTTGGACTAATGAAGGGGAAAATGCAAAAAATTGTCACACGCCTCTGATAACGTATTATTGCATTATCCATCAAGAAGCTTTGTGTGGGAAGGTGCTGGGGATGGAGGACATTGTGACCACAGTCATGAAAACAGTGAACTTCATTCGGGCGCGTGGCCTGAATCACCGTCAGTTCCAGCAGTTTTTGCTGGAGATGGGCTCGGAACACGGGGATGTGCTGTACCATACAGAAGTGCAGTGGCTGAGTAGGAGCAAAGTCCTCAAGCAATTTTTTTTGAGCTCAGGGAAGACATTGCAGATGTCCGACACGATCACGGCTTTCCAGCGTAAATTGGACTTATGGATGTGGCAAGTGAAACAGGACAATCTTGTCCACTTTCCTGTTTGTCAGAGCATGTCAGCCTCATTTCCCGAGACTTTTTCATGTGCTCAGTTGGCTACCAAACTGAGCTGGTTAAAGACTGAGTTTGATCCGTGCTTCTCTGACTTCAGAGCACAACAGTCTGGCTTTGACATCTTTGCCAATCCTTTCACCACCGATGTCTGCACTGCACCCCAACACCTTCAGATGGAGCTAATTGAGCTTCAAAGCGACAGTGGCCTGAGAGAAAAGTTCCAGGATGCTGCAATCCAGGACTTTTACCCCCTGGTTTGATGCCACAGCTTCGACTTCATGCTGCCCGTGTTCTGTCCATGTTTGGGAGCACCTATCTGTGCGAACAGTTTTTTTCCATAATGAATCTGAACAAAAACAAGCACAGATCACGCCTCACGGATGACAACCTCCATGCTGATCTACGCATTGCCTCAGCACAGGACCTAAAACCAGACATTGACACACTGGCAACGGGAAAACGGTGTCAGAGATCTGGTCAGAAAACACACAGGTAAGCATTTTTTTAAAAACTTAATTAAAATATAATAAAATGTAATTCAACCAAGAAGAAGAACAATTAAACTGTGTGCAATTTAATGATTGTGTTTGCATTTTTTTTTATAGTAGAGAGAGAATCTACTTGGTGTGTTCAAGGACAGGCAGCATCTCCTCATCAAAGACTAACCAAAAAACTTGACCAATATAGTTGTGAACTGAGTCAACCTTTATTTTGAAATTTTTAGTTGATTACATATTATTTATGTGTAGCTGCTGTTGTAATTATTTAATGTTTGCAGGTCTTATGTGTGTATGCAGACAAATTGTTGTCATCATACCATCATTTGGATGCCAGGCTGTGTGCAGCCTTTTTTTGTAAAATGCTACATGTGTCATACATGTTCTTAGCAGCTCAGTTTTATGTTATTTTTCTTTATTCACTTGGACAGTTTGACCCTTCATTAATGGAGTTATGTGGGTTTTCATAAGCTGACAAAATTTAAAAGGAGTTATGTTAGAGCAACAAGCAAACATGTTTTCTATGCAACTGTAATTGTCACTTGAATAAGTTATAATAAATAATGAGTTATTTAACATTAAGGAGTAGTTACATTTATTTTACATTACATTTGATTACATGTAGTTACATTTATAAGTTACATCTGGCCCTTTGAGGACAGCTATTATGTTGATGTGGCCCTCTGTGAAAATTTGTTTGACACCCCTGCTCTACGGGGTCAATTTCAATTTATTTATAGTATCAAATCACAACAAGAGTTATCTCAAGACACTTTACAGTTAGAGTAGGTCTAGACCACACTCCAGAATATACAAGGAACCCAACAGTTTCCTCCAGAGCAAGCAACAGTGCGACAGTGGCGAGGAAAAACTTCCTTTTAGGCAGAAACCTCGGTCAGACCCAGGCTCTTGGTAGGCGGTGTCTGACGGGCCGGTTGGGGTTAGAATGAAAAGTGCCAATAACAGTCCCAATAAGAATAGTAGTTGTTGGTAGTCCTTTGTAGTAGGCACAGCAGAGCGTAGCAGGAAGAACATGGCATCGCAGAGCGTGTTGCGGGACCATGGTGCTGCAACCATGATTTTGGAGCCTCCCTGATCCAAGGAAACATGCTGGGGGAAAAAGAACATAAGGACTCCGGGGAATGACTCCCCAGAGCTAGGTTAGTAACAAGCATTTCTGGGACATGGATGCACATAATTGGAAAGATAGAAAGATAGAGGAGAGAGGAGCCTGGTCAGGCTACAACTCTCCCCAAACCTTCCCTTGGTTAGGGTAGGGGGAGAGACACTTAGGGGTAAGGTCAGGAGGGTTAGGGTTAAGGTCAGGAAGGTCAAAGTGGGGGATAGGATACATACCCAGGTTAGGGTAGGGGGAGAGAAAGATAGGGTTAAGATCAAGACAGTCAAAGTGGGGGATGGGATACAAACCCTGGTTAGGGTAGGGGAGAGAAAATTAGGGTTAGAGTCAGGAAGGTTAGAGAGGGGGATGAGATACAAACCCTGGTTAGGGTAGGGCATATTATTATATATGCCCTAACTATAAGCTTTATCAAAAAGGATAGTCTTAAGCCTACTCTTAAATGTGGAGACGGTGTCTGCCTCCCGAACCCAGACTGGAACCTGGTTCCACAGGGGTCCAGAGGACAGTCCAGGACAGAGCTCGCTCTCCTGATTAGTCTATTGAGTCAGCTCCTGTCCCGGTCCGTGCTGCCCCCCCTCCAGCAGACCACAGCATAAAAGGATGGCAGAGGTCACCACAGAGTCATAAAAGGTCCTGAGGAGAGTCCTGCACACTCTGAAGGACCTGAGTCTCCTCAGCAGATGGAATCTGTAGCTCTCCACTACCTCAATGTCCGATCCCTGGATGCTCACCGGTGAGAAATGGGATGTTTTCCTCCTAAAGTCGACAATCATCTCCTTAGTCTTGCTGGTGTTGAGCTGAAGCTGGTTGAGCTCACACTAGCTGACAAAGTCCCTGATAATCGACCTGTATTCCAGATTGTTCCCCTCAGAAACACAACCAACAACGGCTGTGTCATCGGAGAACTTCTGGATGTGGCAGTGGGTGGTGTTGTGCGAGAAGTCTGAGGTGTAGAGGGTGAAAAGGAAGGGGGAGAGCACCGTACCCTGAGGGGCACCTGTGCTGCAGTGCACCACATCAGACACACAGTGATGGAACCTCACATACTGTGGTCTGTTGGTGAAGTAGTCCGTAGTCCATGCAGCCAGGTGTTTGTCCCATGCAGCCAGGTGTTGGTCCACTCCGGCACTCTCCATCTTCACTCTGAGCAGCGAAGGCTTAAAAGCACTGGAGAAGTCAAAAAACATGACTCTCACAATGCTCCCGCTGTCCTCCAGGTGGAGCAGCGATGTGTGCAGCAGGTAGATTGCTGCGTCAACCAGGCTGGTAAACAAACTGCAGGGGGTCCAGCTGTGTGCCCACCAGGAGTCAAAGGTGACGCAGGATGATCCTCTCCATAGTCTTCATCAGATGAGAAGTCAAGGCAACAGGCCTGAAGTGGTTTGGCTCCTTGGGGTGGGGCGACTTCCGTACCGGGACCACACAGGAAGTCTTCCACAGGGCTGGGACCTTCTCCAGACTCAGGCTCAGGTTGAATAAGTGCCTGAACACACCACAGAGCTGGTCAGCACAGTCCCTGAGGAGACTTGGGCTGATGCCTTCCTTTCCTTGATCTTCTTCAGTTGACTTCTCACCTGATCATCTGTAATGGAGAAAGGGGTGGGGGGTGACAGGGGTGTGGGGGTGGTGGGAGGTGAGAGTCTCAGGGAGGGGGAGAGGTGGTTGGTAAACTGTCGAGCGGGGCGCGGGGGAAGGAGTGGGCTGGTGGGCTTGTTGTTGTTGAGGGTCGCTGAAGGTGACAGGCTGAGGAGGGGAGGGGGGGAGGGGGAGTAGGCCAGGGGAGGTGTGAAAGAGGAGGCAGGGGGGTGTGAAGAGGGGGGCGAGGAGGCAGAGTCAAATCTGTTAAAGAACAGATTCAGCTCATCTGCCCAGTCCTTGTCTCCACTGGCTTGGTTTCTCCCCACACCTTTGCCGTGGCCTGAGATGTTTTGCAGCCCTCTCCAGACGTCCCTGGCGTTGTTCTTTTGCAGACTCTTTTCCTCCCGTAGATGACCTCCCCCTCCTGATCCTGAACCGGAGTTCTTTCTGGACTCTCTGTACCCTGATGCAAAGACCCTCTTTTTTTCATTCAGCAGGGCCTTAATCTCAGAGGTCACCTAGGGTTTGTTGTTGGGAAAACACTGGACCAACTTGGAGGGCACAGTGTTCTCCACACAGAAGTTGATATAGTCTGTGATGCATTGGCTCATGCTATCAAGGTTGGTGCCGTGGGGGCTGCAGAGTGTTTCCCAGTCTGTAATTTCAAAGCAGTCTCTGAGCCTATCACTGACCTCCTCAGACCACTGCTTAACAAACCTCTTCACAGGTAGTTGATTGGTCACCACAGGGGAGTAGTCTGTGACCAGATGGACGAGATTGTGATCAGAGCGGCCAAGGGGGGGGGAGGGGGGATGAGGTGTATGCATCTTTGATCTTAGCATACAATAAGTCCAGAGTTGTGACGCCTGGTGTGGCAATTAACATACTGGGTGAAGGTGGGGAGAGTAGAGGACAGGGAAGCATGATTGAAGTCCCCGGAGATGAGGAGAAGGGAATGGGGGTGCTGGTTTTGAAGTTGAGACACGACAGTGTGAATCTGATCTGTAGCTGCAGCAGCGACCGCCGAGGGGGGGGGATGTACACGGTCACAGCAATAACCTGTGAAAACTCCCTCGGGAGGTAGTATGGCCGCATGCTAACCGCTAACAGCTCCAAGTCTCTGGTACAGAGTTGATCCTTCACACTGATGTGTCCCGGGTGGCCCTACCTATTGTTCACAAACACAGCGATCCCCCCTTCCTTCTTCTTACCGCTCTCCGTTGCTTTCCTGTCCGCTCGCAAAAAGTTTGAAACCATGCAGGGTGACGTGTGTGTCGGGAGAAAGATCTCACAGCCACGTCTCGGTGAAACACATGAGGCTGCATTCCCGGTACTCCCTCTGCAGTCGGGTCAGCGCCGTCAGCTCCTCCATCTTGTTGGAGAGAGATCTAACGTCCCCATGATGACAGACGGTAAACATGGTTTATACCGTCTTTTCCGCTCCCTGCGCTTCATACCCGCTCTGCTCTGGGGGGGGGGTGGCGCAGGGCTAACAGCTGTTCCCGGGTGTAGAACAATGGGGCCGTCATTGATGGGGGGCTTTGCTGGATGAGTTTCCCATAGACGTGCCAAAAAATTCAAAAAACAGCAAGAGACAAGCTACAAATGTAACAATATGAACATCCATAGCGGCCACTTGCTTAAAGTGTCAATAGTGACAAAAGAAAAAATAGCAAAGACAAAACATTTGCATGTGTTAGGGTCACAGTCAGTATTTACTATACGCTATATAAAGTACATGAACGTTAGCAACCATGATTACACACCAAAATATGTCTGCTGTGTACTGTTTGTGTTTCAGAGCATTAACGCTTTGCAAAACCGCCGCCGCAGACCGTCTGGTGGGCGTTCGATGTCAGACTGGTGAAATCTCTGGTTCTGACCTGCTGGGCTTCGTATAATCTTTATGAGAGTCATGGAGAGGCTTATGACAACGACTGGAATGCATCTGGGCCAGCTGAGCCGTGGGGGACAACGACTGGGATGCATCTGCGACAGCAGAGCCATGGGGGACAACGACTGGGATGCATCTGGGACAGCAGAGCCGTGGGGGACACTGTCACAGAGTGCAGAGGAAGAAGACCGGGATGGACGGGAGGGTTTGATGCGCTACTTGAAAAGCTAAATAAAAACTTTTCTTTGATATATTGTCTTGTTTTTTTAAAGTAACTGTGCAATATTGTAAACAACATGCAAAAGCCCCTAATATATAGCCCTTAATATTGAACAGTGAGAATCGTGCAGAGAGTAGATAATCTGTCGGTGTCTGGCTAGAATTTTTTAAATGTCACGTTTGTTCCGGACACACACTCTGCACTCTTGTTTGCTAAAAACGCAGCAATCCGACCAACCAGCAGTCTGCAGGTTTCCACGTCACCTTTTGGTATCGCCTCAGCTCGCTTGGAACCTCGACTGAAGTAGTACTAAAAAAAGTACCTGGTAGCAGGTCCCAGGGACTTTTTTTCGTAATGGAAAACCAAAAAAGGCGAGTAGAGGCGAGTCGAGTAGATACCACGCAGTGGAAAACCGCCATTAGCTGTCGCCTTCTGCTCCCTGTGTTTGTTCTGGACTGTGTTGAATAAAGTTTAGGAATTGCAGAATAGGCCTGCTGAGGGCCCCAGGAACTAAAGACACACACTTAGAACCATAGTTGATGTGAACCCTTCAAACCATAACCGAATAGCACACAAATTATGCCTGCTGACACTTTGGCTGCCTTTCCTTTCACAAAAGGCACTCAAAAAGGCAATTAAGAGGTGGTATCCACAGTCACCCCACAGCCAGCTAGCAGCCATCCACTATCATTACAGCCCCAGGGACACATCCACAGTCAGCCCCCAGCCAGCTAGCAGCCATCCACTATCATTAAAGCCCCAGAGACACAGTTACTCCCAGCCAGCTAGCAGCCATCCCGGTCAGCACTTAACTCCGGTGCTAAGGACACTAACGGCAGTTTTCTGAACCGATAGGAAACAGACCCAGGCCCCCGAGACAAACAGTGGCCGCTCGTAAAGTTACACCTCCGTTAGCGTTACCGGTGACCCCCCTTTCACTTTTAGCTGTCTTTACAGTTAGCTAAATTTACCAGACAAAACAGGGGTAAGGCACCAAAAGGACTACTAGTAATTTAAAGATGTGGTAGCACTGGATCTGGACGAGAAGGATAACTCTGGGAGTTGGAAAGGGGGTGGGGGGGGTCGCGATTCTGCCTTCTGCCACCGTGACAGAGGTTGGTGGAGCTGAGTGCCACAATTTTGGTTTGTTTTTCCATATCGTTACAGCCCTAGCAACTATTGATTCTTAAACTCAGGCTGAAGCTGATGTATTTATCACTGTGTCAGACTAGATATTTATTCAGCTTGAGTATTATAAAAACTAAACTATACAAACCATGAACCATGATTTATTTATTTTTCATGTCCTGAAGCCAGAAAACAGAAGCTAGCTTGTCATCAACAAAAACAAAGATTTAATGGATTGAACGGCAAATTAACGTGAACATGCATTAACACTATCACCCTCAAGCCTGCATTGCTATATACTCCATCTTACTTGCTCTAACCATCTGTTGTAGCTATTAAACAGAGTGATCCATGTTGTGCTCATATTTAACACTGACCATCTTAAGGTTTTCAAACTGAGGCACGCCTACGGGTGTGTGGGACAGATGAAGAAGGGGCACAGAGGGAGAGACATGAGGGCAAGATACCATAGCAATGCAGTCAGCAGTAGCAGCAGTGGTTGTGACACACTCACCTTGCGTGGCAGCTGGACCCTCACGATATTGCTGGCTATCACACAAAAACCTATCTTGTCAGGTTCAAGTAATCTGTGTCCAGTGGGGAGCAACAGACAGTTACAGGCGTGGTTTAGGTGTGTGTGTGAGTGTGACGGCTGTGACTGTTCTTTCAAAACAACAATGGCAGATGTTTCACCCAACCACCTGCCAGGTATTTACTGAAGGTGCTTGCATTTTCTAAAGTCATTTCCAACGACAGCTTTTCAGATGGTTCTGACTCATCAGGTTAGTGACACGGCGATCGGTGTAACAATCTGTGGAGTAGGACGCAACTTTTTTAGCTCCTGCAATTAGCTTTATATTAAGTTCATTGGAACATTGGATCTGCTCTCATCACTTTGGAAAGAGATGGCGGCTATTTTCAAAACTGAGAACCAAGCTTCCCTAAGTGAAAATTTTATGTCAATCAAGACGGAGCTACAGGCAGTTAAATCCAAAGTGACAGCTACCATTTTAAAGTGGAACACCTGTCTGCCGAGTTGCTTAGAGTGGACAATAAACATGAGGAACTGGAGGCCAGATTGTGCCGCAACAATATAAGGATCGTAGATGTTCCTGAAGACTCAACCTGCTCTTCCATGACGTCGACTGTTTCCTCTCTGCCCAAAGAGGCTTTTCAGCTGGATAAAGAGCCCTTCTTGGACCACGCTCACCGTACCCTGCAGGCAAAGCTCAAACCTAGGGAACGCCCACATCCCATAATCGCCCTACTGCCTTGTATATCATACGGACTGTTTGAACATTCTGCTGCGAGCTAGAACCCAATAGAGAATAAAGGTAGGCAACATGGACATATCTACCCTGACCAAACTGCAAAGACCTCCCATGCTGCCTTCAATGACGTCTGCCGCCATCTCCATAAGATACCAGGGGTTACATTATTAACTACTATAAATTATAGTTTTGTCACTTTTTGATGTTTTTATAAATTTATTCTGCACCTTTTGACAATTTTATTACATGATAAATTTAACTCTTATAGCATCTTCAATCGATGATTTTATCATGATTAATCAAAATGAGGCTGACCCTATATCCCCTTTCTGTGGGAATTACTTCAAGCATAATTACTAGGGATGAGCAGAGTACTCTCAGATCTGCATTGACTTTAATAAAGCCAGCTGACGGTTAAAAAAATAAAATGAAAATCTCTGACGGCAGACGCAACGGGAGTCACATTTAAACCAAGCAGCATGTCTGAATCCCCACGTTCACCAGAAATCTACTGGTTACTATGTAAGTACTACAAACCGAAGTTAAAAACAAACCTGAAGCTGAAGAAACCCTAAACGTTAACGGAAAAGACCCGCGGACCTGATTGACTGAGAGAGAGAAAGGGCGAGAGGGAGCGCTGTTGTTCTGTGTGTGTGTGCGTGTGTGTGTGTGGGGTTGGGGGGGGGGCACTGTAACTATCACAGAACGCAATGCATCAGCTGAGGAGTTGTATTCAATCAGAGTACAAATATTGACTCGTATCGGCAAAAGTGGTTTATCCGTACTGGATACTCGTTTCAGCCGAGTACTCGGCTCATCCCTAGTAAACAGATACAGATAATGCTGTATTCGCTCATCCCTAATAATTACGGGGTAAAGTAATTCCTACTCTACGCATTTAAATAAAACTCGTATAGCCAAACTTTAAGAGTTTTCAACTAGATTGGACAAATTAGAGCCCCTAGCTTGCTCAAAGACCGTGTTGATTTACAAACTGAGTTGGATCTCATTACGACTACTGAGGCAGAGCGCTTACTTTTTGCGCTCGCATTCCACAGCACAACAATAAGGCAGGCCGGCTCCTAGCCCATCAGCTGCCTCGCCAAGCTGGCTCACCAATGATTCTTTGAATCAAGGATCCCTCTGGCACACTACATACTGACCCTAATACCATTAACTCAGTATTCTGTTCATTCTATTCTTCTCTGCGTAAGTCTGATTCATCACGCTTTGGACTTGCCCACATGCTGCCAAAGATCTTGATCTGCCACTAACACTTGATGAAATCAACTTTGCTATAAACAACATGCAAAACAATAAAGCTCCTGTCCCCGACAGGTTCCCAATGGAATTTTTTTTAAATATTTTGATCTAACTTGGCCCCAATACTGCTTTCTGTATAAGGAATCTCTGCAGAATGTTTTTTTCCCTCCCACGTTAAGACAAGCCTCCATGTTGACATTAGTTGCTTCATGTACATTTATAAAACTTTGTTTTGTTTATCTTTTCATATAGCTACAATATGAAACATAACAGCTTATGTTTAAATAACGGCCATGCTGATTCCAGCAGACAGCATTGTCAAGGCAGTTTGGGCTTTAGATATATTTTACACAGCGGCCACCGTTAATGATGAATTGTGTTTGGCTATGAACGTGCACACACGTATTGTTTTTCATAAACACGGTCGGTCAGCGAAGGCACAGTCGCAGTGGTCAATGCTAACGTACTTGTATTACAGAGTGCACGGAACAAAGCTTTGGGACTAGCATCTAATGACTAGCATCTAAAGACTAGCACTTCCTTACCGCTGCTGCAGTACAGTGAGAATCAGTGAGAGGCCTATACACTGTATTTCTCACACACACACACCATCTGGTCACCCTAAATGCCCTCTGGACAAACCTCTATGCTTTCTTCTCTCTCTTTCTCTCTCTCTCTCTTTCACGCACACCCTTTCAAGATTGAAGATGCTTTACAATTGCTTTACAATTGCTTTACATGTTATATGATAATTGATATGATATAGTTTAAGGTGTCTTCTAAATGTTCTCTTCAGAACAGTGTTCATCTAAGAGACCACAGTGTGTGCATGCTTAAGATGCTTTATAGTTCATGTTACAATACATTCACATGACTAAGGTTTAGGTGTTTTATGTATTCCAAAATTCAGGGTTCATCTAACCAATTAGAATGTTACAATTTTAAAATCACAATTTTACAATCACAATGTATGCGTTATAGTGTGGCTATTTGTGGTTAAAGTTGTTACAGTTGACTGTTCATCTGGTTATGGTAAGAAACCAAACAGACAACTATTTGTTTTAACTAATGATTTGTTAAATGGTGTGCTTCAGAAGGTTTTAAATACATGTCTTCTGTTTTTCTACATGGACGTCGCGTCATTGTTATTTCACACAACACCCAGTCATTTCCACCACCTCATACTGTTGTACATACTGTAATATTTACAAAATTCTAATCACTCATTACAAACGTCTGCATAGTTTATGGGATAATGTTCCACTTAATGGAACTTATTTCCTGAAATGTATCTAACCAATCTATATACGGTTAAGAAATGATATGTATCATACTATTTTTAACCAAATATTTACATGTGATGGAAATGACATTTGTTCAATGCGGGTTAGAAAGTATGTCAAAAAACAATTGGTCAAATCGGTGTTGTGAGCAAATGAATTGCATTCTTGCTTTTGTAAATATTTCACGCTCATCCTCTATGTGTATCACTGTGTCATACTCTGAGATTTGGGGTTCATGACACCCTCCAGGACCGTTATCAATTCGAAGTGTAACACAGGCTGGTGCAGCAACTGCGGCTTGATGACGACAAGTTCCAGCGGCACTTCAGGCTGGACATGAAGCAGTTTGAGTTTGAGCTGTCAAAAGCGGGACTGCTCATCATGATGGATAGCACCAATTACTGCCATGCAATATGTTATCCTGAGCGTCTGGCTATTAACCGCAGCACAAACGAGCACTTTATGAACGTAAATACAAGCTGGACAATTATCTTATTAACTTCCATTGTTGCTTGTTTCTCTGCAGCGATCTCGTTTCATACTGCATCAATGTCAAAGGAAAATCTTTCCTCAATAGTTTATATTGTATCCGATACTCAGCTCAAAATTAAAAACATGACGTGTTTTGGAGGTATACGCTTCTGAGCTGAAAATGTCCCGGATTTTGTCTGAGAAATCAGGTCACCTTACTTTTAGCACAACAGCTGTCTAACACAACAGCTTTCTAGCACATTAGTTTCTAATACAACAATCTCTAACACAATAGTTTCTAATACACCAATCTCTAACACAATCGTTTCTAACCGGACCGCATGGCAGACTGATCTGAACATTCAGCCGCCCAGACTGATGAATCCAAGTGCTTTTTGAACTCTTAAGGGGTTGATTGAAGGACGTTGATTGGCAGGATCCACAGCAGCCGCGCCAATCAACACCAAGGCCTGGAACAGGGAAGTGGGCAAAGCCATCACACAGGCCAATCCTCTCCGGGCAACCACAGACAGATTTACATACTTAAACACAAAACCCTCCCCCTTAAAATGCAAGCCATATGACTTGTTATCTTAACATGCACAGAACACATATAGTAGCTACATCAGCATCATAACCTAGATAGAGCATCAGCTACTACATTGTCAGAGCCTTTCTTATGATGTATCTTTAGGTTGTAATCCTGCACAAGCAGAGCCTACTGCATGAGTCGCTGGTTGTGGTTGAACATGCGAGACAGAAAGACAAGGGGATTATGATCAGAGTACACAATGGAATGAACATAGACTTAGTGGAACGAACATAGACTTCAAAATGCTGAAGAGATAACAACAGAGCAAGGGTTTCCTTTTCAATGGTGGAATAGTTGGCTTGGTGTCTGTTGAACTTACGTGAGTAATATGGTACAGGATGATCAACTCCATCCATCCAACAGAACAGCCCCATCACCCACCGCGCTGTCGTCCACCTCAAGTTTAAATGGCCTGGAAAAGTCAGGTGCAGCAAGCACAGAAGAATGACCAAGCAACGCTTTAATTCTATCGAATGCAACCTCACATTCCTGAGTCCACTTGAAGTCTACTTTAGGACTTCTTAGACTGGTTAGAGGATGAGCAACACTGGATAAGTTACGACAGTAACTCCTGTAATAATCAGCCATCCCTAAGAACTGTTGCAACGCTTTACGTGTTTTGGGGATGGGGCAATCTCTAATAGCGGCAACTTTAGCCTAAACAGGTCGCACCTGACCCTGTCCCACCTGCTGTCCAAGATACGTAACAGTAGCTCTCCCAAATTCACATTTAGCCAAATTTAGGGTCAGCGTGGCGCGGGCCAAACGTGCGAAGACCTTTTCCAACACGCTCATGTGTTTTTCCCATGTCTCTGCATAAATCCATAAATCATCCAAATAGGCATTACATACACAGTGTCAACTAACCTCTGAAAAGTAGCAGGTGCATTGCACATACCAAATGCCATAACCCTGTATTGACAAAAAGTATCGAAGGAGTAACGAAGGCGGAAATTTCAGCGGCACGGTCCGTTAAAGGTACCTGCCAGTAACCCTTTAATAAATCTAATTTACTAATGAACTTGGCAGCGCCCAAATTGTCAATACAGTCCTCCATACGCGGAAGGGGATACAAATCTTTTACAGTAACGGCGTTTACTTTATGGAAATATGTAATGAACCTTGGAGTCCCATCGGGCTTAGCTTCCACCAAACAAGGGGAACTCCAAGAGCTAGCGCTTACAGTGGCTAATCCGTTTTTAAGGAGATACTATACCTCCTGTTTCATCAATTCTTGCTTGAACGGGTTAACGCGATAGGCATGCTGCTTAATCGGACGAGCAGCTTGCACGTCTATGTCATGTTTAAGCACTGTAGTGCAGGACGGAACGTCATTAAACAAACACTGGTATCGGCTAACTAAATTCTCCATATCCTCTTGTTGTGCTGCAGTTAAATGTCTTAATGCTGCAGTTAACCCTTGTGTTGTCCTTTGGGTCCCGGGGACCCGTGCAGTTTTACCCATAGTGTTGTCCTTTGGGTCCCTGGGACCCGACTCGGTCAGATTCTGCCCCCCGGGGTCTCAGAGACCCGACAGCGTTCTGCCCCGACAGCATTCTGCCCCCCGGGGTCTCAGAGACCCGACAGCGTTTTCTGCCCGACAGCATTCTGCCCCCCGGGGTCTCAGAGACCCGACAGCGTTTTGCCCCGACAGCATTCTGCCCCCGGGGTCTCAGAGACCCGACAGCATTTTTGCCCAGAGACAGCATTCTGCCCCCCGGGGTCTCTGAGACCCGACAGCGTTTTGCCCCGACAGCATTCTGCCCCGGGGTCTCAGAGACCCGACAGCATTCTTCTGCCCCCGGGGTCTCAGAGACCCGACAGCATTCTGCCCCGACAGCATTCTGCCCCGGGGTCTCAGAGACCCGACAGCATTCTGCCCCCGGGGTCTCAGAGACCCGACAGCATTCTGCCCCCCCTCGACAGCATTCTTCCCCGGGGTCTCAGAGACCCGACAGCGTTCTGCCCCGGGGTCTCAGAGACCCGACAGCATTCTTCTGCCCCGGGGTCTCAGAGACCCGACAGCATTCTTCTGCCCCCCGGGGTCTCAGAGACCCGTGGCAGAATGCTGTCGGGTCCCTGGGACCCGAGGCACTGTATTGCCGGGTCCCTGGGACCCGACAGCATTCTGCCCCCCCCGGGGTCTCAGAGACCCGACAGCATTCTTCTGCCCCCCGGGGTCTCAGAGACCCGTGGCAGAATGCTGTCGGGTCCCTGGGACCCGAGGCACTGTATTGCCTGGTCCTTGGGACCCGAGGCATCGTATTGCCGACCCGTGGCACATTCAATCGATCGTAATAGTTCTGCTAGCCTCGCATTGTCCCACCTTTGAGTCCCTGGAATTCTGACCAGTGGCTTGTAGTTGTAGTAAAAAACAGGAAAGGCAAAGGCGAGTGGAAAGGGAGGTTAAAAAAAAAACAAACAAACAAAGGCTTGATATTGGTCTACTTATTATTTCTATTAGACACACATACATACAACACACACACAGTATACACTGTAGACACATTTGTCTTCTTGTTGTTGTCATTTTCTTTTTTACGTCATCTTGTTTCGGACCTGTGCACTTTTTGCACGTGGCCTCGGCAGAGCCTGGGGGAGGGCAACGGCAGTATGGCCCGTCGTTTGACTCTGGAGTTGAAGCTGCATCGGATTATTGTGGGCGCCGCCGCCGCCCGCAATGCCCCCGCTGAGGCCAAGGTACAGCAGGGAGAAAAAGTACAAGAGGCCCGCCAGGAACACAAACACAACGACGGTGACCGGGCTGGCAGCGGGTGTGCGTCGCAAGAGGACCAACACATGCACGACCACAGCAGAGAAAAAGACTACCGCTGCTGCTACGACGACGACAACAAAGACGATGACCAAGGCCAAGACAAAGGAGGAGAACAAGTAAATGAAGAAGAAGAAGAAGAAGACGACGAAGAAGACGAAGAAGAGGGTGGACATGTAAGGGCCGAAGAAGAAAAAGAAGAAGAAGAAGAAGAAGACGAAGAAGTAGATGTAGAAGAAGATGAAGAAGAAGAAGTAGAAGAAGTAGATGCAGAAGAAGACGAAGAAGAAGAAGAAGAAGAAGAAGAAGAAGAAGAAGAGGGTAGTGAAGACGAGGGGCCAGAGGAGGACGAGCAGGATGAGGAAACGTTTGTGTCAAAAGATGGCAAAATCAAATGGTCCTCGAAAACATGTCATCCCAGGTGCCTTAGACCGCATCGCCACGCCACCGAAAAGGACAAACCCGACCGAGAAGAGCACACGACACACGCTGCTGCTGCTGCTGATGCTGCGGGACCCACAGACTATGCCGCGGAACACGTCCACGACATAGTCTCTGCGTTTGGCCTGTTTGTCACGCGGCAAATTGAAGACATGGTTGTGGCCGCCACGAACCTTGAGGGTCAAAGGAGATATACCACAGCCGTGGAAAGCAAGTGGAAAGCGATGGACGTCACGGACCTGCGAGCCTACCTCGGGCTGCTGCTCCTCGCGGGCGTGTACCGGTCCCGCAACGAGGCCTTGGAGAGCCTGTGGCACGAGGAGAGCGGCAGGGCCATTTTCCGCGCCCACGATGCCAATCAAGCAGTTCCCGCGCGTACTCTAGACTGTTGCGATTCGGCGACGACCGCGAAGTCGAGAGCTGCCCGACGAGCCTCGGACAAACTGGCGGCCGTACGAGAGGTGTGGGGGCAGTGGGACGCGGCAGCTGCCTCGCCTCTACAACCCAGGCGCCGACGTGACGGTGGACGAACAGCTGGTGCCCTTTCGAGGTGTTGTATTTGTTGCTTTGTTGTTGTATTTGTTGTTGTTGTTGTTGTTGTTGTTGTACCATTGCCGTACAATTGTCTTTGTGTGTGTGTGTGTGTGTTAATTTCTTTTTTTTTTCACCCTCCATCTCGTTCCATCATGTTCCATCTTCTTGTTGTGACACGCTACTTCCACAAGGTCGATGTGCCTTTCGCCAGTACATGCCAAGCAAGCCCGCCCGGTACGGACTCAAGTCGTGGGTGGCCTGCAACGCCGGCTCCAGCTACGCGTGGCACATGCAACTCTATACGGGCAAGTCTGTCAGCGGCACGCCCGAGAGGAATCTGGGCGCCCGCATGGTGCTGGACGTGACCGAGGGCCTGAGGGGCCCGCTGTAGCGTGACGTGCGACAACTTTTTCACCTCCTACGCGCTGGCCCAGCGGCTGCTCGTTGAGCGGCGCCTCACCGTGGTGGGCACGATGCGCAAAAACAAGCCCGAGCTGCCGCCGGCGTTGCTCGCCACAAAGGGCCGTGCGGTCTTCTCGTCCAAGTTTGCCTTCACGCCCGTCGCCACTCTGGTGTCCTACGTGCCCAAGAGGCACAGGAACGTGGTGCTGCTGAGCACGCTGCACACGGGGGATGCGCGTGTCGGCGCCAGCAGGCAAGCAAAACCCGACATCATCCTCCACTACAACCACACCAAGGGCGGCGTGGACACCCTGGACAAGCTTGTGGGCACGTATAGCTGCCGCAGGAAGAGTGCACGCTGGCCCTCGCCCCTGTTCCACAACATCCTCGACGTGTCCACCTACAACACCTTTGTGCTGTGGCGACAGCTCAGGCCCGAGTGGATGCGCGGCAAGCTCAACAAGAGGAGGGGCGTTCCTCGAGCAGTTGGGAAGGGCGCTTGTGAACCGCTCATCGAGACGCCGGCGTCTGCCTGCCCCGCACGGGCGGCCACCGCCGCGCTTGTCAAAAGCCATCGTCACAGGGAGGTGTGGCGGCGGCGGCGGCTGCGGTGGCACAGTCACAAGGGGCCTGGAGGAGGACGGGGATTCTGAACCGGCCACACCGAGGGTGCAGAGCAAAAGGAAGCGGTTTGCATGAAAAATAAAAAGGGGGGGGGTCTCTGAGGACCCAAAGGATGAGGCTACGATGGCAATTGACATGGAATGAAAGCGGTGTCTCGGCACCCCAAAGCAGAACGGCAGGCTAGTACAAAAGGTCACATAAGCTACACATGTCCCTGTGACACTAAGGACAATACAAGGGATAAGGCGCTGCTACTTCTTTGCTGGACGCAGAGATGACAAGGAAACTGTATAGAGGACGCAACTTTTTTTTTGGAAGCCACATCTTTATTTAGAACTGAAATAAACAATCTTACACTGTTCAACAATTCATGTAGGAGTTCAAAATACTTGCAGTTTGACCACATCATGAAGAAATATAATATTCTGGATGATGCAAATTTACAGAAGAGGACAAGGCCGTGGCAAGTCTCACTGAAGACAGAGGTAAGAAAATTGAGAATTAATTACAGAAAACAAAAATAGAAACATGGAAAAGCGTGAAAGTATTTATAAGTGTAGCAACAGGCTAAACAAATCAATTTTGAATCAATTTTGGACAAAACAAGTCAACGAACTCTTAAAAATTCAGAAGTTTTATTTGTAGAAAAAAAAAAGAGCAAAAAGTAATTCAACTCCTTGATTCTAAGGTGAATGTAGTTGAACTCCTAGCAAACTACTGCAAAATGGATATGTGTACTAATAATTTGATTACATGTAGTTCAGTATTCCTCAACCCCAAGCTGTTTATTCAACAGTTTTGAGAACCTTCAGGTTTTCCGTCTAGAAATAGCTTGTTTTCACCCTCTGTGCTTGCTTACGGCCATACCACCCTGAACACGCCCGATGTCTGGTCTCGGAAGCTAAGCTGGGTAGGGCTGGGTCAGTACTTGGATGGGAGACTGCTTGGGAATCCCCAGTGCTGTAAGCTTTTTCATTAGCATAAGGCGCTGCTACTTCTTTGCTGGACGCAGAGATGACAAGGAAACTGTATAGAGGACGCAACTTTTTTTTTTGGAAGCCACATCTTTATTCAGAACTGAAATAAACAATCTTACACTTTTCAACAATTCATGTAGTAGTTCAAAATACTTGCAGTTTGACCACATCATGAAGAAATATAATATTCTGGATGATGCAAATTTACAGAAGAGGACAAGGCCCGCAAGTCTCACTGAAGACATAGGTAAGAATATTGAGAATTAATTACAGAAAACAAAAATAGAAACATGGAAATACGTGAAAGTATTTATAAGTGTAGCAACAGGCTAAACAAATGAATCAATTTTGGACAAAACAAGTCAACGAACTCTTAAAAATTCAGAAGTTTTATTTGTAGTGCAAAAAAGAGCAAAAAGTAATTCAACTCCTTGATTCTAAGGTGAATGTAGTTGAACTCCTAGCAAACTACTGCAAAATGGATATGTGTACTAATAATTTGATTACATGTAGTTCAGTATTCCTCAACCCCAAGCTGTTTATTCAACAGTTTTGAGAACCTTCAGGTTTCCCGTCTAGAAATAGCTTGTTTTCACCCTCTGTGCTTGCTTACGGCCATACCACCCTGAACACGCCCGATCTCGTCTGATCTCGGAAGCTAAGCTGGGTAGGGCTGGGTCAGTACTTGGATGGGAGACTGCTTGGGAATCCCCAGTGCTGTAAGCTTTTTCATTAGCATAAGGCGCTGCTACTTCTTTGCTGGACGCAGAGATGACAAGGAAACTGTATAGAGGACGCAACTTTTTTTTTTGGAAGCCACATCTTTATTCAGAACTGAAATAAACAATCTTACACTTTTCAACAATTCATGTAGTAGTTCAAAATACTTGCAGTTTGACCACATCATGAAGAAATATAATATTCTGGATGATGCAAATTTACAGAAGAGGACAAGGCCCGCAAGTCTCACTGAAGACATAGGTAAGAATATTGAGAATTAATTACAGAAAACAAAAATAGAAACATGGAAATACGTGAAAGTATTTATAAGTGTAGCAACAGGCTAAACAAATGAATCAATTTTGGACAAAACAAGTCAACGAACTCTTAAAAATTCAGAAGTTTTATTTGTAGTGCAAAAAAGAGCAAAAAGTAATTCAACTCCTTGATTCTAAGGTGAATGTAGTTGAACTCCTAGCAAACTACTGCAAAATGGATATGTGTACTAATAATTTGATTACATGTAGTTCAGTATTCCTCAACCCCAAGCTGTTTATTCAACAGTTTTGAGAACCTTCAGGTTTCCCGTCTAGAAATAGCTTGTTTTCACCCTCTGTGCTTGCAACGGCCATACCACCCTGAACACGCCCAATTTCTGATCTCGGAAGCTAACAAGGGCTGGGTCAACTTGGATGGGAGACTGCTTGGGAATCCCCAGTGCTGTAAGCTTTTTCATTAGCATAAGGCGCAAAACTACTTCTTTGCAACCAGAGATGACAAGGAAACTGTATAGATTCCTAGTAAGTTTTTTTTTGGAAGCCACATCTTTATTCAGAACTGAAATAAACAATCTTACACTTTTCAACAATTCATGTAGTAGTTCAAAATACTTGCAGTTTGACCACATCATGAAGAAATATAATATTCTGGATGATGCAAATTTACAGAAGAGGACAAGGCCCGCAAGTCTCACTGAAGACATAGGTAAGAATATTGAGAATTAATTACAGAAAACAAAAATAGAAACATGGAAATACGTGAAAGTATTTATAAGTGTAGCAACAGGCTAAACAAAAATCAATTTTGGACAAAACAAGTCAACGAACTCTTAAAAAATTCAGAAGTTTTATTTGTAGTGCAAAAAAGAGCAAAAAGTAATTCAACTCCTTGATTCTAAGGTGAATGTAGTTGAACTCCTAGCAAACTACTGCAAAATGGATATGTGTAATAATAATTTGATTACATGTAGTTCAATTCCTCAACCCCAAGCTGTTTATTCAACAGTTTTGAGAACCTTCAGGTTTTCACGTCTAGAAATAGCTTGTTTTCACCCTCTGTGCTTGCTTACGGCCATACCACCCTGAACACGCCCGATCTCGTCTGATCCCGGAAGCTAAGCTGGGTGGTGCTGGGTCAGTACTTGGATGGGAGACTGCCTGGGAATCCCCAGTGCTGTAAGCTTTTTTCATTAGCATAAGGCGCTGCTCATTCTTTGCTGGACAGAGATGACATGACAAGGAAACTGTATAGAGGACGCAACTTTTTTTTTGGAAGCCACATCTTTATTCAGAACTGAAATAAACAATCTTACACTTTTCAACAATTCATGTAGTAGTTCAAAATACTTGCAGTTTGACCACATCATGAAGAAATATAATATTCTGGATGATGCAAATTTACAGAAGAGGACAAGGCCCGCAAGTCTCACTGAAGACATAGGTAAGAATATTGAGAATTAATTACAGAAAACAAAAATAGAAACATGGAAATACGTGAAAGTATTTATAAGTGTAGCAACAGGCTAAACAAATGAATAAATTTTGGACAAAACAAGTCAACGAACTCTTAAAAATTCAGAAGTTTTATTTGTAGTGCAAAAAAGCAAAAAAGTAATTCAACTCCTTGATTCTAAGGTGAAGGTAGTTGAACTCCTAGCAAACTACTGCAAAATGGATATGTGTACTAATAATTTGATTACATGTAGTTCAGTATTCCTCAACCCCAAGCTGTTTATTCAACAGTTTTGAGAACCTTCAGGTTTTCCCGTCTAGAAATAGCTTGTTTTCACCCTCTGTGCTTGCTTACGGCCATACCACCCTGAACACGACCAATCTCGTCTGATCTCGGAAGCTAAGCTGGGTAGGGCTGGGTCAGTACTTGGATGGGAGACTGCCTGGGAATCCCCAGTGCTGTAAGCTTTTTCATTAGCATAAGGCGCTGCTCATTCTTTGCTGGACGCAGAGATGACAAGGAAACTGTATAGAGGACGCAACTTTTTTTTTGGAAGCCACATCTTTATTCAGAACTGAAATAAACAATCTTACACTTTTCAACAATTCATGTAGTAGTTCAAAATACTTGCAGTTTGACCACATCATGAAGAAATATAATATTCTGGATGATGCAAATTTACAGAAGAGGACAAGGCCCGCAAGTCTCACTGAAGACATAGGTAAGAATATTGAGAATTAATTACAGAAAACCAAAATAGAAACATGGAAATACGTGAAAGTATTTATAAGTGTAGCAACAGGCTAAACAAATGAATCAATTTTGGACAAAACAAGTCAACGAACTCTTAAAAATTCAGAAGTTTTATTTGTAGTGCAAAAAAGAGCAAAAAGTAATTCAACTCCTTGATTCTAAGGTGAATGTAGTTGAACTCCTAGCAAACTACTGCAAAATGGATATGTGTACTAATAATTTGATTACATGTAGTTCAGTATTCCTCAACCCCAAGCTGTTTATTCAACAGTTTTGAGAACCTTCAGGTTTTCACGTCTAGAAATAGCTTGTTTTCACCCTCTGTGCTTGCTTACGGCCATACCACCCTGAACATCGCCAGATTTCGGTGTGTGTACGTGGGTGCGGTGTGTGGAGTGTGTAGGCGCTGTTTGCTGTGCTGTTCGGAGTGTCTATTTTTCTCTGCTTTTCTCCTTTTTTCGTTTCCTTCTTTTGTCTTCGCCGCCTTTTTGTGCGTCTTTGAGGACTGTTTCGTGCCCCCGCGGCTCTTGGGCTGTGCGGGGGTTATCGTGTGTGCCTTTGGGTGCTGGGTGGCTGTGTTGCCACGAGCTGCTCGTGTGCTATGGAGGGCGGTGTGCGGAGTGCGGCGCGGTCTGCTTCGACACATCGCGCGCTGAGGGACGGCGTTTCGGATGCGGCAGCGGTACGTGAGGGAGCTTATCCTGATCCTTCGCCTGGTGCTGCTGTTGGTGTGTGTGTGGAGCGGAGCGGTGAATCGGCGTCCTGTGTTGCGGTGACGGCGCCTTCCGTGGAGGTGAGGGAGCGCGAGCTTTGCCCACCGGATCAGCTGGCGGCTCTACAGCAGCGGACCGAGCGGACGGTGCTATCCCCGGTGACGGAGTTGGTGGCGGTGACGGAGGCGGTGGCGGTGTGTTCGGGCGGTGTGGTCCGGAGCTGCGGTGTCGGTGAGTCGGCGGCGCGGGACCGAGCCCACGGCAGCGGAGGCGAGCGGCGGCATGGAGCGACGGTGGCGGCTTCGGAGCGGACGGTGAGGATGGCGGCGAGGGATGGTGTGCGCCAGGCTGTGGGAGATCCGGCTGTTTCAGCTTTACTGGATGTGCGTGCTTCGGTTGTTCCCGGAGGGCGCGCGACGGAGCCTGTGCCTCCTTCTAACCGGTACGATAAATCTTTGACGGTTCACGTTACTGTGCAGTCGGAGGAGGAGATGGTTACTGTTGAGTTGATGAAGAGTGTGAGGCAGCTGTGTGGGGGTCTCATGGGGTGTTGGAAGCTGGGTTTTAATCATTATGAAGTTACTTTGAGTACGATGGAGGGAAAGCTTAGCCTTTTGGATGGTATCAAGGTTGGGGCCGTCGCGGTTGAAGCCGTGGATATTAGTAATACGGAGGTTATGGTGTCCTTTTTGAAAATGCCTGTTTATATTCCCGATGACGACATTCTTCGAAGCTTACTTTGGGGGGGAGTGGTGCCGGTTTCCCGGATTAGCAGGCGCATGTGGCCGGGCACTAACGTGGCGGATGGGACGCGGTTTGTTAGGGTACGTTTCCCGGGTACGGTTAAATCTTTGCCGTACTCGGCGAAATTCGAGACCGCGCAGGGGGCTGAGTACTTCCGGGTCATTCATGATCAGCAGCTTAGGGTGTGTCGGTTGTGCATGTCGACTGATCACCTGATGAGAGACTGCCCTGCCTTTACCTGTCACCGTTGTGGTGCCCAGGGTCATTATGTCAGGGACTGTGTGAGGGGCGCGGCTAAGTGTGCGGTGTGTTCCCGTTTCTCTGACCAATGTCTTTGTCGGGCGGGTGTGTCTGATGTGTCTGGTGAGGGCGGAGTGCGTGGTGAAAGTTACGGATACTCGGGTCGTATGTGCCGGCGGCTCTGGGTCGTTGGTGGTTGAGGGGGAGGCCGCGGTTTGTGGCCTGCGTTTGTCTGCTGGTGGTGTAATGGAGTTGGATGGTGGGATGGCTGTGGCTGTGGAGGGCCCAGTTTGCGGCAGCTCCTTGGTTCCGACCGGTGTGGGTGTTGTTGTTGCTGTTGGTCAGCGTGATGTGGCGCGAGATAGTGTGAGGGGTCCGGTGGGTTTGCTTCCCAGACCGGCAGCGTCCTCTTCCGCTGTGGGATCGCCGCCGCCTCCTTGTGGGGTGGTCGTGAGCCCCCGGTCGGCCTCTCCGCCAGTGGTCGTGGCTCAGCTGACTCCGCTTCCTGGGAGTCTGACGTGTGTCCCCCCTGTGGCTGCTGGCGACCCGGCGGCTGCTTTAGTTGATGTGGATAACGATATGGATTTTGATGTTTCTGATTTCACGCCGCTAAAGTCCATGTGGGGTACGCAGCAGAAGTCGACCAGGGTTGCTGCTAAATCAGAGAAGAAGCGGGTGTCTCGGTTATCGACCCGACCGTATAAGACTTGAGTTTTTATTTTGCGTGTATTGTATTGCTTCCCGCTCCATGACACCTCTCCATGGCTGTTCTAACCTCTCTTAATGTGAACGGGTTGCGTTCACAGTTGAAGTGCAGTGCTCTCTTAGCGACCTTGACTTTTGGCGTTTTGTGTGTGCAAGAAACTGGCTGGGATGAGACCTCGGTTCCTTTGAGTGCCCGTTCGTGGCCTGGTCGCCTTTTGACGAGCCATGGCCGTGAGCGGTCGTGTGGAGTAGCTACCTTTTTTGACTCGGACCTTGTCAGCAATGTCCATTTGGTTCATCGGGATGTCGAGGGTCGTCTGCTGGTTACGGACTGTGTTTGTCATGGTACCCCTTTGAGACTGATTAATGTGTACGCTTCGAACTGTGAGAAGGCCAGGAAAGTCTTTTTTCGTGGTCTCCGGGAGTGGTGCACGCCGTCGACGATCATTATGGGGGATTTTAATGTGGCTCAATCTGCCATGGATGTGTCTGTGAACAATTGCTTTCGACCGGATGTGAGTAGAAATGAACTGGCTGCGCTTCTGTTGGATTATGATCTATGCGATGTATGGCGGGCCGCGTACCCGCACCGGAGACTTTTTTCCCGGCATCAAGTGGTGTCCTCTGTGTTGAAGCAGTCTAGGATTGACTTCTGCCTGGTATCTTCGGGGCTGTGTGAATTTGTGTCTGGCCTGAAGTATGTCAGTAACGGTTGGAGTGATCATGATGTCTTTCATTGTAGATTTGATACGGCGAGGGTGCAGAGGAACCGGGGTGTGTGGTGTCTGAACTCCAGTATTTTGTCGGATGTTGCTTTTCGGCCTCGTATGACTGCGTTGTTGGATGATGTGTTGGCTGTCATGCCCTTTGTTGATGATGTGTCGTTGTGGTGGGGGAATCTGAAGCATAGATGCGACGTATGGAAATGGAGCATGAGCTGGATATTAGACGTCGGCTCCGTCTGGAATCTGTGCACTTGGTTGGGGGGCGTGGTGGGTGTTCAGCTGATTTTGTTGCTTTGCATGAGGAATTGTGCCTCATTGATGTTAAGAAGTGTAAGGGGGCGGCTGTCCGTGCCAGGGCTCGGGATTATTTGGAGGGTGAACGCTGTACTTCGTACTTTTTGGGTCTGGAGAAGCGTCGTCAGCTGGGTACTGCTATTTTGGAGCTTAAGACTCTGGACGGTGGGGTGGTCACTACCATTGAGGATATCGTTGTTGACGCCCGGCAATATTATACGGTTTTGTTTTCTGGCGATCGTGTTGATTAGAGTGCGGATCGGGCCGGATTTTTCTGTCCGAGCCCGGCCCGCGTCCGACAGAGCAATAACCGAACCCGACCCGAGCCCGACAGGCATTAAGATATTTCTGTCCGAGCCCGACCCGAGCCCGACAGTTAAAATCGCATTTGTTTCTCATACTAATGACACATGTACGTTTGTTTGTGTGGAAAGCCGCTTTTATTAAGCAATTAGGAAGGCATTCGAAATGTCAACAGATGAGCGCATCAATGCACAGCTGACTTTCCTTCGTTTTCAATAGTTTTAAAATCTCCTGCGGCCAACTTCTTTTTTAACATCTTCCATCGTTGCGCTGCCACATGGAGCTTAATACGCACGTCTTTCGTTGTCACAGCACACAGGAAGACGGATGTTAGGGTAATATTTGACATTCATTTTAAGCTGTTTTAAATTCAAAATGTTCAATGTCTTATCGCGCTGATGTGACCGAGCCCGACCCGAACCCCGACAGCATTCCGCCCCCCGGGGTCTCAGAGACCCGACAGCGTTTTGCCCCGACAGCATTCTGCCCCCCGGGGTCTCTGAGACCCGACAGCATTCTTCTGCCCCCCGGGGTCTCAGAGACCCGACAGCATTCTGTCCCCCCGGGCTCTCAGAGACCCGACAGCATTCTGCCCTCTGCCCCCTGGGGGTCTCAGAGACCCGACAGCATTCTTCTGCCCCCCGGGGTCTCAGAGACCCGACAGCATTCTGCCCCGACAGCATTCTGCCCCCCGGGGTCTCTGAGACCCGACAGCATTCTTCTGCCCCCCGGGGTCTCAGAGACCCGACAGCATTCTGCCCCGACAGCATTCTGCCCGAGGGTCTCAGAGACCCGACAGCGTTCTGCCCCCCGGGGTCTCAGAGACCCGACAGCATTCTTCTGCCTCCCGGGGTCTCAGAGACCCGACAGCATTCTGCCCCGACAGCATTCTGCCCCGGGGTCTCAGAGACCCGACAGCATTCTGTCCCCCCGGCTCTCAGAGACCCGACAGCATTCTGCCCTCTGCCCCCTGGGGGTCTCAGAGACCCGACAGCATTCTTTTGCCCCCTGGGGTCTCAGAGACCCGACAGCGTTCTGCCCCCCGGGGTCTCAGAGACCCGACAGCGTTCTGCCCCGACAGCATTCTGCCCCCCGGGGTCTCAGAGACCCGACAGCATTCTGCCCCCCCGGGCTCTCAGAGACCCGACAGCATTCTGGTCTCTGAGACCCGACAGCATTCTTCTGCCCCCCCGGGGTCTCAGAGACCCGACAGCGTTCTGCCCCGACAGCATTCTGCCCCGGGGTCTCAGAGACCCGACAGCGTTCTGCCCCCCGTGGTCTCAGAGACCCGACAGCATTCTGCCCCCCGGGGTCTCAGAGACCCGACAGCATTCTGCCCCGACAGCATTCTGCCCCGGGGTCTCAGAGACCCGACAGCATTCTGCCCTCTGCCCCCCGGGGTCTCAGAGACCCGACAGCATTCTTCTGCCCCGACAGCATTCTGCCCCGGGGTCTCAGAGACCCGACAGCATTCTTCTGCCCCCCGGGGTCTCAGAGACCCGACAGAGTTCTGCCCCGACAGCATTCTGCCCCGGGGTCTCAGAGACCCGACAGCGTTATGCCCCCCGGGGTCTCAGAGACCCGACAGCATTCTTCTGCCCCCACCCCGGGGTCTCAGAGACTCGACAGCGTTATGCCCCCTGGGGTCTCAGAGACCCGACAGCATTCTTCTGCCCCCACCCCGGGGTCTCAGAGACTCGACAGCGTTATGCTCCCCGGGGTTTCAGAGACCCGTGACAGAATGCTGTCGGGTCCCTGGGACCCGAGGCACTGTATTGCCTGGTCCCTGGGACCCGAGGCATCGTATTGCCGACCAATGGCACATTCAATCGATCGTAATAGTTCTGCTAGCCTCGCATTGTCCCACCTTTGAGTCCCTGGAATTCTGACCAGTGGCTTGTAGTTGTAGTAAAAAACAGGAAAGGCAAAGGCGAGTGGAAAGGGAGGTTAAAAAAAAAAAAAACAAACAAAGGCTTGATATTGGTCTACTTATTATTTCTATTAGACACACATACATACAACACACACACAGTATACACTGTAGACATATTTGTCTTCTTGTTGTTGTCATTTTCTTTTTTACGTCATCTTGTTTCGGACCTGTGCACTTTTTGCACGTGGCCTCGGCACAGCCTGGGGGAGGGCAACGGCAGTATGGCCCGTCGTTTGACTCTGGAGTTGAAGCTGCATCGGATTATCGTGGGCGCCGCCGCCCGCAATGCCCCCGCTGAGGCCAAGGTACAACAGGGAGAAAAAGTACAAGAGGCCCGCCAGGAACACAAACACAACGACGCTGACCGGGCTGGCGGCGGGTGTGCGTCACAAGAGGACCAACACATGCACGACCACAGCAGAGAAAAAGACTACCGCTGCTGCTACGACGACGGACAACAAAGACGATGACCAAGGCCAAGACAAAGGAGGAGAGCAAGTAAATGAAGAAGAAGAAGAAGAAGAAGAAGACGACGAAGAAGAGGGTGGACATGTAAGGGCAGAAGAAGAAGAAGAAGAAGAAGAAGAAGACGAAGAAGTAGATGTAGAAGAAGATGAAGAAGAAGAAGTAGAAGAAGTAGATGCAGAAGAAGACGAAGAAGAAGAAGAAGAAGAAGAAGAGGGTAGTGAAGACGAGGGGCAAGAGGAGGACGAGCAGGATGAGGAAACGTTTGTGTCAAAAGATGGCAAAATCAAATGGTCCTCGAAAACATGTCATCCCAGGTGCCTTAGACCGCATCGCCACGCCACCGAAAAGGACAAACCCGACCGAGAAGAGCACACGACACACGCTGCTGCTGCTGATGCTGATGCTGCGGGACCCACAGACTATGCCGCGGAACACGTCCACGACATAGTCTCTGCGTTTGGCCTGTTTGTCACGCGGCAAATCGAAGACATGGTTGTGGCCGCCATGAACCTTGAGGGTCAAAGGAGATATGCCACAGCCGTGGAAAGCAAGTGGAAAGCGATGGACGTCACGGACCTGCGAGCCTACCTCGGGCTGCTGCTCCTCGCGGGCGTGTACCGGTCCCGCAACGAGGCCTTGGAGAGCCTGTGGCACGAAGAGAGCGGCAGGGCCATTTTCCGCGCCACGATGCCAATCAAGCAGTTCCACGCATACTCTAGACTGTTGCGATTCGACGACCGCGAGTCGAGAGCTGCCCGACGAGCCTTGGACAAACTGGCGGCCGTACGAGAGGTGTTGGACGAGTGGACGCGGCAGCTGCCTCGCCTCTACAACCCGGGCGCCGACGTGACGGTGGACGAACAGCTGGTGCCCTTTCGAGGTGTTGTATTTGTTGCTTTGTTGTTGTTGTTGTATTTGTTGTTGTTGTTGTTGTTGTTGTACCATTGCCGTACAATTGTCTTTGTGTGTGTGTGTGTTAATTTTTTTTTTTTTTTTTTCATCCTCCATCTCGTTCCATCATGTTCCATCTTCTTGTTGTGACACGCTACTTCCACAAGGTCGATGTGCCTTCCGCCAGTACATGCCAAGCAAGCCCGCCCGGTACGGACTCAAGTCGTGGGTGGCCTGCGACGCCGGCTCCAGCTACGCGCGTGGCACATGCAACTCTACACGGGCAAGTCTGTCAGCGGCACGGCCGAGAGGAATCTGGGCGCCCGCGTGGTGCTGGACGTGACCGAGGGCCTGAGGGGCCCGCGTAACGTGACGTGCGACAACTTTTTCACCTCCTACGCGCTGGCCCAGCGGCTGCTCGTCGAGCGGCGCCTCACCGTGGTGGGCACGATGCGCAAAAACAAGCCCGAGCTGCCGCCGGCGTTGCTCGCCACAAAGGGCCGCGGCGGTCTTCGCGTCCAAGTTTGCCTTCACGCCCGTCGCCACTCTGGTGTCCTACGTGCCCAAGAGGCACAGGAACGTGGTGCTGCTGAGCACGCTGCACACGGGGGATGCGCGCGTCGGCGCCGGCAGGCAAGCCAAACCCGACATCATCCTCCACTACAACCACACCAAGGGCGGTGTGGACACCCTGGACAAGCTTGTGGGCACGTACAGCTGCCGCAGGAAGACGGCACGCTGGCCCCTCGCCCTGTTCCACAACATCCTCGACGTGTCCGCCTACAACGCCTTTGTGCTGTGGCGACAGCTCAGGCCCGAGTGGATGCGCGGCAAGCTCAACAAGAGGAGGGCGTTCCTCGAGCAGTTGGGAAGGGCGCTTGTGAATCCGCTCATCGAGAGACGCCGGCGTCTGCCTCGCACGGAGGCGTCCGCCGCGCTTGTCAAAGTCGTTGTCACGGCGAGGAGGTGTGGCGGCGGCGGCGGCTGCGGTGGCACAGTCACAAGGGGCCTAGAGGAGGACGGGGATTCTGAACCGGCCACACCGAGGGTGCAGAGCAAAAGGAAGCGGTGTCAGCTCTGTCCAGAGAGAAAGGACCGCAAATCACACATTGTGTGCGGTGGCTGCAAGAGATACATCTGCGGGAGTTGCACGCGGGCCTACTACTGTGCCGACTGTGTTTGCCCGTAGGACACAGACACACACACATAGACACACAGCAGACACACACACATAGACACACAGCCACACACACAGCAGACACACAGCCACACACAGACACACACACACACACACACACACCCAACAGCCACACACACATAGACACACAGCCACACACATAGACACACACACACACACACATAGACACACACACACAGCACACACACACATAGACACACAGCCACACACATAGACACACACACACACACACACACACATAGACACACACACACACACACCCAGCAGACACACACACAGCCACACACACACAGACACACAGCCACACACATAGACACACACACACACACACACACACACAGCCACACACATAGACACACACACACACACACACACATAGACACACACACCCAGAAGACACACACACAGCCACACACACACATAGACACACAGCCACACACATAGACACACACAAACACACACACACACACACACTCACACACGGGTCCCTGGGACCCAAATGGCGAGGCTGAGGCGTCAAGGGTAGTAGAAAGATGACATTGAACAAGGATGGGTCCCCTGGACCACAAAAGGATGAGGCCGGCCTGCGTGTATTGGCATGAAAAATAAAAACAGGGGGGTCTCTGAGACCCAAAGGATGAGGCTACGATGGCAATTGACATGGAATGAAAGCGGTGTCTCGGCACCCCAAAGCAGAACGGCAGGCTAGTACAAAAGGTCACATAAGCTACACATGTCCCTGTGACACTAAGGACAATACAAGGGTTAAATGTCTTAACTGTGTCGACAAGTTATCAAGCGCCGCTTGTAAATTGTCTTTGTGAGTAGTATCAGTCACAATAAGGGCAGCAACCCTGTGACAGGTATGAACGGTGGACAAAGCTGGAACATCAGCTGTATGATAACGTTTGAGCATGTTGTCATGTTTGAACATGACAAACTCTGTTTTTGCGTCTACGGTCATGGGTACTAAGCACATAATTAGTGTCACTAAGTCGTTCTCTAACGACATAAGGTCCTGCAAACATTGCAGATAGGCTTGAATCCGGAGTGGGCAACAATGCCAAAACCTGATCTCCTGGTTCAAACTGACGGCGCACAGTTGAGCGGTCGTAGTAATGTTTCATCACTGTTTGTGATTTCCTAAGGCTGTCTTTAGCAAGAGCATTAGCACGCTGCAAACGCTCGCGAAACTTACGGACATAATCTAGTATTTTCTGTTTGGGAGACGCTTCACAGAACAATATTTGATCATGTAGAGATTTAAGTGGGCCGCGGGGCGTGTGAGCAAAGACTAGTTCAGCCGGGCTAAATCCAGTAGCCTCCTGAACTGCATTTCACGCGGAAAATAACACAAACGAACTCCCCTCATCCCACTGTCTCTACACAGTATTTCCGGAGCATGGACTTTAATGTCTGATGCCAGCGCTCTAGAGCGACTTGTGACTCAGGGTGGTAGGCAGACGACACAACATGCTGTACTTTTAAAGTTTCACGTATCTGGTTGAAAAGTCCAGACTGGAAGTTTGACCCTTGGTCAGTCTGAATTACCTTTGGCAAACCAAACGTAGAAAAAAACTTTGTCAAAGCTGCCACGACTGAACTAACGACTTTTTCGGAGTGGAATAGCTTCAGGAAAGTGAGTGGTGGTGCACATAATAGTCAGCAAGTATTGATTTCCATTTTTGGTTTGAGGCAATGGACCAACACAATCAATAATTATGCGCTCGAAGGGCTCTCCAATTACAGGAATAGGATTTAATGGCACGGGAGGGACAGCTTGGTTAGGCTTCCCTACAATCTGGCATACATGACAAGTTCTACAATGTTTAGAAACATCCAATTTAAGACGAGGCCAATAAAAATGCCTAAGAATAGAACGATACGTCTTGTTTATCCCCAAATGCCCAGCCCATTTACCTTCAAGTGCCACAGATAACACGTGCTGTCGGCATGGCACAGGTACTACTATCTGATAAACTGAATCACAATCTAGATCATTATTCAACAACGAGCACCATTTACGAACCAACACATAACCATCAAAAAGGTATGCTACTTTCTCACCTGTTGCTCTGCTGTCACTCACCACTTTTGCATAACAATCCGTCAGTGTACGATCCATTCTCTGCAGTTCACTGAAATGGGCTCTGGTGACTGGGAAAGTTTCATCTCCAGCTAAATATGGCAAAACTGGGTCAGCTGTTAGCAGTTGCCCGTTGGCCACATTCGAAGATACGGTTCCAGGACTTTCGCTCTCTTCCTTGGTCTCAGAAAAAATAGAGAGAAACATGGTGTCAGATAAGGAAAATATGTTAGTGTCCTTTTCAAGCTCTCGTGCACGCGCACGAGTGACAGTGCAGGCCGAAAACACATTTAGAGGAGCCTCATTATTCTGCTGTGTCTCAATACACGGAGGTTGGTCTAACACTTCCAAAGTGGGCGTAACCATACCTCCAGCAATATCATTACCCATTAAGACCTTTATACCTTGAATCGGCAGTTTGTCGCACACTGCAATAGGGAAATGACCTGTGATAAGAGGAGACCAGATGTAAACATGTATGTAGTTGGACAAGTTAGTAAATTACATTTGTGAAATCCCCATGATTATGTCTGATATATTTGACAGGAGGCCTGCACGGGTAAAGGGGGCGGGGGGTGGGGTAACCAAGTACACTTATCAGCATCCCTATGTTCGAACATGGTGTTTGTTATAATCAATCCATGAATAGCACAGAAGTCCAACAACAGGCAACCACTCTGGTTTAGATCAGTGAGGCCGTTCCTCCACCTCTCCATGAATCTCCATCATTGCTCACGCTCGTATCCCCCAGCAGATGAAGTCCCACACTGGAAGCCCCATACAGGACTCCATTCAAGGTCTCTAAGAAGGTAAAATACTTTTGTTTGGTGCATATGCACAAACAAAGTCAGAGTTTCCCCCAACAACCCGCAGGTGTAGGGAGGCGACCCTCTTGTCCACTGGGGTAAACTTCAACGTAGCCCCTCGTCCGGGGCTTGTGAGTAGCTATCAACCTCTCAGCCTGCTTGATGCTGATATAAAAATCTTTTTGCAAAGCTCCTAACCCGTCGTTTGGAGTCTCATAAGGCAAAATGAGTGATCCAAACAGGATTCATAACAATGAGACTAGCAGCAGATAATATTCTCCACATTGTGGCTGCGACAGAGGACAGTATGACCCCAATATCACATCTTTCTCTTGATGCAATGAAAGCCTTTGACAGACTTGAGCGGCCATTTTTATGGTCAGTCTTAGAGGTTATGGGCTTTGGTAAAACTTTCATTGGTATGATCAAAGCTTTGTATTCTAATCCTTCGGCCTAAGTCTTAACCAGATGCACCTCCTCCTCTTTATTTCCAGTCTCTAGATCCTCCCGCCAAGGTTGCCCCTTGAGAGTCCTGCATTATTTGTCATTTATCTACAGCCGCTGGCTCAATCCATTCGCCAATCAATTATGGTGTCACCAATATGCATTCATAATACATAGCATCATCTCTCATTATTCACGGACAACATTTTGGTCTTTTTAGAAAACCACATTCTATCTTTATGCGAGGAGTATGGAAGCTTATCAGGCTTTAAAATGAACTGGTCAAAATCTTCAAAAAACTTCATTTAAACAACTGCCCGTAATTCAGCCATCTGCTAACGTCCCTATTGTTAATCAGTTTAAATATTTAGGCATTGAGGTCTTCCCCTGCTTAAACCAGATTATTAAACATAATTATTCTCTTTTCTAAACAATGTTTTGAAAGATATGGATGGGTCTCCCAAATGTCGATTCAAGCTCATATCTCAGTGGTTAAAATGAGTTAAAATGTGTTACCCAGGATTCATTTTGTGAGCTCTATACTACCTCTCTTTCCCCTCCAGCTAGCTAATGGTGTAAATTACAATCAGCTGCATTTACATTATCTGGAAAGGCAAATGGTTGCAACTTAAGATGTCTACAGAGCAGGAGAGAGGATGGTGGACTCTCAGTTCCCAACTTAAAACATTATTTTTGGTCCTTTGTACTGAGACCCCTCCTCACTTGGTTTAGCCCAGATGTGTGTGTTTACTGGCGTACCTTGGTCACTCCACGAAGTTCTTTTTGCCAATGTTTCAACCAGTGCCAAAACGCTTTGGCCCCATTATCTCACATCTTATCAAGACTTGGAGATTGGCTGAAATATACTGCCATATAGCTTTTAACTGGCACACATTTTTAGGAAATAGTCTGTATCTAAATCCTTATGTTTAATCCAGAGTTATTTAACTAGGCATAATGTGTTTGTGTTATTTAATGTGCATAATGAACGTGAGCAAAACCACGGGACTGAGCTCGGCCGAGCCACCCTGCACTGCAAGCTCATAAGATGGTTCTTCCCATTTCCTGTAGCTGTAATAATGGATATAATGGCTCTAATTCATCATTTATATTATCTTATACATCCGAGGGCTCTCCTTGGGCTTATTTTGATAAGCATTAAAACTATGTGGAACAACAAAATCACAATGTTTAACTTTAGTGAATATTTTAGACAATGAACAACAATGCAAACAAACTGTCACTAGATGTCCATCATGACATCATGGGCTGCACAATAGAGAAGCAGAGTGGAAGGTCATTTTGTTTAGGTCCATGCCTTCTTCAACATTACTGAGCAACTTTTATTAGAATGAACAGGGCTTTATGCATAACAATTTTTAATACATAAATGACTGCAATTTTTAATGAAACTAAATAGTAAATACCAAATCTCTATGGTATGTTTGGTCATTATTCCATTCTTCATTGAACAACTCTGAATCTGAAAAACCTTGGATGTCTGAAGGACTAAAGAAGCACTTTTGTCTGGCTTTGTTGGTCACACTGTTACCACAGCATCTCACTTCAAACATTTCTCTTGTGCAGAGAAAATACAGACCAGACCCCCCCAGCCCAATGCTCAATCTCAAATCTAATGAGCTTGGCTTGGTCTGGTGGTAGCCAGACTAATGTACTGTAGTTTTTAGCTTAGATTTCTTTGTCCTTTCCAAAATGTCTTTTTGTTTCCTTCTTAATTAGCTATGAATTATAATTCCCTGTTGGAATTTATCTATCATATTATTCCTTCATCACAGACAAAGGCAAAGACTACTTGTGAGCTGCTTGTCAAGTTCTGAGAGAATGTGAGATCAGAAAAGCAGACTCCATAATGAGGTCACAGGAACTGTGTTGTTGAAACAGACTGTCAACACGTGCACATACACTAACACACCTTCTGTTTTTCTATTCTTACATTAAAGTTTGGACCCCACAAGAGTGAGATCATAGCTGCATACACTAATAGAAGAAAGCTGACTAACTTCCTGTTAGTCTCAGTAGAGCTCCTGTGTCAGTCAAAAGTAAACTGATCATGAGAAAACAAACAGTAACACAGTCTGAGAAAAGTTTCAGAAACCAACAAATGTAGCCTTGATGTTAATTCCTTTTATTTCTCAGTGTTTAGTTGAGTTTCAAGTTTTTTGTTATCACATGCACAACAATTATAGAAGCAGTCGTCATTGAACATCTTCGGTCTCAGGCAATGCAATTTAAAAGCAGTTGTGTTAAAAATAATAGCAGTCCAACATCACTAACTTCATAAATCATAGTTTTTGTTAGAAGTGATATTTCTACATGGCAAATAATTTACTAGTAAGTGTTGTAGAGTCAAAGAAAACCAAAGACCCAACAACTGCTTATTCTGTGGAATTCAATCTGTAATTGAAAAAGGCATGTTCAAAATAATAGCAGTGTAGTGTTCAATAAATGAGGAGATTGATTCTGTGAAGAAAGAGGTGTCAGTTATGGCCCATATTTAAGGAAGGAAGGAAGCAAATGTTGGGCATGCTGGTTATAGTGCATTTCACACTGAAACACTCAGCAAAGTGGCTTGTTCCAGACATTTCTCTGAGGAACAGCAGACTTTGATTAAAAGGTTGGAGAGGGGAAAACATATAAACAAGTGCAGAAAACGATAGGCTGCTCAGCCAAAATTATTTCAAATGCCTTGAAATGGCATCCAAAGCCTGAACGACATGGAAAAACAGTCAACTACCATTGAATGGATGGAAGAATAGGCAAAATGGTTAAGGCTCAACCAACGATCAGCTCCAGGAAAATCAAAGAAGACTTAAAGTTACTGTACCTGTGAGTACTGTTACGATCAGAAGAAGGCTATGTGAAGCAAAGCTATCAGCTAGAAGATGCTCCCCCCCACCCCCCCAAAGTCCCATTGCTGAAAAAAAATATATACTGAATAGTTTGAAATTTGCCAAAGGACACAATGACTGGCCAAAGGAGAAATGTAGCAACATTCTGGGGACTGATGAGAGCTAAATTGTTCTTTTGGGGTCTAGGGGTGCAGACAGTTTGTCTGACGACCCCCCCTGCACTGAAATCAAGCCCCAGTACACTGTGAAGACAGTAAAGCATGGTGGTTATGGGATGTTTCTCATACTGTGGTGTTTGGCCTATTTATCACATACCAGGGATCATGGATCAGTTTTAATAATCAGAATACTTGAAGAGGTCATGTTGCCTCATGCTGAAGAGGAAATATCTTTTGAAATGGGTCTTTCAACAAGACAAGGACCCAAAAGACACCAGTAAGGAGCAAAGTCCTGGTTCCAAAACACATGGATGTTATGGAGCGACCTCAGCCCCATAGAACACTTGACATCAGAAATGCTATTTCTGAGTCCAAACCCAGTAAGTCAGAGGAATTATGGGATGTAGTTCAATGGTCCTGGGCTGGAATACCGGTTCACAGGTGACTCCATGCAACACAGATGTGAAGCAGTTCTCAGAAATAATGGTTATGCAACTAAATATTAGTGCAGTGATTCAAAGTAAAGTAAACCCTCGAGACATTTTTTCAGTTGATACAGTAAATGTTTGTGTTTATAAAGAAAATACAAACTGCTATTTTTACAACAGCCTAATATTCATTTTTCTTCACTTTCTGTAAAGATAGAACACAAACTTGATCAATGTTGGTCATGTTTTGATTTGGAATGGAATGTGCAGTGTTCCCAATGCATTAATATTATGGAATTAAAAGGTATTCTAAGGATTTTGAGCATTATTCACTTTTTTAACATGCTGCTATTATTCTGAACAAAAAAACTAAATGCATATCTAAGACCTAAAAAGACCTAAAAAGTTACAATATAGAGAAAAAAAATAATAGAGAAAATAAGGTAATGTAAATTTTTGAAAGACAGTTATTGCAAACAAATAAGCTGAATATAAACATGAATGTAGTACATGTATATGAACAATAAGAAGTATTAAGCTAACAGTACTAATATGCTGACAGAAATTGTCAACGATAAGATACTTGAGACAAGACACGAAATTGGGTTCACCAGAACGAGACAAGATTTCAACACTATTTTAAAGAAAACTTAAATGACTGGAATTTGACTGGAAAAATAGTCTTTTGTTCAATCAAAAGTCATGAAATGAAAAACAAGAACTTTTGATCTGCCCTTTGATTCGGATCAGTTCTAAAGGCCCGTACACACAAATATCAGCGGGCGTTATTCGTCAGCTTGACGCTGCGTTTTTTGTATTCACACCCAAGCGATTTTCGCTGACAATGAGCCGAATGAACATGCAAATTCATTATCTGTCACTAGATGGCCCTTAATGTAAAACAGAAATACCCCCGACATAGGGGTGGTGGCATTGCGCAACTTTGCGCTTCTGATACTCGCTTGTAACTCAGAAGAAGAGCAGAGAAGAGAGCAAGTATTTAGAACATTTCTTCTAAATCAGACAAAGAAAGCATGGATATCGTAAACACCAGTAGCTCCAGCGATGATGAAATTATTTTTCTCTTGAATGAGGAAAGACGCCAGAAAAGACGCCGATATTGGATACATCCCATAGCTACGAGAAGAGAAGAACATGGGGAGTTTTATCGACTGGTACAAGAGCTGAAAATGTATCATGAGCGGTTCCGGGGGTATTTTAGAATGTCCGTCAGTGAGTTCAAAAACTTACTTCAACAACTGGCTCCCTCGCTAACAAAAGAACAGACACACTACCGTAAACCGATCGACCCAGAACAGCGTTTGGTGAGTTTGTTTGTGTTTACGGTGAATGATGTTGTAAAAACATGAGTGAAGCGTTTTTAAAAACTAGTATTTGTCTATTCCCATTTCAGTTTCCTAAGCACTGGGGACTCGCACCGCACTATTGCGTCCAGCTTTTGACTTGGTGTGTCAACTGTGGCTTTGATAGTGAGTGAAACCAGTGATGCAATGTGGCATTGCCTCAGAGATGAACATTTGCCAGTGCCTACAGAGGAGATGTGGAGGAGTACAGCCAGGAGATTCCATGAACGATGGAATTTCCCTAACTGCTTGGGAGCCATGGATGGGAAACACGTATACATCCAGGCCCCTGCAAACTCTGGTTCTCTGTACTTTAATTATAAAGGTAATTGTTCGTTCTCCGTTGTATTGCTGGCCTTAGTTGATGCAGATTACCGCTTCCTGGTCGTTGATGTGGGGAGCTATGGCAGCAACAGTGATGGAGGCATCTTTGCTAATTCTGTGCTGGGAAAGGCACTCAGAGATGGAACACTGAATGTCCCCCACCAAGTGAACATCCAGGTGCTCCTGAGCTGGGAAAAGTTAACCATGTCATTGTGGCAGATGAAGCTTTTCCGCTGAAACCATATCTCCTCCGGCCATACCCTGGACGCCGCCTCCCCACAGACAAGAGAATTTTCAATTAGCGTTTGTCTCGGGCTCGGCGCATCTCTGAAAATGTGTTTGGCATACTCAGTCAACGCTTCCGGGTTTTCCGAAGAACATTACAGGTTCAACCAAGTGTTGTTGACAAAGTTGTCAAAGCTGCTTGTGTGTTGTGCAATTATTTGCGCCCGAAAGGAGACGGCCAGAATCATGCCGCAGAGGATGACCAAGATTGTGAGTAAACGCTACAAGGCTTTGAACATTGTAGGGGGCAGCGGGCATCTGTGGAGGCACAAAATGTCAGAGAACTGTACAAAGAGTACTTCAACTCACCCGCAGGAGAGGTTACTTGGCAGTATGATCATGTGACCCATGGTCTGGGGAACAGATAAAATCAAACTGTACATTACATGTCCCACTGTGGAAACCGCTAGTGTATGTGTCTAAATACAATTTCTTTGAACTTGAATACACTATCAAATCTATTGCATCTGATTGTTCATTAATTAATGTTGTTCTATCAAATGTTCTATCCATGTTCTATCAAAGTTAAAGCATAGTTTTTTGCAAAATGTAAAGTATTTGGTCACTTCCACATATACTTATTTACTGCTAAATTTAAGTTGTGATTTTGGTAATGTGTATTTGTAATAAACATTTTATATGCATTTTCCTTGAAATCTTCTCTTTCCCTGCACAATGCTGTGCCCAAAATGGTTATGTTCCTGTAGATTGATAGTGTGCCTATATATGCAGTGACTCTGTAATTAGGCACATAGCTCTTTTTAATAAGAGGTCAAGATGTACAAATCCCAAAATATGTTACATTAATTTCAAGTAAGTCACTTATGCACAATGTCTTTTGAAAAAAATTAAACATTTCTTTATTTAAATGAACTACAAGTTGCAATGATCAAATTAGAGGTAGTCCGAAAAGTTAGTGCAAATAAGTCACAATGACTGTGGTGCAAGTGAACAGTACATACACATTCAACTATTTCTTGAATGTAAATAAAATACAAAGCCATATATATATATAAAAAACAGTAGTGCAATGAAGTAACAATAAGTATTATATGCTAGAATGCATATAATACACATCAGGGTAGCCAAGATGTAGAGCAGCCATAGTTTGTTGGGGTCTGCGGGTGACCTGATGATAGGACACCAGCGACTGCTGAGGAAAAAAGCAGAAGAGGCCTGGCCAAACTCAGCATCATGCAACAGCTGATTTATTTTTAATTTGACCGAAGACTGGACAGCTGGAGACAATCTCTTTAGTGCTGGTATCAAGCCAAGAGCAAACAAGTAATTATCATCATTTAGTTGTTCTCTTCTTTGCTCCTCTTTCACTTCTGCCCTCCTCTCTCACTTTCCCTGGCTTCTTTGGATAAGAGGTACCGGTCAAGGAAGTCTGGTGTCTCTGGCCGTTTTCTTTTCTTTACAGTACACCTTGTCACAGTTGGGACGGAGGATGATGATGATGATGATGATCTTCGAGACATGCTTGCTGGTGCTCCTTCACTGTCGCTAAGTTCTTTTCTGACCACCACTTGACCAACCACCTCATCCATATTTTCAGGAGGAATATTGCTGTGTACAAATTCAGTTTACATCAGACACAATAACTTACTGTGGTCCATGTCACACTTCATACCCATCTTGACAAAATACTCAAGAGCTCAATGTTTAATTACTAATTTAGTTCAGATTCATGAATGATAATTTTAATGGCAACAACATTTCAGCAGAGGTTAGCTATACACAACAAACTTATATATTGAACTAGAGTTGTGATGGCTCACACATCTATGCATGTACTTATGATAATACCTTCGAAATTCAGTTGATGTTGCGAGGAACTCCATGACCTTCATGAATTTCCACGGCTTCTTGTTTTTGGCAGCCTGTCCACTTCAGGAATCATCTTCGCGCTTCTTTCTTGTATATGTGTCGCGCAGGCTTTTCCATTTCTGTTTTACCTCCTCCACTACAGCACACAAATGGCGATCGTCAAACGTTTGTGGGAAAGTTACAAGCATACGTACATGAAAGACAATTAAGTGAAATGAAACTCACCATCAAGGCCCATTTGCTCCGCAATACCACTCCATAGCAGGTCTCTTTTTGTCTATTTTTGTAGTCGCTGTCACGCTTATCATATAGCTCTTTATGTTCCGAAACCAAGGAGACCAGCAGCTCAACATTTTGGACATCGTGCTTTGCCTCTTCCTCGTCTTGTGGCAGTGATGACGGTGGCGTATGTCTTCTTCGCTTTTGTGTGCTTGGTAAGACCGTTTTGTGCTTGAGCGCCCCCAAGTTGTGTTTTACTGTAACTTCAGAAGCACAAGACACGTGAGCAAAAGGGCCTATTTCATTGGTCGGATAGTTTTTGACGCGGCGCTTCAAACCAAAAAAAACGAACCCGAGGCGTTTTTAAAAATTTACGCTTTTACGCATGCCGTTTTTCGGCCGGTGTGCACACTCATTGACGCCCTTTTGTTTAGTCACGACGCGTGAAACGTCGGCGAATATCGGCAAAATTCGCCCCGGTGTGAACAGGCCTTAAGATTGACTGGGTCATTACTTGGCCTATGGTACACCCCTTCCACCAAAATACATAATAATTGAACCAGGTTTGCGGACCCTGGGATGAAAATAATAATAATAATAATAATACTCATAATGATAAAATGCCGCAACAGTTTTCAAAATCATGATGCACGTACCCATGTTAATAGCTGACTATGCAGTGTTCTATCTTAGTGGCTTCATCACAAAGATAGTGATAAAGCCAGCCTATTTATCTACTTAGTGTCCTGCTCCCTTACCAGTATGGAGGACCAGGTCTTTCATATTTAAAAATAAATACAGAAATAAATAAATGCTCAATAAATAAATAAGCACACAATTAATTGCCCCAAAAATACAATGAAGAAATAAATGTAGGTAGAAATTAAATTATACAGTGAGACATAAATGTATATATCTCTTTTAATTAGCTTCTTTATTTATTCACCTTTGTAATAATTACCTTATTTATTTATTGTCCGTTATAATCTTCAACTTTATATATTCCTTACTTATTTTTTAAATGTATTTATTTCTGTGTGTGTTTAATTTTTTTGTCTGTTTTATTCTTCCGTTGCATTTTCTACCCTATTTATTTTCACCCCTGGTATTTATTTCTGCCTGTCACTTTTACATTTCTGCCTGTCACTTTTACATTTCTTCATGCATTTTCTGCCTCATTATGCAAATGAGGAGGGGCGGGTCTTAAGGGGTTAACTTCTGCCCATTGGTTGGTTAGCATTTTACTCCCTCGGTCAATCTACATGCCACCAGCCACAGACACAACAAAGATGGCTACCTACGGTGAAGTTGTCAGTGAGCTCAGGCATTTAGCAACTGTTTTTGAAAACAATGCTAACGTTATAAGTATTGACTTTATAATTTTTCGTTTAGACGCTCTGACAGAACGTGTGTTTCAGTCAGCGGTGTCGTGCCAATGTACTGTATCCCCCTGGCAGCTGGAGCGCATGCATACACAGAGCAGAGCTTCTGCTGCCCTTCGAATTGTTTAACTGCTGCACTTTGAATTAAACGGAACAAACAGCGACGTGGAAGACTCGACAGGGTTACCATAGTAACAGGGGTCTCAGTTAACTACATAAATACGTGTATTTGTCTGTTACATTAAGGCGACGTGTCAAATGTTTATAGCGTGGTTTAATATGGAGTGATAGGCGTATCCTCCCTGTCCCTGTCTACCATATGAGTTACATAGGAGGTACTCAAATATCAGGCCGTTTTTTCACCTGATATTTTGGGTATCCCCTATGTAACTTTTTTGATAAACAACAGCAAACCTCTCCAAATTGTGTCAGGTTGTTTATTGTGACCTATTAAACACACAAAATAACACCCATGATGACAGGACAGACCCTTTGCATGTTACCAGGATATATATACCAGGAACTCTTTGCTGGTGTGAAGTTAACTCTGCTGTCTGTCCTCATCATCAAAGCTCTGTGAGCTTTTTGCATTTTGCTGCATCAGTCTCAAAAGACTTGGCCCTCTTTTCTTTTTTACTTTTTCCCATCCACCTTTTCTCCTTAAGATTTGATTTCACCCTGCAGCTCAGGCTGGAAAACTGTAAATTTTATCTGTCCTGACCTGCTCCCATTACAAATCTGCGTCTGCGGCTAGTAGGCTGACTCTTCTTCCAAAGGTTTTTTTTTTTACACGTACCGTATTAGTGATCACGTTGGCGCCCCTGCTGTTGCCTGTTCATATTACTTTGTTAGACTTTTTTTTATGCCGACGGCACGCCAGTGTTGTAGTCAAGATCACATTCACTTTCTTGGGATTGTGTTAAGGGAGCGGGGAGAAGGGGTTAACAGTAACTAATTTCAAATTAGAAATGAGTCAAGCTTTGGTTGCATTTGAAGCAGGAAGTTTTACATCCAATCACAGTAATGTTAACTTTGTCTCTTTAGTGGAGACCGAGACCTTCAAAAAGTGGTCCTAAGATCGGTCTTAAGACCAAGACTAATCTTGAGTACTACAACACTGGCACACGCTCTACCAGGTGAGCTACCAGGGGCCCCAAAATAACCAACATTTTAACACGTTATATGCTACCACCACCATGCAATGCAATGTTAAGAGGTCATAGTCATTTTATGTATTTCTGTGAGATCAGGCTGGTTTTGGAGGATGCTGGATTGAAATAGAAACTAAATATGGCAAAAACTAAAATATGGCTAGAAGCTTCAGGGAATGACTTGTTTCTAACATAAGGCTTAAACAAAGCCATCATTTTTTAAAGATTATTTTAAGCTCTTTTTTGACTGGACAGATGAAGACATGAAAAGGGAGAGAGAAGGGGGAGTGACATGCGGCAAAGGGCCACAGGCCCGAGTTGAATCGAGGAGTAAACCACTATAAATGGGAGCCTGCTCCACCAACTGAGCTATCTGGGCTTTTAACGCAACGGAAATGCTCTTATACCAGTTGGATAAAAGCAATTTTCCCCTTCTTCAAATCTAATTGTGGAGCAGCAGTGCAGATAATATGGAGTTCTGGTCTGTTCAATTCTCCTTCACAGCGTCTGAGTTTAGCACATCATCGCTTTGCTTGGAAGTTATTATACACTGCAAGGAAATGTGGCACTAATCTCAGAATACAAAGTGTCACAAATACATTTGTAGATCTTCCACACCTTCACCTGCTGCACACAAAATAGTCTCTCCTTCCTTGTGGCGTACATTCAAAATTTCACACCTTACATTACTTTTCGCTGCATAAACAATTTATTTACATTCATTTATTTCAATGGCCTAATTAATGCAGTTTCATTCCCCAGAGACTGGGCAGTGTTTATAAGAAAAGGAACAATGAGCTTAATGAGCTTTTACCAAAAGAATAATACCTGCCAAGTGTCTATAGGGTTGTGACTGTGCAGAGGTAAGTACATGTTGTCTTTCCAAAGGTTTCTCACTCCAACTTCCTACTGCCTCTTTTTGACTTTTTTATGCGTGTCTGTGTGTCTGTACATTCAATTCCTAGTATCAAATCAGAACACGTTATCTCAGAACACTTTACAGATAGTAAGGCCACACTATAATTTACAAAGACTCAACTCCAATTCTAATAATTCCCTCAAGAGCAAGCATTTAGAGCAATAGTGTCAAGGAAAAAATTCCTTTTAGGGAGAAACCTTGGGTGGTGAGTCAATTATAGTAACAAAGCTGCAAGCAGCATTGACGGCCTCGCTCCTCTGTGCACATCAACATTACTGTCGGACGCCGCTCCTTGCGACGTGCATTTGTGCAGCACTCAGACACTGCAAATTGTAACCAGTGAAAAGGGAACTCTCTACTATATATATATGTGTACTGCTGAAACGAGTATCCGGTATGGATGAAGCACTTTTGCCGAGTACAAGTATTATACGAGTAATACGAGTCAATATCTGTGCTCGGATGGAATAGAAGTCCTCAGCTGACCATGGCTGCGTTCTGTGATAGTCACTGCGCCCCCACACACACACGCTCTTCTCACTCAGACACAGAACATGGAGAACAGCGCTCTCCCTCTCTCTCTCTCTCTCTCTCTCTCTCTCCCTCAGACACTCGGGGCCGCGAGTCTGTTCCGTTAATTTAGGTTTCTTCAGCTTCAGGATTTTTGTTTTTATTTTTTAGACTTTGGTTTGTAGTACTTACAGTAACCAGTAGATTTCTGGTGAACGTGGGGATTGTAGTACTTACATAGTAACCAGTAGATTTCTGGTGAACGTGGGGTTTGTAGTACTCCATTACATAGTTTGTAACCATAGTAATTTCTGGTGAACGTGGGGTTTGTAGTACTTCCATAGTAACCAGTAGATTTCTGGTGAACGTGGGGTTTGTAGTACTTTAGTAACCAGTAGATTTCTGGTGAACGTGGGGTTTGTAGTACTTCCATAGTAACCAGTAGATTTCTGGTGAACGTTTGGGGTTTCAGTAACATGCTGCTTGGTTTAAAAATGCAACATAGTCCCATTGAATCTGTGCGTGGGGTTTGGACATGAGCTTGGTTTAAATGCAACTCCCATTGAATCTTTTTTTTTAACTGTCAGCTGTGCCCCCTCTCTCTCTTTCTCTCTCTTGCTCTGTGTCTCTCTCTTACTCACACACACGCACACACACACACAACTCTCACACGTAACTGGTGTGGAAATAAAAAATAAAAAAAGAATAAAAACAAAACAAATCACACTGATCATAAAAAATTAAGTTAAAAAGAAAGTTATATTGAGTATTGTTGGGATTTAAAATTTTATATGTGCTTAAACATTGTGGGTGATTTGCATTATACATTCAAGCCAAAAGGTAAAAGCATTATTTCAACATAAATGAAGACATGTGGGTCATGCATTAAGTTTGTTGTTATAAATATATAGTTTGTTGTTTGTTGCATTAAGTTGTTTAGCAATACTTCTGTTTTATAATATAAGAAGTTCTGGTACATTTTGTTAAAACTCAGCTCTACAAATGTGTTAGAAGCTGAATTGATGATGTTAGAGACACCCTGTCTCTGGTTTCAGTCACCCTTTATGGCCCAACTGCTCTGTTGCTTTCCAAGTCTCTGAGGGTCATAAACCCTCAGTCACATCCCAACTAAAAGATAAGGAATAAGCACAAGACCCCACCCTTTGTGAGATAAGACTGGGGGTCTGAGAGCCAAAGAGTCAGACAAAGGAAGGGGAGAGCTGCAACAGCTTGATCCAGGTAACTTTGTCTCTAGGATATCCTATGTAATAAAATGGATTCACATTTCAACATCTGAGATTTTGACTACAATTGAATGAACCCTGAGAATGGAGCAGGATTTAGCTCCAACAGTATGAAAAACTCTTGTTCATTACATTTTACTTCATAATTGCCACCGCATGTGTTGTATTCGCTATTGCAAAACGTTCTGTATATAGTTTTGTTTGTTACCATGACAACACCATTGATCTCTGAAGCTCAATGCTGATGCTGTCATGTAATTAATTTTCTAATCAGCAATAAATATAAGAATTTCTGATCAACTCATATCAATTGCATGCTTAAAATAACATGCTGGTTAAAGCCCCGCCCATTTCAAGACAACCCGACCCAATTCCAGGTTAAATTCTGTCCACTTCTGGGTTAGGCCCCGCCCCAGTCCGAGTACAGATACAGATACAGATACAGATAATTCATGTGGTAAAAAAAGATACAGATAATGCTGTACTCGCTCATCCCTAATATATATATATATTGCAGAACCATGGCTCAGGGTGGGCGGTCATCTGCCTCGACCGGTTGGGGGTGAGAGAAAGAAAGAGACAAACAGACAGAGAAGAGACAGAGAGAGACAGACAGACAGAGAGAGAAATGTAGAATTGTATCAAAGGATTTTCATCAGGAACATGGAGGCAGCAGGTGACTCCAACCACAGATCCAGAGCCAGAACCACCTGCAGAAAGTGATAGGAGGAGAGAGGAGGGGGGAGAGAGCACAAGACTCCGGAAAGGGAAGAAATATGTCATCGGCATAAAGTGTGTACCTGAGCTTACCTGGTTAAGGTGTATACATGCACGAAAACCCTGGTTCCTAAAGAAGTTCTCTAGGTCTGTTAACATGCCTATGAGATATAGGTGAATACATGGCTTTTGAGAATCTGGGGTATTACCCAATATAGTCAGGTTGTTAAACTGCATGTAAACACACTGTTTGTGTGGCCTGTTGATGTTTAGAGATCTGTGATCCTGTCAGTGGTGGTTCCTGGACTGCAACTGCAGAGCAACTAACATGTCATATCAATGTCTATCAAATGTGGACATGTGGGACTAGAGTGTCATGGTTTTGTCCTTGTGAGAAGTTTCTGTTTGTTTTCATGGACTTCCTGTTCCATTTTGAAATCCACTGTTTGTCTTCATTCACTTCATTTGTCTTCCTGCTTTTGTCTACTTTCCCGCCTGTGCGATTACCCTCCTGCTCCTTAAGTGTCTCACCTGTGTGTAATCATCATCACCTGTTCCCCTAGTATAAATACTCACCACAACCACTTACCTTTTCCAGACTGTTGTTACTCCCTGTGTGACGCACTCTCTAGCATTTTTCCAGTTTAGTTTTCCTAGTGTTTCCTTGACTGTTTTGCCTTTATCCTGACAATGCCTGCTGGCTGATTTGAACAATTAACTGTACTACCTGTTTATCATGAGTCCTGAGTTGTGCGTTTGAGTCCACTTGTTGTACCCTCTCAGTGAGGAAGTGTATTTACCTTGCATACTGAGCTCCAGTGTCAACACAGAGAGAATATAATTGTTGTAGATACTGATGATTATTTCTCTTGAGTTATTGGAGGAATGTGATGGATTATAACCAGCTGATTGGCTGAATAATTTATTGCTGTTTAGTAGAATCCAGCCTGTGGCCTGAGGTACTTATTTGTCCCTCCAGAGACAATAATGGGTACCAAGGCGAGGCCGTTAGATGGATCTAATGATTGAATTATTGCAGAAACCATTTCTGCTCAGACGGGTGGATGATGGGAAAAGGTGGAACTGGTGTGTTTGTGCTGCTTTTGCAGTCGTATGTTTTGCTCAAACACAGCAGCTGTGTTTTAAACAAAAGAGGACGAACACAAGAGTAATTATGATGGCGGAGACTAATCACATTTTTCATTTTCTAATTATTTTTCTAGTCTGTTTCCTGGCATCCCAATCTGATTCCCTAATGGAGCTGTCCGTTGTGCCTCTTAATCATGCAATCCAGCCTTTCAGGAATCAAGAGGAAAGCCTTGCTTTCTGATCAACACAAAGCTTTGAATCCCACCAGGTGATGGCCACGTACCTGTTTGTTTTTGCCAATTAGAGCCATATTGATGAGGCAAGATGCAATCAAATCTCCTGGCCCATGGCACTAGGTTCCCATGCACAGAGAGAGGCCATGTGCAGGATACATCAGCAGCAGAAACACACTGCTGCCTAATGCAAACCACAGATAATTGATATGCAAAGAGAGCACAGTAGATGGTTAATAACTACACAACATAAAATTACCGCAGAACAGATAAACAAAGACTTGTACAAATATATCTGCAGCCAGTGTTGACAGTACTAATACATCCATTTATTTGTTGAATGAATGAAAATATATATATATATATAATTTGTATTGTTACTCAATCTGAATAATGCGGTTAAAAACTATGGATGCTCCTGAAGCAGACTGACTCTTTACTGTACATAATGGTATGATCAAGTTAAATTTTAATACATATCAAGTTTATAATATCCAATGCGTAACTGTGGAAAAGGTAAATGAAATATGCAACCTTTTGCAGTTGAAACAGTTTTACAGATTACAGAGATGAATGTACAGGAAAAATGTCATCATTTATTACAATTAGTAAATGGCTGGCACAACAACTCACAAACTTCCATTTATTGTCATGGTTAGTCATTGTTTATAGCCCTAGTCATACTAACAAACAATTATGTCATCTTGTTTGTTTTCAGTACGCAACGGGAAAACATTAAGACCATGGACCGAAGCAGAGGAAAATGCTGTTGAGACATTTCAAGTCTCAAATAATTAAAGGCTATTTGGCATCAAGAAGGAATGTGCAGTTTGCAAAGAATGTGAACAGCCAGCACTGAAAAATAGAACGTGCCAAAAAGAGACTTTTAAAGAAACAAGGGGGCTGACTTTTTGAAGTCCAAAACTGTCGGTCCACACTAAAGAACAATATGTGCAGCACAAAAGTTAGATTTTATTTCATCATTTACACTTTCAAAATAACCGAAAACAAAAAAATGGCGTCTGCAAAATTTTGGGCACCCTGCAGAGTTCATACATTGTACCCACCCTTGGCAAGTATCCCAGCTTGAAAACGCTTCTTGTAGCAAGCCAAGAGTCTTTAATTCTTGTTGGAAGTATCTTTGCCCATTCTTCTTCCAACAGTCTTCTAGTTCTTTGAGATGTCTGGGCTGTCTGTCACGCACTGCTCTTTTAAGGTCTACATCCATAGATTTTCCATCATGATGAGGTCAGGAGATTGTGAAGGCCATGGCAAAACCTTGAGTTTACGCCGTTTGATGTAATCCACCGTGGATTTTAAGGTGTTTTTGGATCATTATCCATTTGTAGAAGCCATCCTCTTAACTTCGGCTTTTCACAGATGGCATCAAGTTAGCGTCCGAAATTTGCTGAAATTTTATTGAATCAATTTTTTCTTCTACTCGTGAAATGTTCCTTGTGCCACTGGCTGCAATACAACCCCAAATCATGATTGATTCCCCCCCCCCATCCTAACAGTTGGACAGAGGTTCTTTTCATTAAATTCTGTGCCCTTTCTTCTCCAAACGTACCTCAGGCCACTTTACCCTCCCAATCCCAGCGGTTCTGTCTGATATTTTTTGATTATATTGGTCTTCAGATCTTGCTTTAACTTCCACTTGTTCCTGATGATGCCATTTCTTAATTACATTCTGAACAGAGGATATTGGTATCTGAAAATCCTTTTGGAGCGCCAACTATTTTCAGTTTCAGTTTTCTAGACAACTGCTTAGTAGAAGCCATGGTGCTGATTGTTGGGGGGTGGTGACTCTGGGCATTTAAAACCTTAAGTTTGACATCATCTGTCTTTTCCAGACCATGATTGAGAACAATCCATGACACTGTCAGGTCTCAGCTTTCCAAAGGGGAGGGGGGTGCATGCTAGAAACTCTGCAGGGGGCCCAAACTTTTGCAGATGCCATTTAAGGGGTCCAAGCCCAAAGGATCGCACTTGGACCACTGTATTGCCTTATCAGCGGTTCACACAGCTGGGCTGTGGAACCTTATTTTCCTAGGTTTCTTTTTCCATTATTCTTTCTCCGTATAAACCCATACTGCAGCCTAAACCGTACATGGTGGTGATGCGCCATTTTCAGGACTGGTTAAATTTTGAAAGTCCTCAGAAAAAAATTGACCCATGTCCACCACTAGGTGGCGCTATACCAAAAAACCCGTTTGGCCCTATAACTCCCAAACCTTTAAGTACATCCGATATTAAAAACCTTTATATTGGGGTGTTCCTGGATCCTACTGAATCTCGTGATATAGGCCACGCCCATTTCCGCCTAGACTTTTATGCCTGAAAAATCGCGATTTATCGAAACCAACTTTTTCAATCTCCTCCTAGATCACAATGGATCGGCACGAAAGGCACTCCGCATCTCCAGACCGACCTGACAAAATTGTATAAAGATTTTTAAAAGAATAAAAATTTCGCATATTACACCGCAAAACAAATTTGTGTTGCTAACTACAAAACACCAGGTGACCTTTTGCCATATCTCGGCCAAGATAAATGCTATCAAAGCCAAACTTTAGAATATTACTTGTTATGACCCTCTGAAACAAATTTCACAAAGATTGGCCACTAGGGGCGCTCACAGATACAACAAGTTTATATCTCATGAACCGCATCATCCAAATTTTACAAAATTTGATGGAACCATCCAGGCCCACTCCTGAGGATGGTCCTTTTGGGGTACTTAAAATTAAATGTGGCCTATGGGCCAATGTCTGATTAACCACTTCCACTAAAAGTGAATTACTTGAAATTAACAGGGTAGATGTACAGTGGGTAGCTGACCTGACTTACCGAATATTACACATGTGGAACACTAGGTGGGCGCTACAATGACGTCAAACGTGTTTTTGCCTATAACTCCTACATCTCACATTAAACATCATGATGTCTGCGTGTTCACAACATCAAGCCTAGTCACAATTGATATAGGCCACGCCCATGTCCAAATTGTTTTCGAAATATTGCGACAAGTGCAACACCAGGTTTTACGAACTTCCCCGGGAAATATCTTAATGACTGATCGGGCTCTAAAAACTTGGTGTATAGCATCTCCAGATGGCCCTGACAAAAAGTTGTATAAAGAATTTTGCTATAATCCTGGTGTCATTTACCAAACAAATTTTCTGTAGTAAGCTACCAAAAACATCATATCTTTAGGCCAAATTAAAAGTTATCAACATAAGTCCAGAGCAGTGTTGACCATATTTCCGATGCTTTGACCAAATTTTAAAGATGAGCTATTAGGGGGCGATATAATCAACATTTATTGGTTTACAGATAAAACCACTCAATGCATTTAAATGGGAAATTTTTAACACCTACCACAATAAATGCTATCGACACCAAAATATGACATTTTGGCATGTCACCTTTTTCAGAGGCTCTGTACCAAATTTGTAAAGATAGGCCATTAGGGTACTCTATGATCAATAGACAATTTGGCCATTTTATCATAGGTTTTGTATCCAGCCTAGGAGACCAGAGTTTTTCTGGGTCATTTTGCTATTTATAGTACGACGAGCGCATCTCCGTATTTCCCAACGTGCCCTCCCGCCGCTTTGGGTTTGTGCGGGGAGGCTTGGACCCCGTTGTAACTTGCAATAAGTTCTAGTTTTGATATTATTTTGAAAGTGAAATCAACAGCATGGCTAAAATAAAAAAATAATTTGGTACTGGGAAAAATTTCCTATTCTTGAGCATAAAACCCATACTGAGTGCATTGGGACACCATCTGGTTGCACAGCACGCATACCTTTCACGTCCATTTTCTATTCAGTGGTGTGAAAAAGTGTTTGCCCCCCTATTTCCCATACTTTGAATGCCCCATATTCATATCCAAGTGTTTTGGACCCTATCTGTGAGGACCATTTGTCTTTCTTTTAAAAATAAATACAGAAATAAATAAATGCTCAATAAATAAATGGACGGGCACGACAATTAATTGCCCCAAAAATACAATGAAGAAATAAAATGTAGGTAGAAATTAAATTATACAGTGAGACATAAATGTATATGCTAACTCCTTTTAATTAGCTTCATTTATTTATTCACACTTTGTAATAATTACCTTATTTATTTATTGTCGGGCGTTATTTTATCAAGTTTATTTATTCCTTACTTATTTTTTAAATGTATTTATTTCAGGTGTGTGTTTAATTTTTTTGTCTGTTTTATTCTGGCCTATGGGCATTTTTACCCTATTTATTTTACCCCCTGGTATTTATTAGCTGACCTGTCACTTTTACATTTGGAACCCGTCACTTTTACATTTCTACATGCATTTCTGCCTCATTATTAAAATGAGGAGGGGCTGGTCTTCGACAACATCAGCCGAACGATATAGGCCTGCCCATTTGGTTAGCATTTTAATATTGCGGTTGTACATGCCACCGTGCAACAGATCTGCACAACAAAGGTGTATAGCTCAAGATGGTGAAGTTGTCAGTGATTTTGCTACAGGCATTTGAGCAACACATTTTTGAAACCACAATGCTAACGTTATAAGTATTGACTTGTGAGCAGTGTTTCGTTTTAGATGCTCTGACAGAACATGTGTTTCAGTCAGCGGCGTTTTTTATTGGTTTGTATCCCCTGGGATGAGCGCAATAAATTTTGGGTGCCCTGAAGCTCTGTACCAAATTGTTTAACTAGGCTGCACTTTGAATTAAATTTTGGGAACAAACAGCTAGGGAGAAGACTCTGGGCAGGGTTACCATAGTAACAGGGGTCTCAGTTAACTACATAACACCTGCCCATCGTGCGGGGATGACCCCGTTGTAACGCATCCTTCTAGTTTTGTTTTATTATTTTGAAAGTGTAAATGATGGGAAATAGGTACCAAATATCAGGCCGTTTTTTAACCTGATATTTTGGGTATCCCCTATGTAACAGGTTGTTTATTGTGACCTATTAAACACACAAAATAACACCCATGATGACAGACAGACTTTATGTTAGGGATGGGATACAAAAAAATATCCAATATCATTTTTCACCTGATATTTTATGTATCCCATCCCTAACATGACTGCATGTCAGGAGCAGAGCCGGGCTGAGCGACGTGGGGCCCGCGTCCTGTCTGTCCTCAGTCTCTTATCTCTCGCCTCCACCTCTCCCCTCTCCGTCGCTCCGGTAGCAACTGTTGAGGACGGAGCCCGGGCTTTGCCGTGCACGAACACACACATTTAGTGCCTGACGCGTATGCACACGCACTCCGCGACGCGAATTTCTACTGGCAATCCAGGCGCGCAACGCGGGGGGGTTTCCCTTGCTAGAAGCGGCCCGGGAGTGGGTTGTCTGTCTCCAAATCCACTCCTCTCTCTGGCTTCCTGTCGCACATCAGAAGAGACAGAATGATAACAGCCGCAGTTCGTTCAAAGAAGGTTGCACTACAAAAACCCGATGAAATTTAGCAGGTGGATGTTTAGAATAAACCAACGGAGACGCCTCAGGATGGAGAAGTCCTCTAGTTGTGCGCCGGTCTCTAACGGCGAACAGGTTGATTAGTATTCCTCACGGCGGTGTGTGTGTGTGTGTGTGTGTGTGTGTGTGTGTGTGTGTAACCTATGTGATGGCACTGCATGAAGGACTATCATCAATATCAATATCATTTTTCATGTATCCCATCCCTAACATGCAAAGGGTCTGTCCTGTCATCATGGGTGTTATTTTGTGTGTTTAATAGGTCACAAAACAACCTGACAAATTTGGAGAGGTTTGCTGTTGTTTATCAAAGTTACATAGGGGATACCCAAAATATCAGGTGAAAACGGCCTGATATTTGAGTACCTCCTATGTAACTCATATGGTAGACAGGGACAGGAGGATATGCCTATCACTCC